>OY101441.1:41446635-42046635 GCA_956483585.1 Gymnocheta viridis
TGACCTAATTTTTCAAAAATTTCTTGGCGCAATTTATCTTGTTTATCGGCATTACGACCCAGCTGTAATAGTAACCAGATGTTGCAAAATAAATACATATAATTTATAATATCCAAAACACATACAAACAACAAACAATGCGATAATACTCCAGCAGTTGTTTCAAAACCATCAACTAAAAACGTCATTGTATGTGACGTCAACTGTGGTATTGTCAGATTCTTTTTGTCTTGCAAATGTAACAAGTAGTTCATGAAATCAACGCGGTCTTCATTGATACCTTTTTCGCGCTGAGATTTTCTTAAATTTATAGAATTTTGCATTAAATCAACGAAAAAATCTTCTATTTGTTTTGGTGCAAAGTGCAGTTTTTTTATTTTTGTCAAAGCCGGTACCAAGCCTGCCAATGTCATGTAGAGTATTATAAAAAATGACTGTTGGAACATATTTTTGGCGTTTTCAAAGATAGGAGCGGATTTATCAGTGAAGCTATTCGCTTGTACTCCTAAAACGCAATCGCTGACCACTTCACAAGTAAAACGTAAACACAGCTGTCATTGCAACAAAGGAAATATTAAACTATAAATTTTTTTTAATAATTTCGTTCATATGACCTTACATCTTTGGCATCTATGCCATCTTTAGAACCCACTTTAGTTTCTTGTTCAATATAATCGGTTAAAATTTCACAGACTTTTTTTGTTACCGGAAATACGGTCTTTATCTGAAGATGTTATAATTATGTTAGTTTTGTTCTATTTTTTAAAAAGTATTGCTGTCTTACTCTATTTTGTGTAAAGCCAGGTGTTATTTCCGCTCTCCTTTCTTTCCATTTCTCACCAGTTAAAACGAATGGATTCTCGGCAAATATTAAATCGGATTTTTCATCAATCTGAAAAAAATAAATTTTATAACTCATTTAAGTTTTTCGAACTTTTAATTAGTTTTAATTAATAAATTGTTTGAGCTTGGGTTTTAATATACAAACTTTTATTATTTTCAATATTTCGCTTAACCATTGATTAGCATCCTTTGGAATTAGGATATTATAGTAGTATTTTGCAAAAATTTAAAATTTACAATTATTCGAGATATTCTCGACATTTTATTTGAAACATTTTAATTTGATGTGGGTTGTGCTAGTCTATATTTCTGCATTTCATCGGTGGTTATGTCAAATCATCAGTAGACCTTAAGCTGCGTTCTTGAAAAGTGCTTATACAACAATGTTGAAGAAAAATATTTGTAATATTAATTAAATTGGTTTTATTTAAAACATATTATTTGTCATTAATATCTGAATGTGATTTCGGGCATGTGACAGCCACAGCTGGAAAGGAAATCCAAATTTTACATGAGTTACATAAGTTTACCAATTTATAATAAATTTTTATAAACAAGAGCCAATTTTAATCGCTATTATGATTTAAAAACGAAATAGGGTTTCCAACAGAGTGAAGTTGTAGTTAAAATAAAAATTTCAGGTAATTCCACAGAAGAACGGCAACTGTCAAATAATAAAATATAAAGCTTAGCTCCTCATATATTTCAAACCGTTTAAAAACTAAAAATCGGTTAAAGAAAGTGACTTAGTTAAAAATAATTTTAGTCCGCGAAGCCTTAAAACCCCGTTTCATCGATAACTTCAGATTTTGAGAGTGTAGTGAAATTTCTAAAAAGTTCTAAATCATCTACTCTACTAGTAGAGTTGTCGAACTGGTTTTCAAATAATTTGAAAATCCGATTTTACATAAAATTTTCGATTTTTAACCGGTTTTTATAAAATGACAATTTACAAATTATTCAACAAGTTGTTTTTTGCCTAAAATTATACGATAGAAAGGAATATTTTTTTTGCTTAACATTATTCGACAAAGACGAATATTTTTCTTTTTATTTGCATATTTGTTTTTTTTTCATGTTTTATGCGATCACTTTTAATAACCAACGCTTTGTGTTATAATTTCATGTTGTTTGTCATTAATAAGAAATTTCAATACATGCATCGGGAAACTCCAGCTAATTTGCTGTCTCTATGATTATTAAAACCCATACATAAAAAAATATTGTATATCTTTTGTATATGGTGTTTGACAATGAGAGAACACGGCTTAGCTGGAGCTCCTGCATGAAGGTGATGCAAATAAAATATATTAATACATATTATTTCCCTTGATTTGTAATTCTGTGTGCTATTTGTATAAAATAAAATGTTCAATATGTAAATTTAAATTACATTAAGAATTAATTTTTAAAAGACTGAAGTGTACTTTTTTAATTTTATTATTTGTTTTAATAAAAAAAGAAAATATTAAAAAACTAATTTATACCTCAATTCTTAAATTGACATATGAATCGATTATTCTAACCGTTTTTTGATAGAAAAAAAGACGAAAACGGGTTTCCAAAATTAAGCTTTTTTGAATTATTCGAACACCGCGTTTTCGAATATGTCGAATGGATAATAGCGTTCCCTATTTAATGTGACATTGCTACCCGCTAAGCAGAGCATTTTTAGACTTATTTAATAGAAAACAATAGCATATTAAATTAAATTAAATGTACATAAAAAATAACAAATCTTGTTATTTTTTAGGGGGGAAGGAGGTTGAAAATTTTTTATCGAATTTATAATTTGTACTGCAAAAATTAAAAAAGAAGATTGCAGCATTCTTAAGTACCGTGTAATTAAACTTTCCTATCTCCAAGAACTTTAGTAGAAATATTAATTAAAATTTTCCTTAATTTCAATAGCAGGATGAGATAAAAAAATTTAGTGTAGCAAATAATAATATGACTTAAAATTAAGGTGGGTCTGTTTTTTCATTCAGCGCTTAAATAATCCAACTGCGTAAAATTTCCATAATATATATTTAAACAGTTGTTCAAAATATTTACTTACAAATATTGAAGTTTCATTATCATGAAAGTGTTTGAAATCCGTAACTAATATACTGCGTATCAATTCCGCATTAATAATCAACAATTGGGGACTGCGGCAGTTGAACACACCCACAAAATCATCGGTATTTTTGTAAGCTCTGTTAAAAATAGTTTTCTTTCTTATTATACATTATCAAATAAGTACTTACAAAAAAAACAAGATCAATTGAAAAAAATACTTACTCATAAATGTCTTTAACATCCATGCCTAAATGTCTTTTTTGAGTAAAAACACTTGGAAAGTTACCAACAAGAGGTTTGGGTTTTGGGCCATTTACACCCCGTTTTTTCCAATAATTAAAGTTCCATGTCAGAAAAATATAAATTAATAGCACAAGTCCAAAGCTCACGCTGAGTATAGTTACTATCATTTTATATATTGGCTATTTTTTTAGTTTTTTAGTTTTTAACAACCGTTCATTACGAGTTGAAAAATTCGTTTGAGGTGCCCATCATACGGTAAACATTAAAAATAATTCTTGATTTCTGTGAAAGCTTTAATAAAGCTTTTAAATTTATTGTTTTCAATTATGAAATGGCGTATCTTTTTTATATTCTTAATTCGTAAGCAAATGTAAATTTTTGTGTCAGAGAATGAATTCCAATAACAAACAGTTTTAAGGAAAAAGAATCAATAGAAGAACTTTATTTATATTTATATTTTTAACATCATACGAGTACATATTGTATACTCGTATATAATCTATTAAATTTTATTAAATTTTCATCAAATAACTAATTTTTGATGCGATAACAAATATAAGACATCTGTGTCTTATAAATTTGCTATGGGCACCGGTGAACCTTGATCATTTTCTGGAAGATTTATAGCAAGAAAAAAAAACGAAACAAAAAACGATTTCATTTAATTGAAATCAAAATAAAAAAGTATCCTTGCAGATTCTGCGAAATGAAGAAATTCAGAAGAATGCTTTTTGGAGAGATACGTTGAGTTGTTTTAAAATATCTGAAATGAGCATTAGGAAGACAATATTCGGTTTACATTGCGGAAAACAGGATTAGAATATCTTAGGTGTTTTTAACAATTAAACAGAAGCTAAGTTAGAGAGCAAACTTCGCACACATGAATATATTTCAGTCTCTCGAATGACTGCAGGATTTTCAAGCGAAAATAAAAGCAACAAATTATTTAAGAAAACAAATTTGTGTTCTTTTCCCAGAACGAAATTAAACATATTTCATTTATGCTGTGCAGCTAAAAAAGAATTTTACGAATTGTATGTTTCATTTAAAATGTCCCCTTCTAAAAGATTGAGCTGAATCCGCGCCTGGAAAGTTCAATAATATCCATAATTGTAAAAAATATGAATAACATACTTCCCACCGAAAAAGTTTGTTACTAGTAAATGAAAAAGTGTACCAGCATTTAAGTCGTAGCTAATAACTATTTCACAAAAAACATCTATTTTCCTTCGAGAAGTAAAAAAATAAGGGATACTTCTTATAATGCGTTATTACTCTAATTATTTACAACTAAAAAAATTAAATTATTGCCCCAGCTGGCATATGAAGGTATCATCCCTTCTCACTTCACACTTTCGTGTGAAAACTCCTATTAAGTAAATATTTTTTTGTTTACTTATTTTATTCATAAAAAGAAAGTGTCAAGTAACTATTATCGGATAATGATATAAAAGCATAATTATTACCGGCAAGTCGTTACTATATTCAGAAAAATAGTAATATAAATATCACTCATGACTTTGTAACCCATTATAAAATTACCACTAGTTTCATGTTTTTTTTATGGTTTGTATATTTTTCTCATTTATTTGAATTAAATAACATTATTCAATCTTTGCAAAGTCCAACCAAATACCACCTTTTAAACGTGATAAAAAATATGAAGGATCGAATTCATTATCTTCACGGGTCTTGGGATTAGCACGAACCTCAAATTTACGTATTATGTCTACTAAAGCACTTTTCATTTGGGCCAAGGCGAAACGCATACCTAATAAATAGAAACCTATAAGCAGAAGAATTAAATAAAAAAAGTAAATAAGTACCTAAACAAGCTCTGGGTCCATCACCAAAACCGTAATAAGCTCCCAAATCTTTATATTTTTTTATGCCGCAATTTTCATCTAGAAAACGTTCCGGCTCAAATCCATTGGGATTTGTGTAAAACTCTGCATCAATCATTATAGAATGTAGAGGTAAAACTAACGCTGTGTTCTTAGGCAAAACTAACGATTTCCCATTCTTGTTGGTTAGTTCTATGGGCTCCGTACAAAGTTTTGTGGTGAAGAAGGCGGGTGGAAACAGACGTATGGTTTCTAAAATAGAAAGAATTATATAAATTTAAGTGTCTTCATATTTGTTTAAAGGCTGCTCATATACTACGCAATACAATTTTTCCTATATCTCCGATTATTCGTAAGACATTTAATAATTTTTTTGTAACAAATTTTTAACCCCTCCCCCGTAAATGTGAACAGCCCCTATTAAACATATTTCTACCATGAATGCACGCATCTAAATATGGCAACTCCATCATATTCTCAAAGTCGTTATCCACTTTCAGCTTTTCTAAAATTTCCTGGCGTAATTTTTGTTGTCTTCCCAAATCGCGGCCCAGCTTGATCATGTAAATCAAAATATGTATCAGGAATATCATTTTATTGCCTTTGCCTTGTTGTTGCTTACCAGCAGTAATGTATGTGCGAGTACTCCAGCTGTAGTCTCAAAACCATCCGATAAAAATGTCATCGTATTTGCTGTCAACTCTTTGGTCGATAATTGTCTTTTCTCCTGCAACTGCAACATATAATTCATAAAATCGTTACGATTTTCATTTATACCCTGCTTCTTTTGAGACTTCCTCAACTCTATCGAATCATTCATAATTTTTATGAAAAACTCCTCACAGTCTTTGGGGAAGAAACGAAATTTAAAGTAACGTATAAGTGCCGGAAACAAACCAATCATAATAGTATAAAATACTAAAATAAAATTTTGTTCAAATATTTTCGTAATCATTGCCATAATCGGTGACGGTTTGGAAGTGAAACTCTTAGCTTCGAGACCCAAAACACAATCGGTAACCAATTCTGATGTGAAACGTAAGCATAGCTAAAATAATTTCACGTATATACATATGTATAATATAATATATATTATTACTATTGGACTTACATTGTTACCATTAACTCCTTCCTTGGAGCCAATTTTTATTTGTTCTTCAATAAATCTTGTCATATTTTGGCAAACTTTTTTAGTTACTGGATAAACTGCCTTAATCTGAGGGACATTTGAAAGAAGAAAATGTTTGGAGTTTATTGTTTTTTATAGCAGCATGACCTTACTTACTCTGCTTACTGTAAGACCAGGAGTTAATTCTGCTCTTCTTTCTTTCCATTTTTCACCAGTTAGACAAAATGGATTGTTGGCAAATAAGAAATCAGATTTCTCGTCCACCTAAAATTTTAAATATCGGATAAAACTTTTTCTTCAAGCATGTTTTGTTGTTTAGAAATTTTTTCCTAGATTTCTTCAATACGAAATGCTTTTTAAATACCTTCTTATGCTGCCATTACACACTATGTATTTTACACTGTAGTTGTCAAATTTCCCACTGCAAAATGCACACATTTTGTGCAAAAGCAAAAAAAAATTGCTTCTGTAAATGTCAGCCTGCTTTTACAGTGTAACAATTTTCAATTAGAGCGTGTTCTATTTTCCACTGGCAAAGCATCTGACATCAGCTGTTTTGCGAGTCAAATGTGTATGTCGCCAACAACATGGTGTTTGTGATTCGGCAAATTATTAAAAATGTATTAAAATATATAAAAAACTATTTATACATATTCTTTAAAAAAATCAAAATTTTTAATTACTTTAATGTAATTGGTTATACTGTTGTAATCGATTATAGGTTATGTCAGATGAAATCAAAATCTCAATTGTGAAAGCAAAAATTATAAACCGTCTGTAAATGTACAATTTTTACAGACATGCACAATTACAGAGGCATCTTCAAGCTGCCAAATACACTGCAAAATACATAGTGTGAAAAGGCAGCATTAGTAGTTTAATTTTTATGAGCTTTTTGTGCTTTTCTTATCCAGTTTTATTTTTTTTTAATTTTTTTTTTGAATACCAAAAATTAAAGAATGAAAAATTAATTAGATTCCACCATATCATGAAATTTGTAGTATCAATTAAACAGTTTAATTAAAATTTAATTGGGATATTTTAAGAATTCTTTAATGTTTTATTTAGGCTCTAAGTCGTCATTAAATTTATAAAACTTATTTTCATGTTTTATTAAATATTCCTCCCTATTCCGTACATCGAATTCAACAAAATTTTCGGTTTGCAAACGAATTCACATATATTGGTGTTCTCTAAACCGGATTCGCATAGTTTGACTCGTGTTGGAATCGAGTAACCAAACCTGGGGAAATCCCATACCAAATGTTTTGAAATTTTATGGAAATTTCATTCGATATCGATGCCGTAATATGTTTGCCCCCTGGTCGAAAGCTAACAGAATGCAGTTTTTCTCCAGAAATTCTTTCTAAATAATAAAATTTAAGGTTGGTGTTTAAATTAAATATGTTTTTATATATTTTAATTAAAAAAATATATACACATTTCTATTTGAATTTGTTCTAGATAAATATCTTTCAAAAATGCTGCCAATATTATCCAAATAAATTGGATGAAGCAAAGCAACTTTTATTTTTAATTACTATTTTTTAATCATTTTTCTTCTACCCAATTTCTACTGCAGTACATCGCTCGATTTACGGAGCGTCTAATTAAAAATTATTCGGTTTTGATAAAACACTCGATTAAAATCGACTCGGCTTACAGAGCACGGGTTAATAGTTTTATGTACATGTTTTGTTTATTATTTCAAACAACTTCGGTGTTCTTCTTCACGAAACTAATATTTAACAAAACTAAAATTTAACTTACACTACCTAATTTAAAAAGAATATTAGTTCTGAAAATTACAATATTAATTAATTAATTAATTAAAACTATTTTTGCAATACTTAATGTAAAGCCGTGTAGTGTTTAGTATAAAAAGCTTATGTTTATATTTTGTTATGAAATGTCTGCACGCGTGCGCGTAATTTTGTCGTTCATCTTTATGTCCGCGAGAACGTTTGTACGGTATATATCTAAAGAGACATAGGAGCTATACATAAAAAAAACTTTTTTAATAAGTCGTTCCAAATAAAGCACCAATTTCCCGAATCGTCTCATAAATGGTGCAGTTCTGAGGGAACAAACATAAAAATTCAAGTCGTTCGCAAACTAATAAAAAATACTATGAATTTGTTTATGAGAAAGAAATTTACCTATTAGATATATTATAAGTTTTTTTGAGCATTATTACACCCACCTTTTATGTTTTATTATTTATGTTTATAGTATATGTGACCTCCGAGAAAAGGGACCTAGTGTGTCAAAAAACGGTTTTGGAATTAAGAGTGGATTCTGGTACCTAAAAGGGCGTAGAATAAGATGAAATGAGTTAGATTTCTGTTAAAAATTTATTTACTCCATAAAAACGTACAAAACGAACTTGGGAAAATCGATAAAAATGAGAAAAACATTAAAGTGATAATGCGTTATGAAACTTTAAAGGCGTTTTTCTCAAAACTTCATTTTCGCACACTAGGTCCCTTTTCTCGAAGAAGGTCACATATGGTAAATTCATGATATTCATTCCATAACATCATACAATTTTAATCATATTAGGCGAAAAATTTTGCATTAGTATTCCAGATTTCTCTACATTTTTTAAACAAAAATTCTACTTGGCCTCAGAACTCTTTGTATCAAAATTCTGATTTTTAGCTAAATTATTTTCCGAGATATAAAATTTCGTGCCCCCTAAAATGATGAATTGCCGCTACAAAAAAGTCCTTATTCTTTTGCTGTTTGACTGAAGTCTTGAAATTCTGCTTTGGTTCCACCAGACAGAGAAAACGTGCTCGATTAACAAAGCGTAGTTGTTTACCGACCATGTGCACTATAATTTATGAATATGTCAACGTTTTTTGTCTTGATATATAACAAAAAATACATTATCAGTATTAACTTCATAAAACACTTTAGAAAATTTTATTTTATTTATTTTTTGCAATAGAGATATAATAGTAATTGAAACTTATTAACCTTATCGAACAATAATTAAATAAAATGAAATTAATGATAATTATAGTGTTTTTTAGCTATTCTAGTATGCCATACAAATTATTTATTACACCGTGCGACAAAATTTACAAAACACTTGTCGCTTTTACAGTGCTATATATGTTGTCTTCCTTTACTTATTAAAAAAAATCAAAGCTTTGAAGGTTTTCAAGTGATAATACAGAATTAACTTGAAAAGGCAGAATTAAATTGACACCGGTTTTCCTTGAAGGGATAAAATGAAAAATGGCATTAATTAACCACAACTGTCTTTTTTCCCAATATTTTTTTATTTATTGTGATTGTTTTTCGAACTAAACTAGCTGCTGGCTTGAACCTTGCGATGTTTGCTGTACTTGTGTCAAAAATTAAAAACAAATGTGGTAATCAAACAAAATAAATATATATATTTATAAGAAAAACAAAAGTAGAGAGAAAAATGGCGTAGAAATTAATTTTTGTTAATTTTACGATAATTAATAAAATTTAGATATTGATCGTGGTGAAGTTGTGTTTGCTTTTAACAGGTCATAATAAATACCACAATACAAATAAGCCTCATATTCTTTTTGGAGTCATAATTTGTATAAACAAGATTTGACCGAGCCACCTAAAACGTGGCGAATACGTCACAAAGAAGGCCAGAAGTGACACGAGACGGCATGCTATTGTTGTTCTTTTACTGACTCTGTCACACAAAAAGTAGTAAACAAAGAATTTTTAATGTTTTATTGTGGTTTTGTATTCTTACTAATTTCTGGCGCAATAAGAAAAGTTGTAGAAAAATATTAATTTAATTAATTTAAGCAATAAAAATGTTAATGGTAATTTAACATTAAAAATAAGATATTTTAAGAATTATTTCACGATCTATAGAAGAACATAAATTCCATTACAATTTATAACTAACATTCATCATTTGTAACTTGAAAAATGCTTTAATTTTGTTTTGTTTATTATTCCTTAATTCTATATTATATTGCTATCTCTTTTTAACAAAAAGTAGATGGGGGAAAATCTAATTTGGACTAAAACATAACCACAAAGTTTCATCTCTGGTCTACCCTGTGGAATACGTGGACGCACCCATGAACACCAATGTTGGGATTGTGTTGTTTTGTTGTAGCGGTTCTCGAGAAATAACTTTTTTTCTGTTCTGCTCATGCATAATTTGAAATTGAGGTGCATTTTTCCCTCGTTCCTTTGGAATATTGTATTATATCGTATACTTTCTGATTAAAAACGAACTTTATTAGCCAAATAATAATCGCTTTGGCTTAACAACCAGTTTAATTCGAAAAATAATCACATATAATGAATTTAGTTGAAGCAAAAATATGCTTTAGAAACTCGCATTTCGTTTTATAAGTTTTATTAAACTTGCTGACTAAATTTTTTGTAGGCATCTTGAATAAAATTTTTCATATATGATCAATAACTTCCAAATTTTCATACGTAGAAATGTTGTTGGTTTTAAATTTGTAATGCTTGAGTCTACAATTGCACACTACTTTTTTATGAAGTCTGACATTTTTCTTTAGCAAATTTAGCAAATTTTTTTAAAGTAAATTGAACACCAACAATTACGATATTCTAGTGCAGTTGAGATGCTGTTTTCAATTAAAAAAATAACACTTTAAAATGTCCAGATATAGATTTCAAGAGGGACTCTTATGAAATAATTGAAAAACTATCAAATGCCATAAAATGGCAAAATAATATTATCATAACTAAAATACTAAAATTTTTATTATAATTAAAATGACGTGGGCGGTTATTATATATTTCGATTCGAAAGAAAACATTTTCGAAACACAATGTATAAATAAGCTATACAAATTCGAATGATATCCGTTTCGAATCGAAATACATAATAACCGTCCTGGTCATAACTCTATTGGTAGAACCGTAGTATGAACCTTAAATTGACACAATTATATTAAAATTTATTTAACTTAGATAACCACTTAAAATTATAGGTTATTCAAAAAACAATTATATGCAGGGCAGTTAAATCATGAAAATTTTGGAATTAGAATTATATGTATATTATACTCACAATGCGTGAAATATCATTATCGTGAAAATGTTTAAAATCTGTAGTAAAAACACGTTTCATCAATTCACCATTTGTTACCAACAGTTGAGGGCTACGACAGCTAAAAATGCCCACAAAATTATCGGTATGTTTATATTTTCTAAAAATTAGAAAAATTACAAAAAATAAATAAAAAAAGAAACTAATGAAGGCTCAGTTTTTTTTCTGAAAAGAATTTACTGTGAAATAAATTTGTCTTACATATTTTCTATTATTTTAAAAAGTAACTTACTCATAGATATCCTGTAGATCGTAAGTCATATGGCGTTTTTGTGTCAAGACACTGGGATAATTGCCAACAAATGGCTGTGGATGTGGACTCTTAATGCCCAACTTTTTCCAGTAATCGAAATTCCATATTAAAAATACATAAAATAATGCAACAAGTATCAATATACAAAGAATTATTGTTAAAAACATTTCTAATAACACTGTTAAAAAATGCTTAAGCTTGCATTGGTGTCGAGATCTATTTGTTTCTTATATCATTCCACATCTTAATCATTCAATTAATAAAAAGCTTTTTATTTTATTATGGACTTTTTTTCGAAACTGGACTGCTATATTTTATTAAAAAGTTTTACAAATAGAGAGGGAAGACGCTTTATATGTAGAGTTACCAGTCAAATGATAATTTATACTTAAACCGATAAAAAATATATTTTGCTTATTTACTAAAAAACTGCCATAACTAAGGAACTCGTAATTCAGAAAACGAATTTAAATTGTTTTAATAAAAAAATAGTAAATTTCTCCTCTCAAAAGGTGAATAAACCGGATATTTGTATGAATTTTTTAGACAAGATTAAAAACGATACGATAATTGATTCTGCATTCTCAGCCTTGGCTAAGGCTTGAGAAAAGAGAATTCCCAGAAAAGACACACTCAAACAAAACAAACTTTGGAAAGTATAATAGTTTAAATTGGCCAATAGTTTAATTAATTAATGTAGACTCTCTATATCAAGCTAGTAAAGGCCTATAGTTTAAGGCAAATAAATTTGTTTTAATTACCTTACTTAGCTTGATAAAGGAAGTCCACTTTGGAAAGTTTATTATATGCTTTAAGCCCTGCAAAATACGCTGCAGAGACTTTGAGCCATCAGGGCTTAAATTTGTTAATAGCTAGCGAAAGTTACGTGTTATGAGAATCCGGTACGAGTACATTAAAAAAGCAAAACCAATGCAACTCGGTTTTTCGCAATAAGACTTGCTTCAAAAAAAAAATAAAAAAATAAAAAAAAAACATATTTTTCGGCACTGAATATTTGACAGAAATTATAAGAATCAGAAGCACAAGTAAAAAAGTCTTAAAATTAAATTTCCAATTAAATATTTACGGAAATATTGTTCAAGTGTTCTCTATATAGGATCGATTTTCTACTTTTTTAGCTTAATACTCCGTTTAAGTGAATTCATTTATAAAAACCTTCCATGTATATGTTTTAATTATTGTCATAATAATTAATGCATTTTTCTTTAATTTTCAGTTGATATATTAACTTAATTTAGAAAATTTATTTATTCCGGTGATAGGAATCTTTTGGGAAATTAAGTGTCTCAACAACTTAGCCCAGTGTCTAAATGATATTGGGTGTCATTGGTCTGCTATTCGTACGAACTATGGAAGAAATTTTAATATTTATTCTACCAAGCGACAAAAAATAGTAGATGTAGAATTAAATTTTAATATAAAGAAAATAAAAATAAACTACACACTTGTAGAAGAATTGGCAACCCTACTAAAAAGCTATCAAATATCATGGCAATGATACTCTTTCTCTCGCTCTCTTTCTGTTTTCAAAATAAATAATTACGTCAAGTTTAAATATTATAAGATAACGATACATGTCAGGGATGCAAAATGAAATTTTCAAATTGTACTAAGTTTTACTTTTTTCAGTCCGATTGTACTTTTTATTTTTTAAATATTTTTTATTAACAATTAATTGAAAACGTACATAAAAATTCATTTGTACATATGTATATAATTTAAATTTACTTGTACTTAGTACTTACATATATATTATGTAGACAAAGTTTACGATTAAATTTAATGCTTAATTCGAAAAGGTACACAAAAGACTATCAGTTATTGAGATCTGAATATAAAATTATACTTTATGATATACTTCTTGCTAACAAACTCTTAGTCATTTCTAAATTGAAGCAGCACGAATTAGGTGGCTTCAGCAAATCCTTTTTTTGGATTAGATTAGAGGCAGTCGAAACAAACAACCTGTTCTGTTCTTTTGTTTTTATTAAATTTCGAAACGAAAATAAATCTTTCCACATTTGCAGAAGAATGTGTGATGGATAATATTCCTTTAGCAATTCTTGAAATATCAGTAAACATCGGTTCATTTTTAATATCTGATTCCTTCATCCAAAACAAGGCCTATTTAAATAGGTGTTTTACTTTTTTCCACAAATTAGAGGCTCGTGTGTCAAAAGTTTTATATGTTAAACTAGGAGTTGAGATGTCGGTTGTTATTGTAATGTTGTACCTGTTGTAGAATCGCATTATCATCTGTATAATTCCGCTTTTGGTATAAAACAATTCACAGCGAATGGTTAACATGAAGTTGCCATATAAAAAATGGGATAATAATTTAAAACAATTTCCTGTAATGAAATAAAACTAGGAAAATTATGAAATAGTGCTAAATTAGGCATGGAGGTGCTATTGTACTTTGTACTTTCAAATAGTGCTAAAAAAAAGTACTATTGTATCAACTTTTGCATCCCTGATACATGTAGTTTACTTTACCGAATTGTTGATTCCAGAGTAGCAGAAAAATATTGTTAAAACATTGTTTGACCAAAAGTGTACATACACATACACATGCCCATACACATTATTGTGTATTAATAGTTTTCAGTTACACTAATGTAATTAATAAATACGCTTTAGCATGTGTGCAAAAAAAGCCGAAAAGGAGGCGGCCCAGCAAACACAAGGTCATGCGTTTGCACTGATGTTTTTTATCATTTGAAAACAAACGTTAATTAATCTCAATCCTTTTACAAAAATAGACATATCTTTGAGATTAGCATTTCAATTCAAATCGATATTCATTTGAGAATAAATGTTTGAGGAATGACACTTGCTTAATATCACAGCAATAGTTATTCTCGAATTGATATCACACCTTAAAGTAAAATTGCATTAAACTTATGTTTATTCTTATTTATTTATTAAGTTTAAAGATTCTTCGACATTTTGGTAACCAAAAATACATTGGGAGTACAATTTTGATTAATTTTTTTAATACTACCCCTAATTCGGTTTCTACGCGATAGATATGTTCCTCGAAAATTCGTGTAAAAAATGGTTTAAAAAAGATAGAGTATCCATATAAAATCGCGGGACTATATAAAATAATATTTTATTACAAAAAGACAGTTCATTTAAGAAAAAGAAATCACAAAAATCATAAAACTTAAAAATATATAAAAATTAATTTTTAATCAGTATCACTTTCTGATAACCCGATTAGTTTAAGAGAGACATCATCTTCATCGCTAGGAATATTTTCCAAACCATGCTCAATTTGTGATGAAGGTTCAGAGTCACAAATCCGGTGTTAATCGTTGACTTTCAGTTTTGATAAAACGGTTTCACATTACGTTGAAATTTCGCGGCTCTTTCCTAATTAGGATCATGCTTACAAAAATTGTCGCTCAATTTATCTGTCATTTGGAGTCCTTCTTCGTCATCACCACTAATTTATTTGCTATCGAATGTCTCACCTCTAATATAACAATTATCTAACAATGATTCGTCAATATCCGCAGACGATAAATCATCAAAACCTTCCCCTCCAACAACATGAGCTATTGCTATTTTATATAGTCCATAATAGAAAATTTCTTTCACGCATTTTCCACATGCAAAGTAAAAAATCAATAGTCACTTTCTGGTGTACAAAAGCTCTTCATAGTAATTCCGTACAAATTACCCGAATTCAACGCTGTGGGGCTAAAAATGCTGTATTTTTATTTTTAGTGCACGTAAAAGTTAATTTCTAGACATAAACTTACAATGCTGCATACAAGAAAGCACTACTGTAAAACAGAAATTAAGAAAACCTATCAATTAGTCAATAAATAACAACAAAATGACAAAACAAAACTTCGCTAAAATTATTACTACAAGAAATTCTCCTAATTGTGATATCGCTAGCAAATATCATGCCATGCGTAATCTACACCAACAGTACAACTCTTCCTTACTAATGAAGAAATATGTTAAGATTATAATAAAATAAATTAACTTTATGCATTAAATTTCTTTGCAATCGCCTTTTTGTATTTTTCAAATTATATTTAAATCATTTAACAATATTTGAGATAAATTTGGATTTAAGATCACTCTGAATTTGATATGATATGTGTTTGGTGGGTAAATAATATAAACAATAAATTGCAGACCGTTCTTCAGGGTGGGAATTTCTTTTAGGGAGACAACAAACAGCTCATTCAATTCTTGTAGTTAACTAAAATGGTCAGACATTTTGCAATGACTCACACTTTATATGTTACATAATCGCTTTACAAAAAATACCTCTAAATAAATCACCCATTACTTAAATTATGTTCTATACATGCTCAATTTATTGATTTTTTCTTCTCGTTTCAGATAAAATATATTTACAAAAAATGGTGAGTGCATTGTTTATTTACTTTTATTGCAATAAATTTTTATATTATAAGTTTTTTCTTTTAATTTTCACTTTCTTATAACAAGTCTGCACCTGCTATTTGAACAAAAATTATTACTCGAAAATGTTTATAATAATTCAAAATCCAAAAAAACTCCACCATCCAAACGGGGCAAATAATAGCTCGGATCAAATTTGTAGTCATTGCGAGTTTTTGGATTCGATTTTACCACAAATTTGCTTAAAATATCCACCAAAATTGCTTTAATTTGAACTAAACCAAAACGAATGCCTAAAAATTTAATTAATTTTTAATTATGAATAAGAAAAAGCTTTCCCTTCAATTTACCTAAACAAATTCTCGGGCCATCTCCATAACCCCAGTAAGCACCCATATCGAAATATTTCTTAACGCCACCATTTTCTTTTAGAAAGCGTTCTGGCTGAAATTCAAATGGATTGTGGTAAATGCGTTCATCCATCATTATGGCATATTGGGGCACGATAACCATAAGACCCTTTGGAACTAGAAACGATTTGCCATTTTTGTTAGTGATCTCTAGGGGCTCAGTGCAAATTTTACGCGAGAAAAATATTACAGGAAAAAAGCGAAGAATTTCTGGAGAAAATAATTCAACATTAATTTCATTAAAAAAATTTAGTTTTGACAGTATCAACAGGACTTAACAGGATTTTATTACAATTACCGTGTATGCAAGCATTTAAATACGGTAAATCGGATATCGTGTCAAAATCTCTTTGTTCGCCAACTTTATTTTTTATTTCTGAACGCAGCTTCTGTTGAACTTCTGGATGACGCGCCAGCTTTTTAAAATATGCATAATTAATAAATTTGTTTAATTAATAATTTTCGGTACGTTATAATACCATTAATAAGCCATGTGCCAAAACCGAGGATACTGTTTCAAAACCGTCCAATACGAATGTCATTGTATGAGCAGAAATTTCCATTTTTGTGAGATTTTTTTTCGCTTGCAGTTGTAAAATGTAATTCAAAAAATCTGCTCTCTCCTTGGATTTTTCGCAATTGATGGTGATTTTTTGATCCATTGCTTGAGTCATTAGACTAATAAAATATTTTTCAAAGTTTTTGGTAAGAAAACGCTTTTTATAGAATTTCAAAATGCCGGGGAAAAGTCCTGTTAAAGTGGAGAATATAAAAGAATATTCAAACATGTGATGCTGCATAATGAGCAGAGGCGAAGAGTTGCGATTGTTGAAACTATCACTCTTTAGACCCAGCACATAATCTGCTATAATATCGGCCATAAAACTAGAAGTTAACTGTTCAAAAAAATTAAATTATAAATGTAAAAGACAATTGAAGTAAAATATTGCTTACATCTTGGGCATCAATGCCCTCCTTGGGAGACAGCTTAATTTGATCTTCAATATATCTGCACGTACGCTGGCATATTTGCAAAGTCGCGGGAAACATAAGTTTTATCTAAAATTTAAAGTCATAAACATATTTGCATGTACATTATGGAGATAACCATTTGCATTTTTGATAGTCAGGGAGTACAAAGAAAATGTGCCTTCAATTTTTCGCGTCTCCTGAAAAATGTTCGGCAACGATCACCATGAAGTTTTCGTTAAAGAATGTCGGATTGCTGAACTAATTTCTACTTGAATCGCGCTTTAATTTCTTTTAAGGGTCAGCAATGAATTAAATTCTTGCAGTTTTTTAATTGTGGTAATCAAAGAGGTATATTTTAAAGCAACAAATGCCAACTAATCTTTAATTGACTGGAAATTCTTAATGTTTTTTTGTTTTCTTTATGGATAATAAATCTTAAAATTATTCTGATTTATTTGACTTTATTAAATTTTATTAAATAATTTATTCAAGCTTTAGGTCCAGAAAATAAATATAAATGATTTATTTAATCCGATATTTCGCTTTCTCAGAGGAAAGCTTCTTCAGGGATATACATATTTAATTAAAATTTAATAATAACACAAACAAATTAAAACTTATTCTTATTATTGAGGAAGCGAAATATCGGATTAAATAAATCATTTATATTTATTTTCTGGACCTAAGATTGAATAAATTATTTAATAAAAGATAATAAATCTTTTTCATTTAACGCTTTTACGCCATCCTTGAATTTATCAAAGGTGTTGACTGGGTTGGTTCATATATTTGTTTATGTATTGCTACCCAGTAGGATTTGGAGTTTGAGGATTTTTTTCATGAGAAGCCACAAAAAGTCGAAATCTGCAAACTGGTTTATAATTTTCTACTCGTACATATCGTCGTCCCGAAGTTATCTTCACGTATATCACAAAACAAAAAAAAAAGAGATCAGACCGCTTCTCCTGAAAAATTAAGACTAGACGAGTCAAACCTGATGTGTGTGAAGCGGGTCTAAGATCCTGGACTTATGCTCCGGAAGTAGTGCAATTTCGGATCATCTAATAACTCTTTTTCTATGTAATGTTGAAACATGAAGATAACTTCGGAACGACGATATGTAACTCTGTGTATTGCGTAGAAAAACAAGTGACATGGGTGAAATGCGTTAAAATATTTAGCATATTGCAACATCAGTCACGTATAATTGTATTTATTTTTTATTAACGTTTTTGCTCAATAAAGCAATTAAGTTGTTGAAGAATAGTAATCACAGCGTTTTTTTAAAAACTTATATTATGCAAACTCTTCATATGAATTTAATATATGTATGTATGGCGGTTGTATTATTGTTAGAGATCTATAAGTTTGTTGCTTTCCATATTATTTTAAGTTGTTACGAATTCAATAGAATTCAAATGAAATTTTTTATCTATATCGAATGCCGTCTTTTTTTGAAAATGCAAATAAAAAAAATTAATTTAAAAAGTTCGCAAACTTCCACAAAAAAAAATCCACAAAAAAAATAATTTCAAAAAAAAAATACATACAAATTTAATTCTTTAACAAAATATGACACAAAAATATACATTTAAAGCAAAATATGCATTTTCAGTAAAATGTGGAAGAACGAATACTTAGATGGACTTATAAATTAGTTGTATGTTTTAGATATAGAAAAATTGGTTGGGTTTTAGAAATTGCAATCAGTGTCGAAAGTTTTTGTACCAAAATGACGGCCGGTTAACAAATTCGTTTCCCATAGCATTGCACATTCCGTAAAGACAGGCCCTTATTTTAGTTATACCACTAATGTACATGTTGTTTTTTATTATTCTTTCAATTATAAACTTACTCTCTGAATGCTTAAGCCGGGTGTTATTTGGGACCTTCTTTCCTTCCACTTGTCCCCGACAGCCGCAAAGGGATTGTTGGCAAACAGAAAATCGGTTTTTTCATCAATCTTAAGGGATAAAAGTAATTGAAATTTACCAAAATGAATTTGTTTTAAAACCGAAAGAAATTCTTACCAATGTTCCTTGTTCATTATCATGAAAATGTTTAAAATCACTAACATAAACACGTTTAGCTAACTTCGGACTTAAGACTAACAGTTGCGGAGTGCGATTTTTAAATATGCCCACAAAATCATCTGAATGTTTATACGACCTGAAAAAGAATATTTAATTTGCAATTGATTAAAACTTACTTCATTGTAATTGACGAAAAAACTTACTCATAAATATCCCAGATATCGTGCATAAAATGTCTTTTCTTTGTTATTGCACTGGGTAAATTGCCGAAAATTATTTCCGGCTTGGGTCCATTGACGCCATGTCTATTAAAATAGTTGAAATTCCATCTTAAACATATATAAATTAATGCAAAGGCAGCCAGCAATAACCAAAGAGTTAGTAAAATCATTGTTTTCCTGTAGAAATTTTTATTTGAATTTGATTTAATCAATTATAGTCTCGTTTACTGTTGGCGACTGACTATTTAAATAGAATAAATTATTTCATGGTTTTTGAATTTCTCCCTCAGTAGTTGTTTTACTTGTTGCTTATAAATTGAAAATGATTTTACTTTGTTGGAAATAGGTGGGCTACACTATTTTATAACAAGAGATAAATAAAAATATAAATTCTCTTTAATTTTCTACTGCCTGCCAGAGTGGTATGTAAAAACATTTTTATTTTTATTTTGCATGAAAATGTGCTACAATTCGTCAAAAAATGTATGCAAATTAAGTACTTCAATGTTTGTATTACACGACATTTATGTTAATCAGAATTCACACTATGCAAGCTTTTTTTGCCATATTGATTTTCTGGGAAAGGGATGCAATGTAAATATTTTGCATTTGTATTCGTTCTCAGACAGAAAACAATCTTAGTGTGAATTTTAACTCTGTGAGAAATTTTGTTAAATCGTGTAAATTGTGAAATAGATAGAAAAAATCATATTATCAACAAGCCGAGTAGATTACTTTGTCCTAGTTTAGACGTGCGAACATTTGAAAGAAAAACATTTGGAATTCTCTCAACAATTCTCTTTTGTTTTTTCATTCACGTTTACACAGACGACAACATTTCATTATTATTTGCAAAAAGCAAAGTAAATGTCAACAAAGAAAATGTGAACAAAACGTGTTGCCGAGTACCGAACACAAAAACGATGCTCTCTTCCCCAACCGTAACTAAATATTTCCTTTCCAAATGTTTTCATGTCTGAACACAGACTTTGCAAGTGTTCCTTCTCGCTTTCATTCATTAGCAATCTTACCCTTGCTCTAACTTTTCGTAGCCTAATTATTTGTTAATTTTTTCTGTTCTTTTTTTCCCCCAGTTAACATATGTAAGTGGGATAAAACCAATGTTGTCAGTTACTTTCTTTAAATACCTAAGCTTGTTAAATTTTTTTTCCTTACACGCTACAAAATTTCCCTTAAGAAGCGCATTTTAGTCATTAAAGTTTAAGAAAAAAAATAAGAGGTCGATTATGGATAGCAACCAAACCTCAGTTGGGTTTTCTTTGTTTAAAACGATATTACGGATGGCAACTGGCAATTAGAGTTGTAAATCTTAGCTGCTATTTAATGTTTTTCTGGCAACCATAAATTTATAGTTGGCGACTGAAATTTGTTTGCTATCCGTAATCGACCTTTAAGAAAGTCAAGAAAATGCTTAAAATTGTTATATGCGCAACTGGGCAAATTAGCGAGAGGTTTTCCATGAAGACTTACTTCTTCAGGTATTTCTTGTACTAAATGGATCGCTTCTCATAGCCCCAGTCATGACTTTCTTTAATTCTTCGTCGCATTTTAACCCGTCGTCGAGGGTGGATTTTAAATATAGCGACATGGGGGGTTGACCCACTTATTACAATCCAGGTATTTTGTGATATTTATGAAAAAATATGTACAATTTAAATTGAATCTAAATTTATTAGAGAAATAAAGCATGCATTTATTAAAAAATAACATATTTTTATTTTTATTTTTAATCAAAGAACATTTCACATTAAAAAAGTTAACAAAGAAGGCTTCTTCTAGCTTAAATATAATAAACGCTTATTTTTATCAGTTTTCCAATCAAGGCGAATTCATACCAGGTGAACTCGAAGGCACAGCTGACTCATTGTGCTTTATTATTGTTCAGTTTCAAATGCTACATTTTTGTGGTTTTAAATTCGCCTTGAACAGTTTAATTTGACATCCAAGAATGACATTTCCCAAGGCGAATTCTATTGCGACTACCTGTACGCATTTGCTCTGCTTTCAATGCAAAACAATAAGAAAATATCCGTTGGTGGAATCATCATCAATTTATTCAGACGGTGAAATTATACAGAACTTTTATATTTTCCGCACGTATGTTTAAAAATACAATTTAAAAAATTATTATATTATGGGCGAAAATAAAAGGTTGTGCGATTTTCCTTACGCTCATATTTTAGTGACAGAGACTTTCCTTTACTTCTGACAACACTGGCTAGAACACAAACTTTTACTTATCAGCAACCTATTAATCTAACCTATTGAATTTCTGATAAATTTTTCACGTTAACAAGTAAAACTAAATTGTTCAACAATTCCGATAAATTAAATTGCACACATATTTATAAAATTTTGAAAATAAATGATTTTTAAACAAAAAATAAAAAACGAATTTCTTCGTTCAAAATTCAACCAAAATAACCATAGAGACGTAAAATAAATTAAGTTTTACTTAATGAATTATCGCTGAGAGTCTGGGGATTGCCTTTAATGTTGTAATTAAGAACAAGTTCAACAATTGAAGCTTTACCCTGGGTCAAAGCAAAACGCATACGCGCAAAAATTTGAAAAAAAAACTTAACCAGTACTTTTGCTTAGGGTTAGTGTGATTTAGCTTGGTCTTTATATCACAAAATGAAGTCAATTATGCCGCAAAATGCCATTTTTATGTTATTTTTAATAAATGCGAACCTATATTTAAAAAAATTTGGAATTAAAGAAAATGCAAATTTAGCTTGTGTGTTGGTTACGTTTTTTTCTGCAAATATTTGGGAAGTGAGTAAAGATTGTGTAAAGAAATTGAAAGTTAATAAGATAATTTATATAAAACAGTACAAGATTTTTTAGGTCATTGATTTGGGACTCAATTCTGAGAATTGCATGTGAAAGTGGCCCCGTAAATAAGAACTTCTGCATCATTCGGTATGTCAAGTTGGCTGCATTAATAATTCAATTTGCATTTTAAAACAAGAACACTAAATATTTCAATATTGAAAATAACAAGTATACGTACGGTATACCGATATATAACCGTGTTAAAATCCACTTTGAACAAACAAATTCAAATTCGTATGACCATTAACCCTTTTTCCTCTGGAACATTTTACAGCATATATCCTCATATTTAGGTGAAAGGTATTTAAGATTCGTCACAACAGAATGTAAGTTTCATACAACTTTTTAATTAAATTTTCTGTTTGAGCTTTTTTAAGTTAAGCTTAGAAAAAGCTTAACAAAATTCAACATACTAAATATGAGCGAACATACGTGTTTGCATGTATGTTTTCGAAAAGATGAATCAAATGTTAATAGAGTACACTTAATCCCTTAAAACCTGAACATGAACCGATTAGAATATTCGACTTTTTTATGTATTTTTATAACCTTCTGGTGTTAAAATAATACATTCTTTTGCTTGTTATAACACTTTTAATTTTAAGAATAAAACAAATGTGGGCAACATAGATATTCATATGTACGGCGATGTCATCTACTGATGTTTTTTATGCTCAATAGCTTATATAAAGTAACTAGAGTTTCATCACTTATTTTCTCTTTGAAGTTTTTGGCACCAAAATAGAAATGAATATTATGATTACTTGCAACTTTGCAAAATATTGTTGTATAAAAGAAATAAAGAATTCTTCGAATACTAACTTTTACAGCGGTAGATAAAAATTCAGAGGTGACAGACTCAAAGTGACCCAAATTCTCAAAAACAATGATATTTCTTAAATTTATGTATTTTGCTTCCAACACCAGCAATAATTCATTTTACAGCCAGCTTAGCAAATTCTGCAGCAACCGAAGTGAAAATCGTCCAAAACAACAACAATTTTTGTAAAAAATTGAATAATTGTTCGCCGACTTGGGATTGATGTTTTTACACTTTTAACTATTCGCGTATTTGTTAGAGTTGTCATTCGAATAACAGTTATTCGAATATTCGATCACTTATCTTCATTTTTATTCGAACGAACAAAATTTTTCAATTTAATATAAAAAAATTTTCGTCATAAACAGTCATCCGAAATTCTAGGCGATTGTTCGATTTCGATTTTGGGCTGTCTAAAATAATATTTTGTTGATTGATGTGGCGGATCAAGCAAAATTCTTGGACGATTTTTGTCATGGCGTATTTTAAATCAACCTCTTCGTAGATAAATAATCGGAATGGGGACGTACATTTTTAGTTTTGTAGGTTTTCAAATGTTCACTATCGTAGGATTTTTTTTTAATTTTTAAAATCGGTGACAAAATCGACGTTTCCCTCCTTCTTGCTACGGCATTAAGCTAAGAAATGCATACATACATAAAATAAATTTTACAATAAGTGCCTGTAAGGAATTAGGATACTCAAAAGATAAATGTAGCCCTCCATACTTATGTATATCAAGTTAAAGCAGTGTCAAAAGTGCGGTTAAGCCAAGTACAGAACAACGCTTGATTGAAGAACGGATTCGTCAAGCATTAAGTTCTTATGGTCTTCATCACAAACGATTAATAAAGTTAATCTGTGCATTAAAACCGGGTTTCCAATATAAAAATCCAACATTAAACCTACTATAACTTTATGAATCGTTTGTAAATAAGGCCATTAATATTCACACATATTGCCTAAAGTTCCCATTTCGAAAAATAAACAGTGCTGGTAACTTAAAAACAAAACAAAATGTGCCTTTCAACTTTCCAAAAAATTCTAAATTATTTAAAATTAGTAGTTTCACTATTTTATCGGGTTTTGTTAAAAAAAAAGATATTCTTACGCCGCGGCGCACAGAGAAGTATTTGAGACAAAAAGCTGGCCAAAGAGGCAAAAATTAATTTAAAGAAATCTTAAAAACCAAGTACGCAGATCGATACACAACAAAATTTTACATCATATTGTAAATTTTTAATACTTTATGTTGCGATTTGTAGTTCTGAGACACTGCTGATGTCAGGAAAGTGAAGAAAATTACATGCGCTTTTATGTTTTTTTTCGGTTTCAAGATGTTTATATGATATTTTTTTTGTGGGTAAATGAATAAATGTATTATTCATTTGATTTTTTTTTTCACTGAAAGATTTGTTCAAAAGATATTTTTGATCTTAAAAAAATTATCTTGAATATTAATGTTGAAACAATTTGTTTAAAAATTAAAAAAAAATTAAACTTATACACTTTTTTTGCAAAAAGAAGTTTTTAAAAGTGAAGGTAACCAATGTAGAAGAAATTATGTTTTATACCACAACAAAATTTATAATCTGTAATTTTAGACACAAAAAAAGTTTGCGCCATTAATTTTAACAATTTTTTTTTTAAATTTTCAAATTTAATTTTTTATTGCTCATCAGGTACTTCTTCAAATACTTTTTGACATCAAAATCTTTTGGGTGGTGAAGAGGAGGGTTGTAGTAAAAACAGCAAAAAAACTGACACTAGATTTTTTATATAAAATTACACCTAGAGCTATCAAAAAACCCAATCTTTCAGTTCAAAAAACACGTTTAATAATTTTGGCCAGCTTTTTGGCTCAAATACTCTGTGCGGCGTATGTTACAAACAAGTTACTAAAGTATATTCACAAAATAAAATTCCTCTTGTATTTTTTGGGTGATGCGTGCTCAGACGGACAGAAACTCCACAAAAATTATTGGCTTGAATCCAAAACCGAAACCCGCTTTATTGAATACCCTAGTGTGCAATGATTAAAGTAATTGTCAATTTAAGGGATTATAATAGAAATATATAATAATTTTAATTCAAGTAACAGCGCAAACAAAAAATCATTCGTTCGTATTCATTCATCTGAAATAAATTAATTTCCGCCTACTTTCTTTTCTCGTACGCACACGAAACTCATTTAATGTCAGTTTGCTTTCAAATCCCGCTGATGCTGGTCGTGCGTTTGCATTTCATATTTAATAAAAAAAGTTTAAGGGGAAAAGTTTAACAATGATTACTATGTTAATAGTTTTATTTGTAATGATTGTGGCACTAATTTATTATTTCCTTACTTGGAATTTCGACTACTGGCAGAAGAGAAATGTCCAAGGTCCTAAGCCAAAGCCATTATTTGGCACATTTCCCAATCTACTGCTACGTAAACAACATTTCGCTGACGATTTGCATGACATATACAAGTTTAGTTATTAAATTAAATAAGTATAAAGATAATGTTTAAATATTTCTGACTTATTTTTAAGATGTTATAAGACCACTGGCAATTTTGTAGGGGTTTATCTAATACGCACGCCACAGTTAATGATACTGAATCCGCAGATAGTACATGAAATATTCGTAACGGCTTTCAATAACTTCGAAGATAATGATGTGGGAAAATTGGTAAATATTTGTTCAACTATTTATTAATTGCTTAATTCAAATTTGTAATAATCATTTCCTTTTATAGATTGATAGAGATAAAGATCCTTTAATCGCCAAAAATCCTTTTATTTTAATGGGTGAAGAGTGGCGCTTACAGAGATCTTTAATTTCACCCGGTTTAACAAGTTCCCGCATTAAACAATCTTATCGAAATATGCAAAATGTATGCCAACAGTTGGTAACATTCGTTAAAGATCAGATCTGCCAAGAAATCAATGGCAAAGATGTATGTACTCGTAGGTTGCTTTAAAATAAACAGTCGAACGGTTCTATAACTACAGTGACCATACGTTCTGCATTATACTGGACAGTGTTGTATTTGAGTGTGCTTTATTCTCTTGATATTTTCTGCCATCTCTAAAGATGTCGAAATTTTTTAAGAAAAGTGAGCCATAAAAGTACCAAAAAAACTATTTTGAGTTACAAAAATTTGCGGTAATTTTCCTCTAAGAAAAGTACATTAAAAATTAAATAGAAACATTTTTATTTGCTTAAAAAATATTATTCACTGTTTCACATTCGTGATATTCAAAACACATCTAACAGAATTCCAATTTTGACGTTTAAAAAGCGCGTTATCCTGTGTAAGAAGTATCAATTACCACGATGAAACGGGAGATAGCTAATTGGAAACGTTAAGGTTTCTTATCTCTTTTATAAAAACGAGGTAATGCTGTTTTAAGTTGTTGGGTCT
Source organism: Gymnocheta viridis (assembly GCA_956483585.1). Taxonomy (NCBI): domain Eukaryota; kingdom Metazoa; phylum Arthropoda; class Insecta; order Diptera; family Tachinidae; genus Gymnocheta; species Gymnocheta viridis. Next base: position 41,473,241 of record OY101441.1, read on the forward strand.
TATTCAAAGTCTATAATTTAAACCTTTCAACTTTTTAGGAATATGTTAAAAAGTCTACTGATGATTTGACATAAGCACCAATGAAATGCATGCATATAGACTAGCTCAACCAACAACAAGTAAAACTTTTTGAAATTATTAATTTAATTTCAATGCAATTGAATGAAATAGAGAAAAAATAAATAAAAATCAAAACGAGGGAAAAAAGGAAAAAATATAATTATTTATTTATTCAACATGTAAATAATTGAAAATTCTGATTAATCAATTAATCAAGATTTTGGTTATTCAAAATCGGAACAAATTGATTAATCATGAATTTGAATAATCGAATTTATAGTTTAATCGAATAATCTGATTTTGATTAATCAGAACGGTTGAATAATTGATTAATCGCCGATCCTTATACTGGGTCTTCACGTAGCAATTTCATTGCTGAGAACAGGCAAAAACGTCGGCAGAGTTTTGATAGTTCGATTGCTGATTGCTTTTAGGTGGAAAACACGTAAAATTTCTTCGTCACAAATTCAAAATTTTCATAGTGAGAGGTTGTATAAATATGCTATAATTTTATATACATAAAGATGGGAATTGTTGATAAAAGCTTATAATTTTAAATATTTCTTCGGTTTTCCACTCCATTAGGTGTTTTTTTTTTAAATATATATGCAGCTTTTAGTTTTCTAAATTCAAATTTGCAAATACACTGACTACAGAAAAGAGAAATGACAGCAGATTAATAGGCAATAACTGCTCAAGCAATCATTGCGCAATAGATTGTCACTTATGGCAATCGCGGTCCACGCTTAACAATTTTCATTAACGCAATCAATTTTGGCAATTGTCGCAATGGATATTGCTACGTGAAGACCCAGTGTTAATTATTGATTCCGATTAAAAAGCTTTATTAAATTTACGAAAAAAAATTAATTTTAAAAATGGAATTTTTCAACGAAATAGTTTAAAAAATGTTTACGAAACATGAGGCATTTGCTGATGTTTTCCTGCATATCATACATTTGGGTTGTTCCAAAAAGGTCTTTACTTGTTTTTAGTTTAGTGTGGAGAACATTATAAAAATTGAAAAACATGCTGAAAAAATTTTTGTTTAATGATAATTTTTTTCTCTGCTTGAAGATTCGACATTGTTGATGTTTTAGTGAAAAAATAATGTATTTTCAAAGCAATATAAAATAATTATTTAATCATTTAGCAACTAAATTTTTCTCATTTTATTTTGAATATTCCAAAGTAAGAAAAAACAAAACTACAAAACAAAAAATATACAAATATAAAATATTATGTTTCATCCCAATGTTCTGTAACCGAATTTATGTTTTTTGTCTATAAAACAACGTACTATTTCCCGCCCCCTCACAAAATGCTTAAGATAGATCCGCACCTGCTGTCGTTGTAGACAAGTTCGACTGTATTATTTCCAATGAAATATTTTTCATATTGCTTTAATTTAATAGCTCGCTTTACGGTTCACCTCAGAAAGTTTAAGTGATTGTGTGTTGGGCATTACAGCCTACAGTTTTTCAACGTGCCCGCTGCCAATAGCCGAAAATGTTAAGAAATTCGCCGAACAAAATACTGCTTTCATAATTTACACCTTAATTGTGGGCCTGTTGCCGAATATTTTGTCTTTTTACAAATCAAAGTTTTTCCCCCAAGATTGTGAGAATTTTTTCATGGATCTTATGAACAGAGCCTTTAAATTACGTTACGAAGAAAAAACTGATCGCAATGATATATTAAGTCATTTGGTAAAAATTAAAAAGCTCCACAAATTGCAGGACGCCGATATATATTCTCATACAATGACATTTTTAATTGACGGGTTAGATACAACAGCCACAGTCATATCGCATTGTTTATTAATGGTGAGTAGGAGGAAGCAAATAATTTATAATGAATAATAATTAAAAGTGTTGTTGGCTTAAATCTATAGTTGGCTTGCGACCCTGAGGCTCAGGAAATCCTGTATCAGGAAGTTTTGGCAGCCTGTGATGGGACTGATTTAATTAGTTTTGAGAAGCTTAATGAAATGCCCTATTTGGATGCCTGTGTACATGGTAAATAACTATGTGTGTTATACAGAGTATGTGTTTTAATTACATATATGCACGTGTATATATAATCCATTCTTCCAATGATTACAGGGTGTCCGCCGGGAAGTTATACTACTTTCTTTCTTTATAATTTTTGATTAAATGAAAGAGAATGGATCTTATAGTGATAAATGTTTTATTTAATGTCGGCAGTTATGTATGAAATACAATATCAGATAAATGTCAGCCTTTGTTAGCCTCATAAATGCGAGCCCTTTTGATCACATTTTTCATTACATCCTCAAACATTTCACGCGGCATTTCAATAATTTCATTACGAATATTTTGTTTGAGTTCCTCAAGCGTTTCTGGTTTGTTTGCATAAACCTTGCTTTTCGGATATCCCCACAAAAGGAAGTCCGGAGCAGTTAAATCAGGCGGCCGTGGAGGCCAATCAACATCACCATTTCTTGAAATAACTTGTTGTGAAAAGAGGTCTTGTAGTAATTCCATTGTAATCCTGGCTGTATGCGATGTGCAGCGTCTTGTTGATACCACATGTTAATCAAGCCCAAAACATGCAGTTGTGGCGTTAAAAAGTTTTCAATCATATCACGATATCGCTCCCCATTACCGTTACGACGTTTTCATTTGTGGTCCATGCTTGGGCCTACAGATCCTCTTTCTTCGAAATCTTTCACTACTCGATAAATAGTGCGTTTTATTGGCGCGTTGTTTACCCCAAAAATTTCACGTAACCTCATCGTCACAGTAGTCGATGATTGATTTTGATAAAATGTTTTAACGATTAAAACACGTTGGCTTATCGAATATTTCTCCATAATAAACTTGCTTCGTATCTACTTCACGACTGCCAAATATGAAATATAAAGACTAATGTTTAGCAAAATGGCGGCAAAAACAAAGTAGTATACCTTACCGGCGGACACCCTGTATTAATTTCAAAGAAAAATCAAATGAATCTTGAAAATTTTAACCCAACCCTCTATTCAGAATGTTTACGGATTTATCCACCTGGATTATGGTCTACGAAATGTTGTACCCAACGATATGAAATAAAAAATAAAGATGGTCAAATACTTACCATTGAAAAAGGAGAAACAATAATTATTCCTATTTATGCTCTACATCATGATCCGCAATATTATCCAGAACCGGAAAAATTTAAGCCCGAACGTTTTCTGCAAGAGAATGGTGGTGTAAAACATTTTAAAGATCATGGAGTATTTTTAGGTTTCGGAGATGGACCACGTGCATGTTTGGGTAACAGACACATTCAATTTATGCAACAACTATATTTTATAATATCCTTGTTTGTTTTCTTGTTAAATTCTCTAGGCATGCGTTTTGCATTGATTCAGTGTAAAGCAGCCATTTCCTGCCTTATTAAATCGTTTTATTGTAAATTAAATACAAAAACTCAGCATAAATTTAAATTGGATACTAAAAGTTTTCTGGCTTTACATGATGGCGGTGTTTGGTTGGATTTTGAAAGTCGTTAAAAATAAGCTGCATTTTGTGAATCTAAATTAAATCGATTGCATTGTATTTGTGTATATTTGTTGTGTCGTAACATTGACATTTTTAATATTTGAATTAAAAGAAACTACTTATAAAAATGAAAAGAGATGAAATTAAACACTTATAAAATAAACAGCTCTTTCCATATGGGTCACTATAACTTTATTGTTTTGAACTTGTGGATGACATTCATTCATTTGAACAAAAAACGATTCTTATTGTATTTTTTGACAATGAATTCGTGTTTAAATTTATTTTTTTGCGACCGTTTACATACCATCCATAAAAAAAGAGATTTTAAACAAAATTTTGTTTGTTTTGTGAGAGGTTCCAAAACTTCACCATTTGTGAGGTGGACCGTTTGCAAAACTAATTCTTGGCTTGTATCTGTTTCTCTAATGAAAATTCATTCGAAAATTTATCATTTTATTTTTCACAAACACACAGTTTTTAACATGTGTATCTCGAAGGAGCGGCTTTGCAGAAATATGTTTGTATGCTGGGAAAATGTTAAATTAAAGAAAATAAAATAAGTCCCAAAGAAATTAAATAATCCAGAATTTGTATCTCGATTGAATAAGATACGAACAACATTTTCTGCTGATTTTATTTCATGTACAGTTTCATTCATTAAATTATATACATAAATTTAATAAAAAAGAAAATTGGAAATTATCTCATAATTCAATAACTCCCAAAACGTGTGGAAATTTTTTGACGTTATTGCATAGTTATTAGATAGTTATAAGTTTAGAATACAAAACACCAATTTGTTTAATGTTCCTGTCCGAACGTGCACCAGGTAAAAACCACTGGAGCGAAAAACTAAAATATACAATTTTACTTATTTCTGAAAGCAAATTTTGTTGTTATTTAAAACTGATATCACCGTTAATTTTTTTAAGACGGAAACTTTGGAGACTGCCAATCACCCTTTCGTAATGCATTTCAAAACAAGTTCATTCAGACAACCCAAAAAGTTAAAGTGCCTGACCCACGATGTCGAACGAATTCTTTCTTTCATTAAATTACATTTTAAAGGAAGACAAATTCTAAAATTTTGTTTAAATGTAATCGGAGGAAAGAACTGATACGTGTGACATCGTTGGTCTGGCAGTAAATATGTAAAAATGGCTAAAAATACTTTAATTTATTTTATTGAACACATGAGTAATTACGAAATTATCGAAAACCAATTTTATTTTTGGACAAATTGGTTTTATTTGTGAATTTTGAAAAATTTCTTGTAAGTCTCTCGTTGCTAATTTTTACTAGTAAAGTAAATGAACACACCTGATATAAATTCATGTGAAATGTAAAATACTCGTAAATCAAAGTCACCATAAAAAAATGCCAAAAACATTAATTTACAAACTCTTTTAACAATGTTTTATTAACAAGGATTAGAAAAGGATAAAAATAACAAAAACGCTTAAGATTAATTATTAATGGTTCGCTTTGAGTGTTGGAATGTATTGAAATAAAAGAATTACTAAAATTATGAGGAAATTATTAAATCTAATCAGTACAATGTGCTGCTGAAAACGCAGCACAGCTCTCAGCCGGAAACAATTTCCCGGATGGATTTATTTATTAAACACGCACGACGAACTGTTCAAATATGCTGACGTTCCTTTATTTTTGTTTTGTTATTGGAATTGTGTTTATTTCTAGGTGGCAAATAGCTTTTGCTTTGCCCAGCCGCACCCGCAACATTTCCATTAGATGTAACATCTTGATGACCACTGAAAATTTGTATAGTTTGTACAGTTTGCTCGTTACTACCGCTTACTACTTTAACAACACGATAATTTCCCATGGGAGGCTCATTTGTGGAACCCAAAATTTTTATTGTCTTGATACCAGCATGATCTAAAGATTCGAGAACCTTCAATGTTTTTACGTCGTTGTTATTTAGAATTTTTACGGTGCGAATTTTAGCGTTTGCTGCTTTAGCAGTTGGCAACGTTGTTGAGGGCAGGACTGTAGGAGTTTCTTTTTGTATATCTTCCGGCACGAAGGTTGGTAAAGCTTGTTGGAGTTGCTGGCTGATTGTTGGCGTCGTTTGGTGTAGAGTTTGTGAAAACATTGTAGAATTATAATTGCTAAATGGACTGTTGGAGTAGGCGGGTGCATAGTACTGAGGCCTGGAAGATGGTTCTCGGTATATTGGAGAAACTTCGTTACTTATTTTTATAGGCGATAATACGTATTCAGGAAACCGTCGTGTATTGCCGTAGCGATCGTAAGGGTTAACACTCTTCATATAACTACTTAAGGGATACATTATAATTGGTTTTCGTCCTTGTGTAGTTGTGTAAACAGTTGGTGGTAGATAATCGGGACCTCTAAACTGAGATTGTTGAAGTGCTTGATGAAATGGTTCATCACTTACTGGTGGCAAATAATCGGGCCCTTTAAACACATGAGAAGTTTGTTGACTACGTGAAGAAACTGGTGTTTCCTTAGAATCTACAGGTGGCAAATAGTCGGGACCCTTATAATTTTGAGAATTAGTAGACGGTGGCAAATAACTGGGACCCTTGAACACCTCCGATCCATGGCTATTGTTAGGATCCTTAAATGTCTGAGAAGCGGTAGTGTATGAAGAGTATTCTGCACCTTTGAAAGTTTGCGATGTTGTAGTTGGAGGCAAATATACTGAACCTTTTAATGTTTGCGATGCTGTACTTGGTGGCAAATAGTCGTGACCCTTATAGTTTTGAGAATCAGTAGACGGTGGCAAATAGCTGGGACCCTTGAACACCTCCGATCCATGGCTATTGTTAGGATCCTTAAATGTCTGAGAAGCGGTAGTGTCTGAGGAGTATTCTGCACCTTTGAAAGTTTCCGATGTTGTAGTTGGAGGCAAATATTCTGAACCTTTGAATGTTTGCGATGCTGTGCTTGGTGGCAAATAGTCGGGACCCTTATAGTTTTGAGAATCAGTAGACGGTGGCAAATAGCTGGGACCCTTAAACACGTCCGATCCATGGCTATTGTTAGGATCCTTAAATGTCTGAGAAGCGGTAGTGTGTGAAGAGTATTCTGCACCTTTGAAAGTTTGCGATGTTGTAGTTGGAGGCAAATATTCTGAACCTTTGAATGTTTGCGATGCTGTGCTTGGTGGCAAATAGTCGGGACCCTTATAGTTTTGAGAATCAGTAGACGGTGGCAAATAGCTGGGACCCTTAAACACGTCCGATCCATGGCTATTGTTAGGATCCTTAAATGTCTGAGAAGCGGTAGTGTGTGAAGAGTATTCTGCACCTTTGAAAGTTTGCGATGTTGTAGTTGGAGGCAAATATTCGGGACCCTTAAACGTCTGCAATGATGATTCTGAAATTTGTTTTGCTTCTCTCTGGTTTTTAGGCTGCAACTCAGAATTCTGATCAGCTGCTTGATATGTTTCAGATTGGTGATTTTGGTTGGATTGTTTTACTTGAGTTTGTTGTAAAGTGGAGTACTTGAAATTTTGATGTGTTTCACTTTGAGAACTTTGCCTGGTGTCACTTACGTGTGACGTGTGGCTCTTGTCATAAGAGTCCTGTTGACCTGTTTCAGATTGAAAATATTGTTGAGATGACTCCGTATTGTGTAATTGATTCACACCGTGTTCGGTATTATCAGAGCTGTGAAAATGATAAGCAGGTAGAGAATGTTCTGAATCTTCAAGCGATTGAATGCTTGTTGTGGTCTCCTGCCTTTGTAATAACTTTTTAAATTGTATGGAGTTTGATGGTTTTTGAAAACCATAACCTGTTTGTAAGATTCCATTCTTGAGAACTGACTCTGTTTCTTTTGGTGTATCGTAAACAACTATGTTCGAAGATTCTTCACGCTCAGAAAGATTTGTTTCGGATTTAGGTGTTTCTTCTGGTAGTTTATGTAGTTCCTCGATTGCCTGTTCGGCGTTGGCAGGCTTTTGGAAATCGTAACCGAGAGGTAAGCTTTGGATTTGTTGTTGATACACTTGTATATGATTGCTTAAGGGTGTCAAGTAGCCAGTACCTTTGAATGCGGCATTATTCTGTGATTGAAAAGAAAGAAAATAATCTGGATCTTTTACAGATTCGCTCGACTCAGAGCGCGTCTGAGTTATTTCAATTGGTGAATAATCGATGCCATTAAATGGAACACTAGGTCTAAATTGTTCATCCTTAAATTGTGATTTTGTCATAAAGCTCTGTTTCGATTGGTCAGAACCATGCTGTTGAGGTGGCAAATAACTTGGACCCTTGAATGCTGTCCTTTGTTCAATATTTTCTTGTGATTGTGAAGAAACAAATTGATGGGGTGGCAAGTAATCTGGCCCCTTGAAAACAGCATGTGACACGTAGCTATTTGGAGAATGTTCTGAAAATAGTTTACGGGGTGGCAAATAGTCTGGACCTTTGAATAAAGAGTTTTGCTGTGACTCTGATGATTCATACTGTTGGGGTGGTAAATAATCAGGACCCTTAAAGCTGGCTACATTATTAATATTTATTTTCTGTGAAGAGTAATCAGGACTATTCACAATAGATTTATATCTAGGTTCTTCTACCGTTTGATGTCCTGGAGCTGTGTATTTCTGTGTTTGCATTTTTGGAGGTAAATAATCAGGAGCCATAAAGTGGTTTGCTGCAAGTTGCGAGAAGGATTGTTGCATAGCATTAAAATTTTGTTTAAATTTGGATGGAATGTTACTTTTTGTTGATTCATGTTGTACAAGAATATGCTGATTACTGCCATCATTGCCTTTAGCAAAACTCAAGTAAGAAACATCTAAACTGGGATCGTCTAATGAAAAACCTGCAGGAGTATTGAAGTGTTCGATACGTAACTTTTCAGCAGAAATCTTTCGTAAAGGCGAATAGTTATTATTTGCCAAGTTTATTTGTGTGTCTGGTGATTTTTGATTATTTTCACCATTTCGCTTCGTATGTTCGTAGCGATTATGCACTTGAAAAGTTTGATATCTGTCATTGACATAATTATTGTCTGCAACTTTTTGTTGCTGTTGTGTATTATCTTGGGGATTGTAGTGATCTTCTTTTATGGGTGATTGTTGTACAGTTGGCGGTAGATATTGTTTATTTCTTAATTTCAAAGAAATATCTGCTTGGGAGGCAGACATCCATAAACCCAATAGTAAAAATCCGCGAAATGGGCTTGAAAACTAAAAAAAGAATTTTGTTAAAAAGAAAAAAAAACCGCTAGTGATCAATCCTTATTAGTTGTACGAGCGGTAATCCACAAGTGCTCGATTTTTCGCGTTATTTTCTTTCAATCTCCCATTATATTTAAAACTCACCATCATTTTGAAGTTGGTCGTGTTTAACTCTCAAGCGTCCAACATGCAATAATAGCCTGAACTGACCTATCCGCATAATTTATACTAAACTTTGAATTTATTAACTAAAATATAAAAAGAAAAACTAGTGATGAAGGCTGGTACGTTTGCATGTGTGAGTGTTGAAGCGAGTATGTCTGCCTCTCTGTCTGTCTATGCGTTTGCTTATTGAAAACCACATCGATCCATTGAAGCATGTGTGCTCTAAATCTTGCAGTTGATAGATCATCAATAAAGTATCATCTTCGTTTTGCATATTTGTGTTGTTTTTAATTATTTTGTTTGTATTTCTGTTTCTAGTTTGTCTTGATTTTAGACAAATCTTTTATGAACGGCTGACTTGACTGGTATGATTTGGTTTTTATTCACCTTAGGTATTTTGTTTTCAAATAAATGTGTTATTTTTTATCTTATTATATTTTTTAGTTTTGCTTTTATATGCATACATACATACATACATACATGTGTATGTACTTATATGTATGGCATGCACATGTTTTGTAAAGTTGATTTATGGTAGGTCAAAAATAATGTCGTCGCACACATATGTACATATGTAAATAATTAAGTTATTTTCTATGACTTTGAGCAAGCAGTTTTATACATTCTTTCTTTCAAAACTTATTTGCAAATCTAGTGGTATTTGCAGCAACCCACACGGCCCTACTATTCGCCAAATTTTGGATTCTGAGCCAAAAACGTTGTCGTCCTTGTATGTCCATCATACTCGAACGACCTAACGTCTGGGATTGGTTGGCTACGAAAGTGTAAGAGTCCGAAAAACAAAAACCGAATCAATCGAATGCATCAAATACGCTTGGTCCACTTTGCAATTCTATTCCCAATCGAATTTTCGAAGTGATCTCAAGCAAAGACGGCAACACGCATTACTAATTATCATTAAAACTGTTTACAGTTTACATTTCAAAGTCATGTAAAAGTCGGATAGATTTTTTAAATTTTTATGCCAAAATGTTTATTTACCCTGCAGTCACACGCTCAATTTTTTTTCAATTTTGACTGCTTATAAAAATTCATTTAAATTGATAGCTGTGACGTAGGCTGCACGCAATTTTAAAGCAATTTCATTTTTCTAGATGTCATCGTCAAGAAAACTCTCTATACATCACACAACATGATTACTTATTAATTTTATTCACAAACATATTTGATTATTTGATTTTAATTAGTAGTTTTGAATTGCGGCAGAATATTTGTAAAAAAAAAAACAAAACAAAAACTGTTTTCTTGACAGTAAATTGAAACACTCGATGGAAAGAGAATTTCAAAAGCAAGTTCGTATCAAGCTTTAAAAGTATGTTGTAAGTAAAAAAGTGTGAATATATTGAAACTTGATAGACAAAACTTGATCGTGTAACCCCTAAGTTATGTGAACGTAAGAAATTTTATATTTTAAATGCAGACATTTTTACTCAGAAACGCTTAAAAGATGCGTCTTTCTGTTAATCATATATTGTGTATACATACATATAGTAACAAAAGGAAACACTGATTTTTGTAGTTTAAAAAACATTCGTGTTTTCCCCCTCTAATAGGGTAGACAGACGACAGCGTTAATTTGCATTAGTGGCCTTAATTCAAATTAACTTGTGCATTAGCTCCTTCCAAATGAGTATTAATTTAACGTAAATGCACGAAAGCAAATTGAATTTATACTGAATTTAGCTTATTTCAATTTGGCAATACCGTCGACAATCAGTCAGTTGTTGGAAAAATTTTAAAATTCAAAAAAATTTTAAATTTATTTTGAAATTAAAATGGATACAAAGTCAGCAAAAATAATTTTACGAATGAATAGTGATTTTGAACCAATAGTATAGTTGCTAATCGTACTTTCCACCTTCTATCCATTTGATCGCGATGTAAATTCAAAAAAAAAATATTTTTTTAATTACTAAATTTAAAAACTATCGTCTGTCACGGTAAAATTGAAATTCACATTAATAAGTTTTTAATGCAAATTAACTCTGCCGTCTGTCTACCCTATATGATATTCTATGTTGAAAAATATTTTGATTAAGAAGATAATGTCCATACATTTTGCTGACGCCAATGTAATGTTGAAGCTCTGCAAATTGCTCTCTATTTATAATAGAAAACGCTAGCAAAAGACTTAAGAAACCCACGAAGATTTAAAGAATTTCATTGTTGATATAATGCAGAGACCCTCCGCTTAGTACAAGAAGTAATTGGAAAGTAAATTGACATTAACCGTTAAAAATTTTACAACAATTCGAAAATGGTTTTTATGAAACCAGTCCAGTAAATTTTCCAATTGCACATATGGATATTTTAAGAGTTTAAAGTATTTTTTTCTTTCAGTTTTAATCACTAAAATGCGTAGGGATTTTCGTGGTGGATTATTTTTAACGTGTAGGGAAAACCGGGTTTTTAGTATGTGTAGTTGTTTCTCAAAAAACCTCCTGGCAACACTGCATTACTCTTTAAATTGACCCGCTTTCTTATAAAATTTGGTGTAGTTTTTACATTTAGTTTTTTTTGCTTCAACCCAGCATTAAAATCATTTATCTTTTGGATTTTATATATTCGCAAATCATGATTCTAGTCATCCTTCCAAGAGATTTAAAAAACTAATTATGCGAAAAAAGTTGCCAAATAAAACTTTCAATCAAACAAATATTCAAAAAACTATAAAAATCACCATATACTTTGAATGCTTTGCTTGTGTCATTTTTGTTGAAACCATATCGGCGGCTCTATTCTAAAACATGCTAAGTCAAAAAAGCTAGTTTTGAGATAAACGCCTTCAAATTTTATTGATGATATCTCGAAAATGGTATGAGATAAAACCTTGAGACCTTTTTTGTGTTCATATACTTTAGCATGTACACAAATCTATTACCCAGTCGTCTAAGTGGACTTAGCATCTTTTTGGTGGTCCTTTCTTACTTATATTGATCAGATACCATGTTTTAGTTTAGAAAAAATGTAAAATTGATTTTTTACTGCTTAGAACGAAAATTATTTTAAAATATAAAACAAATACTCATAATTTTTTATATTTTATTTATTTATATCTTTTGATATGAACAAACGATAAATACAAAAATGTTATTCTTTGCAAAACACGTTATGTCGACTTAGCATGTTTTAGAAGAGAGACGTAGATATTTCGAGCAGAAGTATAAAAGTATAACAGTTTTTGTTTTCAACATAATTGCTTAAAATTGTTGAAAGTTAAGGCAGCGAAAGTAAACATAGTAACCCTATTATATTATCGACAGAGATATTTATACATATGTATATCTTGTAAAAAGTCTTGTTATTAAAAACTTATGTAACGTAGGAGAGTTTTCAAAAAAGATTTCAGTTGTACTCAGTGTTGCCATATAATTTTTTTAAAAATCTTCGAATTGAACAAAAAAATTTTTTTTTTGCATTAAAAATCTTTTTGAAATGTGATTTTATTGAAATCGAATTCAGTTTAAATTTATTTTAATTAAACTAAAATATTTATTGCATATACATATAAGTTTTTAACATCAAGTTCACCCTTTTCAAATAAAATTCAGGTATTTTAAAACAAATTCACAATTGTCCAAATTGAAGCACATTCAGTAGTTTTTTCTTTCAAAATTTGTGCAATTACGATTAGATTTTTTCAAAAAGTCTTTGGTCCTTAAAATGCTGCACAATGTTGGTATATCTAATTTATTTCTTAGTTTGTTCTTATTGATATTGATTTGAGAAAAAATTCTTTCGCGGTTAGGTTTTGCTACTGGTATTGACAAAACTGTGTAAACTAATTTTTTCAAACAAGGAAAGGCTCTGAACATCGCAACAATTTGCATTCAAATTGATTTCCAAAAATATTACAATATTCTTTTCATTCAATAAATTATATTCTGTAACGCCATTCGTCATCAATTTGTTGAATATTATTCGAATCGATAACATTTGTAAAGAATTTCGTTAATTGGGAAATACATTTGTTATTGCTTTTCATAATATTTTTAGGTGCCAGAAACTCAACATATTTTGAAAATTCACTTTCAAAATCAAACTTTTTTTATAAATTGCTACATAACTCAATATAAAACTTTAGACAATTATTTCGAAATGGCATTTTATCTTCATCTGATAATTTATGAGTAGAACTAAATGCTATAGTTATTTGGGCTTCCAAGTATATACTTATATATCCTTAATATTTTAAAGATAATATTTAACATTAACGGTCGTAGAAAGGGAGGCTCTAACCTGATGACGCGCAGTGTATGTACAATTATTAACATAAATTTTGTTAAACTTTTCAAAACAGATATATTCATGTACATATTACAATGTATTAAAATATTTTGAAATACAGATGACGAATTTCATTATAAAGTAAATGAATTTGTATATAAAAATAAAACATCGTTGCAATTTAATGGATGGAAGTAAACAGTGTTGCAGCGGTAAACTTCTTTTCACACTTTTAATGTAGTAAAGAAGAAGTTAACAGGAATCTCAAGTAATAGACTAAAAGTGCAAAATATCATATATTAAAAAATCTTTTTTTTAGCTAAAAAATCTTTTAATCTTTTTGGCACCTCAAAAAAACTTCAAAAATAAGACAAATATTATCATATGTTAACACTAGTTGTACTATTGCGACCCAGAATCATGTGATTAGCTCTGTAAAAAAATAAAAATTATAGAAAACCAACTTTCGTGTAATACATAAAAAATAAAAATAAGTTGCAAAATATATACAAACATACATGTATCTTATGTATCTTACATACTACACATGTGTATTTATTTATATTAAAATCGTCAACCGTTTGACAGCAATTTACTGCTGAATAATTTTCTAATAACGATTACACGAATGCAAGTATTCAGTGGAATATTTATATATAATATAAGCTTAAATAAAATTTTTTAATAGCTAAATGAATTACTAATTATTAAAAATTTTAGTTTTTGATAAATTTTAACATGCAATACTCCGCAAAGTGATTGGAAATATTAAATTAATGAAACAATAAATTTCAAAATCAAAAATGAAACGGAAACTTCGTAATATGAAAATAGTTAAGAAATTTAACAAAAAAACTTATGACCTCATTTTGTAAAATGGAGCGTTTTTAAGCCTTTCGATTATTTTTAAATTTGACTTTTTTCCACACAAATTCCAAACGTTCAAAAACGTTTCATTTTACTTAATGAAACCAATCTTTTTTTTTTGCTAAATTTAGCTTTATTTGATTTAGTATAGAGTATTCAGGTTTTACTGCCGCAAATCTTATTTCGTAAGCGAATGTGGGAATGTTTTTTGGAAAAGGTACATCGTTGGTGCTGGAAGATTTCCTGCACTCGAAGTTCTTTTGTTTTGCCACTCGCCATTTTACACAGAACCCGATTCTGTGCAATCAAAATAGAAATTGAGATGCAATCAAAATATAAATTAGTAGACTCAGACCGAACGTAATTTTTCAGATCGTAGCCGACGCTGGTAATTTTTTCAAGCCGAAACCGAAATTTTTTAAGGAACAGAAACGATTTTAATTTTTGGGCTCTATTTATTTAATGAAAATAAAATTAGCACAAATAAAAACCTTCATTATTTAAAACAGGATTGCATTTTTGGTTGTGGTTGATTGTATACAAACACGTACAAAAAATATACACAACGTTGAGAGATCGGCATAAATTTTAAAGAAAGCCGAGAATCACTTTTTTCCGAACCCCGGCACTAAACCCAAACGTTCGGTCGGACATTACAAATCAGTTCGCGAGTGTCAATATCGAGAGTTGTGAGGTCTAAAAATCATTTGATTTAGAACTTTAGAAAACTCGATTGCAATAACCTGAAAAGTATAATTCTGTAATATTTAGTTTTTATTTTGACTGTGATATTCTCCTTTTATTATTACTATTTAAATGTGTCGTGCTCTTTATCTTTTCATAATTTATTTAGTGATGAAACGTAGAAAATAAATGAATTTATTAACAACAAAAAAATTCTCCCGAAGACGTAGGATAAAAGCTGACGAATCGTTGAGATCAAATATGAAGTGTATTGTTTTGTTTTATTTGCATCTTATGTAAAAGAAAAACTGACCAATTATAGTCCAAATAACACAAATTAAAAACAGCAAATATAAATTGGTCACAAAATAACTTATTTCGAGAAGTCTGGATAATGATGGCGGCGTCCAAATAAATACTCTTCAGTGGCATCTTGTTGTTGAAAAGGCAACTTAAAAATATGCCGGGGAAAAACTGGCTTCATGTGAACTGAGAATTTTTTATGTTTTTTTTACTCTTAACTATACGATCTTTAATTTTATCAATCATTAAAAAAATAGTGTTCAACTTAAATAAATAAAACGTAAAAATTTTTGGCATAATCAACCAACGAAAAATAATAAAATATACTATTAAATTAATGCAACATTATTTTGATTTAAAACAGTACCGGACGTACACAAACACTTTTTGGCCCCATCATGGGAAAATTTTACAAATTTTTTTAATAAATTTTAGTTCATAAGGCAATTCAAAGAAGAATAAAAGCAATAACAATTCGAATAAAGATTTGTCTTTTAAACAAGTCATGGTTAAAAGCATTTGAAACCTTGTTATGGAATTGTAAAATTATGTATGTTAGTCTGTTTTTATTTTGTGTTGATTGTGGTAATTAGCACGAATAAACCGTGTTTATTTTTAAATTAATTAGGTAAAATAGCTTGCAAAAATATATTCAAGTTTAGACGAAATTAGTTAACCAAAAAAAACTAATAAGCATAGGTGACATAATTTGTATCAAAAAGGTCATAATAATTTTAGTTTTATCAAAATGAAGAAAATATATAATTTTAATATCATTTTTGAAAATTTTAACTTAAGTTCAAACTAGTTTTTTATTTAATTATAATTTTGTTTTGCAAAATCAAAAGTTCTGAAAGTTATATGAATCCGATTATATTTTATTGAATTCTGATTAAAAACAGTTAGACTATAATCAAAAAGTATTGTTGATTAATAATATGAAACCACCCGAAAGTTGAAAGTCAGTCATAACGTAGTTTTTCCTATGCTCCTTCGTGTGGGATTCATCATATGACATAATATAATTAAAATAAAGCTACCTTCTCTATACTTGTAGGGTAAACATCAAAAGTATAAATTGAATCTTTTTTTTTTGCAAGTAAGTTCCACATTGTGAAAATGCAAATTGTAGTTTTTCAAAAAATTTGTTAGACTATTTTTTTACGTTTTGACTATTCACCAATCTTTGTGTGATTCAGATGCTCGTATACTCGTCTTGAAGATAAAACGCTAGAATAATTAACGAATATAACTACGAAATCATATTCGTGAGAAATATAAATCGTTTAGATGTATGACATTACAGAAATTATACAAATCCTTTTCTTTTTTTATTTCTTTATGAAAATATGTATCGATATCAGTCTTATGCTAGGAACACAACTGAGACGAACGACGAATTTCGTCCAACGCGATGAATTCGTCGGTATAAATTCACTGTAAATTCATCGTATGAAGCACAATAACGACGAAAAAGTAACAGCTGTTATAATTGATAGTTATTGTGCACTGTTTAAGGAAATTAAATAAAAACATGAATCAAATAACTTCAAATTTTGCGATATTATAAATATCATGTTATTGACTATATGCTATATAACACAATGAAACAAATCACGACTTT
The DNA here is from genome assembly GCA_956483585.1 of Gymnocheta viridis. Classification (NCBI taxonomy): domain Eukaryota; kingdom Metazoa; phylum Arthropoda; class Insecta; order Diptera; family Tachinidae; genus Gymnocheta; species Gymnocheta viridis. The sequence continues at coordinate 41,489,880 of OY101441.1, forward strand.
TGGAAAAGTAAACAGTATAGTTTCAATTGTATCGGATGTTTTTTATGTATAGACCTTTTTTTAATAAAACAAATTCATTGAAATGACAAGTGTTTCGCCATCTTCAAAACCTACATTGTCCGTGGCGTTAGTAGACGAAAAATATTGGGCAATACCAAATTGAGCATACTTTCTTGAAATTCTTATACGGAGTCGCTTGGAGGTTCTGTACATAATATACATATTTATATAAAATTAATAAGCTTTTTGAAGAAATGAAATTAAGCAAATAATTCTTTTATGTTTTCACCAACAATTTTTCTTAGTTTTATTTCGTATGTTTGTTTTGTATAACAGCTCATTGTGACTCTACTAAAGAAAATAATTCATACTTAAAAATGAAACATTAACAAAAACACAACTAAAACCAATTTTTTAAGTTAACTATTTTATATATTTATTGTAAATACTGCAAAATAACGATAAAAAAATTATTAAAGCAATAAGAAACTTTATCAAAACATTTAAAAACTATAAACGGAAATGGTCACATGGTACTGATTTGTTCGTCGTTCGCCGGCGTAAGAAATAGAAATAAATCTATTACAGAGTTCGCCCCGTATGACGAATTTCGTCGTCGCCATGATTGTGTGTAATTTCATATACATTAGCGTATTTTAATTTTGTCGACGAATATTCGCGACCAAAAATTCGTCGTTCGTCTCAGTTGTGTTCCTAGCATTATGCTGAATAAATTTGAAAATCCGAGTATGACAGACGATAATCATCCGAGCAAAAACAAGAGGGTTGCTTATGGAACCCGTTAAATCAAAAATTCTATAACAACATGAGATTTAACGAAAACTTTCTTCAAATTGAGAAGTTTGTAAAGTTCCAATACACAAAAACAAGTTTGAACATGCATAGCTTTTGTTAATAAAAATAGTAATTATTTAATTTACAGCAAACCATATTTAATCAAGTTCGCTCACTTTTTCAACAACAAAAACATCAGACATTTTGTGTTTGCTATTTTTCCTCAATTGTCAATTCCAACAACAATCAAACAAACTATTTCAATATTTCCCTCCCTTTTCCTTTAAGCACTTTTTATTTTTTTATTTCAGCAAATACAATCTTTTTTTTATTCTAAACAGATTTTGAGATTTGAGGAGAAATCAACTGCTTATCAGCTGACGAAGTGAGCGTTCATATGCCTTGACATATAGTATGCTTTTATTTTTGTATTAATGAATTAAAAAATTAAATGTTGCTTAAAGAAAATCTTAAAAATTTTTATTATCAAATTTTATCATTTCTTTTTAACTTCCCGCTATATGAATTTACTGAGTTTATCCCGATTTTCGAAAACCGCATTTTCATCAGATATCCACGTTTTGAGATCTTTGACCTCTGATATCTCGTAACACGATGATGAGATCATACGACATTTTTCCCCATATTTGACTGGGAAATTAATATTGTCTTTCGAAGTGCCTAAAAAATTCAAAATCCCCACTTCTACTTAAAAGTTTGATATTTTATTTTGAAATACCAGTATTCTTCGGATAGTTTTAAGCGTAGAACAGTGCAACTTACGAGTATGAACGAATCGTTCTATTCTATATAATATTATATGCATTTTATTTTATGAATGGGGTTTGAAAATTAGGTTAACAGCGAATTCGCTTGAAATCGTCGATGTAGACATGCAGACGTTATTAATCTGCTTTGCACAACTTGAGATGACTAAAACCAGTGCTGGCAAATTATTAAGTAGTTGATATCTAATACTTGCTCGAATATGTTCATCCAAATGCTGAAGAATATATATACTCGTAATTTACAAAAAATAATATATTTTTATTTACAAAAATAAAAAAATTATTCAAAAATATATTCGTTATTTACATTATTTACATATACACAAAATTTAACAACTAAATAATAAAAATAAAAGAATATCTCTTAAAGTTCATTATGCCCAGCCACCTGATGGTTGCCATCCACCGCCACCTCCTCCGCCACCACCTGAAGACCAACCGCCGCCACCACCTCCTCCATGTCCGCCACTACCACCGCCACCACCACCACCTCCACCTCCTAATTTTATAATTTTAATGATTTTGGTTGAACTACCTCCCCCTCCACCACCTCCACCACCTGACGACCAGCCTCCACCTCCTCCTCCTCCGTGTCCGCCACCACCTCCACCGCCTCCTAGGCTAATAACTTTTACAATTTTAATATCGCCACCACTGCCTCCACCTCCTCCGCCAGATGACCATCCACCACCGCCTCCTCCTCCACTGGACCAATCGCCACCACCTCCTCCGCCACCTGAAGACCAGCCTCCTCCTCCTCCTCCACCGCCGCCACCACCACCATCTTCCGTTATAATTTTAATAATTTGTACATCTCCACCACCACTTCCTCCTCCGCCTCCGCCACCAGAAGACCAACCACCCCCTCCACCTCCGCCTCCGCCACCACCTGAAGACCAACCGCCACCTGGTTTTGGTTTACCGGACACGGATGCAACACCGATTAAAAGCAAGCAAACAAAGGCCTGAAATGCAGAAACAATTATAAATTTAAATTAATTAAAGAACTGATTTTTGAAATTTATAAATTTTAATGAAATCCCAGTTAACGAAAAGAAATTAAAATTTTGAAAACATTCTTGAAGTCACCGATTGCACAAATCCTAGAAATCAGAATTAGTTCTGCGCGCACGCAGTATCAGTTTACTTCTAAAAAGTTTGAGTTCTTTTTTTTAACTGTTGAATTACAATTTCGTTTTAATTTATAGTGTGCTTTCTTTCCCAAATAATTATTTCATTGATTCATTAAAGTTAATGAGTAAGTAGCCTGTTACAGGGTATCAAAACCATCGAAGTGGATTAGCTGAAGAATTGTCAGAAATTTGAGTAAAAAATTTACTTAATTTAATAAATAATTGTCTAAAAATTTTTTTATTTATCATTGAATCGTTAAAAGCATTTGAAAATTCAAAAATAATTCGTTTGCATCCAACAAATTTTCTAAAACCAGACAAAAATCATTTTAACTAAAAATAATAAAGTAATAAAAATAATAAAATTGTTTTTGTTGCTGTTTTTAGTGTAAATAAAAAGCTCAAAAGGTAACGTTTACAGAATCAAAAAAAAAACAATATTTATTGGAATTTAAAGAGAATTTAAAAATTAAAAAGAAATTTCAGTTCAAAATTTTTAAATCTAAAATGTTACTTATATTTTTCCAATAAAAAACAGCATAATTTTTACATTTTTAACCGAAAAAATATTTTTCAAAAATCGTTTTGATTTAAGAGAGAATTTTTGACGTTTGAAATTCATATTTGTACTCAATTTATACTGCGGTAAATTGCTCAATTTATGGAACACGAATTTGAAATCCACTCGATTTACAGAACAGAAGGATATAGTTATATGAAATTGCCGAAAAGAATTTATTTATTGAACACTACGTAATCAATTTCAATTTAGAGAGCTTATCAACAAGGACCTTCATTCTTTATTAAGTTTATACAAGTTTTTAAATAAAAATTTACCACGCGTTTAGAATTTCTATAAAAAATACAAAAAATGAATGCAAGGTAGTATTAGTCACAGACAAAAATCGATTTTCTCAGACAAACATTTTTTTAAAATACACTTTCAATTTCACTTGATTTACAAAATTCTTTTGTAGATCCGCAATCAGAAAACAATTTTATTTGAATTTAAAAATTATTTTACTGATTTTGAAATGAATAAAAATGCTACACAAATATTTATTTCACTCAGTAAATAAATGCTTTTGTTAAAATTCTTTTTTTTTATGGGATGCATGAACAAACTTTTTCAAAACTTAAAAGATTTTGTCTGAATTTACAAATTCGTTAACAGGTCAGCTTTGATAAATAATTTTTTCTGTGTAACTTTCAATTGATTCAGCTAAAACAATGTTATTAAGTCGCAAGTGATGATGCTCGCCAAGTTTGGTATTTTTAAATCCTAATTTTTTGTTTTATTTTTTCTTGCAATTATTTTTAAGGATTGTTTTTTTTCTGGGCCACTTTTTAACAAAACTTCTAATATTTATTTTAAATTTTTTGTTATTTTTTATTTTATACATTAACGTACTTTCATAATACTTTAACTTTAGTTTATCCTCTGAATTTAAAGTTATTTATCCAAACTTTGCAAAGACTTTTGGTTCACTGGCGACATGTGGCAGATGCACAATACTTTTATACCACAATTGTGTCAGTGGAGCCAGCCAACTCTATGTATGAATACAAATGAAATCAAAAGCCATATTACAACCGGAAAAACTTTAATAATTGAAGTTTTTTGGGACAGCGCAAACAAAAATGCAACTGCATCTTCAGCAATAAGCGAAAAAATTCGATGCTCCATCCGTGGCTGACTGAGTGGCTTTTTTGCCCCCCTTCTTTCTCAAATGAAAATGAAAACGAAGATGTTTGTATTCAACATTTTCAAAGCAACCAACTGATGCACCTCAGCTCATAGACTTCAAAAGAAAAGTGTCTGTTTATTGAAGTTATAAAGAAGAAATGTCCAATTGACTTCTGCTGCTGCAATTGCAGTTGTAGTTGGTGCTTCACTAAACCATCTATTGTTCAATAAACGTGTTGCATCAATTGGTTGCAGGAGCAAGCCTGTTTGCCATTATGCATTTGACTTATGCATTCAGTGCCAGCAATATTTACATTTTTTTTATTTATTTAGGTAAACCGCTACTTACTTACAAGGCATATGCAACAGCATATGATGCTCCTTTCCAAAATCTTATACAGTCGAACTTCCCTATAATGAATCTGTATGGGACCAGAAAATCGCTTCATTGTATAAAAACTTCATTATACAGAAATTATATTTTTTGCACTTTTATTTTAATGTCTTGCTTTTTAAAATATTTGATAAATTGTTTCTTCAACTTTATTAATTAATAATAGTTTTTTCAAAAGAAGTGCCACTGAAAAATCTTAAAAATTGTTTCATTGTAAAGAAAAATTCACTGTATGGAAATTCACTACATATAAGGAGATGAAAATACACTAACATTGGAACGAGAAAGCTGTGTTTTTGAAATGAATTCATTGTATAGAAGTTCACTATAGAGAAGTTCGACTGTAACAACAATATTGTGTAATAAACTTTTTTTAGAAGACTCAAACTTGTTTAACCCATTTGAAATTATAACATCGAAACCATTTTCCGATGATAATATAATATTCTGTTTTAAAAAAAGTCAGGAAAATCTGAATGTTTTGCCTTGTGTTTTTGCATAAAAACGATTTGTTGTTTGTGGTTGAGACTTCATAATGTTTGATTATCAAATAAATTTAATCAAAGATGAAAACATAGAGACAAAACAAAGCAACACATTAACAAAATTTCCTCAAAGAAAATTATGCAAGTGATTGATTATCTTCTTTTGCTGGCATTTGAGGTGTAAAAAATTGCTTAGTGAACTTAAGTTTTATTGTTTTAAAAATTTTGAAACTATGATTTTATGATATTTTACTTAGATAAATGCATATAAATGTTAATTTAAGCAGCAAAGAAAGTATTCATGGCAAATAATAAAATATAGAAAGTGTTGTTTTTTTAACTTAAAAGCGTCACACTATAAATTCTAATTTATACCATGACTTCTAAGCTACATTTTTTCTATAATACACATGCATTCATTAACGCTTAAGACCAAATATTCTTCTAATGTTTACGAATTAAACTCGCGATATTTATTGAACGTTTAACATGCACACAAGTATTGTCGAATCGCTTAATATTTGAATCCTACAATTTAGATTATTGTACGTGCAGCAGTGCCCTGAGGTATTTCGATTAAAGATTTGTCGTTTCCGGCGAACTTAATTTAAGATTCCAACAATCAGAAATGTTATTTTTTATTATTTCCAATCAAAGAAAGTCATTATTTCGCAAATATATATGTATATACCTATATTTAATTTTTCTAGCGGCTATTAAGACTTTTTTCCTTCAATTTGAAATGTAATTTCTTATAATTTTTCCTGCAGAAAAAAATTTTATTTTCCGAGTTGAGTTGATTAAGCTCTTTCTAGAAGAACTCAACTCAACTTTTTATTCGTCCAACAAGCTATGCGAGAGTCTTTTTCCCTTACATGTTTTAACTAAGCCAATGAATAACTATTTTTTTTAAGTAATTAAATGAATACGTTTTCTTATAAAACTCTGTAAGAAAAAAAATAGGAAAACTGACTTAAGCGGTTATAACTTATGACCATAGATATTACAATTGTAAGCTTTAATTGAAGGTATAAATAAGCGAAGCTAAATCCCGATCTCTAAAATGCTGAATTAATACAAAATTTGAATATTTTAGTGATGATATCAGACTATAAGATTACTGCGGATTAAATTTTCAAGACATTGACAGATTTCGGAATACGGGGAAAAAATTACACGGTACAACTTTATTAAATAGACTATATATACATACACTCACAATATTATTACAGTAACGGACTGTACGTTATTCAAGAAGTAATCCGTTCAGACATTTTTAAAAGAATAAACATTTAAAATTTAATTTTATTTAAGTTTTAATTTTTAAATAGACAACACCCTTGAAAAAGACAACATAAAATTGACGAAACGTTGGGTAAATATGTAATAAAAGTTTTTTATTGACATAGAACGAGTTAGGCCAAAATCAGCTAAAGACTTATAGTCAACAACACTTCTAAAATCTCAGAGTGGCCAAATATTAACATTAAAAATTGTAAGCAATTTTATTTTTAACTGATTCTAACATTCATTAAAAAAACTAAGGACATATTAATACGGATTTTCGTTTACATTCAATATTGTCCGTTGTTTTCAAGTGCTGGTTTTTTCTTTGCTTGCTTTATTTGATTTGTTTGAAAATTCCTCTCCTACACAAACAAAGGAAAAATCTTTTATTTTTACGGGTTTAAGTCAATTAATTTTTTAGCATTAAAAATTAAATTAACTTTTGGTTCAATTTAAATGAAAAATGAGTAAACCGGTTTTTAAGTGAACTTTCATTTATTTTAAATTACAATTTCAATTAATTTTTCGTGCAGAATATTTTGAGTGTACATATTTTTAGCGATGAAGACTTAGCTTTGGAAAATTACATAGTCTTTACAGCCAAATCTAAATCAGAACGTCAAGCGTTTTCTGTCTGTCAAAAATTCTCATCCTCATACAAAATGTATCAAGCAAAGCCATTATTATTATTAGGTGTGTTCGAGTACTTCTACAGTAAAATGCAGTAAATGAGTAATTAATGATTAAACTGAAAAATTTACTCTCAAAAAAAGCTGTGGCCCCAAAAAATACGCGAACGGAAAAATTTTAAAAATTAGTATGATTAGGAAAACAGCTGATTGATTGCAAATAGTGTTGAAATATATTTACACTTTTGGCTACTCAACCTTTTGAATCATATGTTTTTTTTGTTTTTTCTAAATCTCTGAAGTAAAAATTTGTAAATACTCAGCCACGAACTGTCACTTTACGCTCTCAATTTGTGTTCTCATTTGCTGTATTTTGGGTAAACAAACGAATTTTAGTAAAATGTAGTAAAGTTGACTAAAAATTATTAAAAACTTTTGGGTACTTGAACGTACTTATTATTGATACAAAGTAATGCAATTTAGATAGTTTTCGGTTAAACTAGCGGTTTTTTGATTTTGTGGCTTCTATTAAATAAGACTAGAGTGCGCCTAGTGGTCGAAATTCGACCGCCAGCTTAAACGTATATATATTTTAGTTGCATTCGTTTGAAGAGAAAAAACTACCGAATTGTTCATTCCCTTCCCCAAGGAAAAAAAAAACAATAAATAAAATGAAAATTTATACAAACACGCACATTTATTTTGTTAAGTTTTTGCTCTTGAAGAGAAAAAATCTTATTACTCATATACAACATACATTGCTTATGTTATTACATCAACCAATACGTGTGTATTTTTAGCATATGTAGTGGTGTTTATCTTAGGAGCCTTTTATTCCTTTAATACTAAACCGATTCATATCGTATATAGTCGGGCCACTAAAGCTGAACAATGTCTACCATTTGGTAAAATAATGAAGAAAATCGGCTGACAAACAAAGGAGAAAAAGGGATCTAAAAATTTGTATTTGCCTATTTATATAATAGATAGATAAGTTAACATTAGTGTTTATGACACAGCGTTGACGCTCTTATTTAAATAAGTCATTAAAGCGTAAAAGCTAGACGCTGGAAAATGCTATAATTGACGAGCCATTTTAAGTTGGTCTGTTAGCCATAATCTGCATAAATGAGAGCATTAGAATGTGTTTATGATGTCCTGTAACAATCCTTCTTATTCTATTCTTCCGCTACACAAATCTGCCAAAAAAATTACATATCAGTTTAAGAAGAAAATTCATATTAAACAAGATTCGTAAACAATTTTACTAAGAACAAGTTGCAAATGAGATTGGTTAAATTAATTGCAAATATTATCACATTAAGAATAAAAATACTTAAATGAAATAAGAAAATTCTTACTTCCTGCTCAGGGGCAAAAAAATTTTGATTTATAATAAATTCCAAACTTGATGGTTACTCTAATATAATAAATAAGAAGGCAAATCATACTTTTTATTCATCTGAGGTGGAACAAAAATGTTTTAAAGTTGTTGGTTGCGTAATGCTTTGAGTTTCCTTCACGTGATTGATCAAGTCGTTAATATTTGAATTAGATCTTTTTCGGTGAACATAAATATTCAAAATTTTCTACAAAATCGATAAATGATTTTATTTGAATATGAAATAAATGTTCCTAATCAAACAACTCATAATTAGAGTAAGTTCGGGTATTGTGGTGTAGGCGGGTAATATGGTATAGTAGCCGCTCTCGAAAACTAAAAACTAGAAGCTGACAAATCCAAGCTTGATGGTTTCTAGATCTCAGAATATTAAAAAATCATAATTCGATTTGCTTTTTGGAAGCTTTGCAAAGAGATAGTAATTGAAAAATCGACTAGTCTTATGATTGACTTTTTTTTGGTCCACTGAAAAATGTCTGCCACTTTGAAAACAACGAATTTAAGGCCTTTACTACTGAATCACATTGATAAAAATGTAGTTTATTAACGACCAGATTTTTATTTATAATTATTTGAATTAAGCTCGAGTTCGGCTAATGTGGTATTGGACAATGAGGCTAAAGTGGTCTATTGTATTACATACTAATTATGCTCAGACATGCCAAATAAACGGGAAATAAGAAGAGGGAAACAGGGAACAAAATATATGTTTAGATAAAATAAGTATCTCATTGGCCTGAAAATCTTTGAAAATCCTTATGAAGTAATCTAAGCAGTTGAGCTTGATTGCACTCTCAGTTTAGTTAAAGAAACAAATTGGAGACATTTTTTAACCACCCAAAGATCACTTGTTACGGTCACATTTTTTTAAAAAATCACCACCCGCCACGCACGCTAATGTACCACATTAACCGAACAAGGTATACCACATTACCCGCCAATTTTTTCAATTGCTGGTTTATGAGTTTTTTCCCTTTCACTCAAATATTTCTGAAACTTGGGCTCCAAAGACTCTTTCACTTTCCTGAATGTAAACCTAAGACCTGTAATAGAATACCAGTTGAGATCTGTTCTAATCGAACTAAGTTTCAAAACATTATAGTCAAATAAAAAATAGGTATACTACATTACCCGAACTTACTCTATATATAGATTTGCTTCAATTCAATTAAATAATTTGGTGCTATTTGAAAGTGCCTCATGGAATAGTTTATTTAATTTTATTACTTTTTCTTACTTCCAGACTGATAGCGTCTTAAAAGATAACCAACTAAACTAATCTACCGCGACAGCCAAAAATAAATTTGATATTTTTAATCACTACATATTTTGCAAGACAAAAACATTATTTTCGCAAGATTATCATAAAACTATTAAAAGTAAAAGTTTTAATTTTAACTTCTTTTCCTTCACACGTTTTCAAAATCTTGCAACATTTCAATTTTTTTTAAAGATTTAAAGTACAAACAAACTTACATACATATGTATATAAATATGTATGTTTATACGGGTATGCAACTTCTTCGATAGCATTTGAAGATTATTATGAACAAAGAAAGTGGTAAATGATGTAAGAATTGATGTTGTACAAGAGTACGCAAAAAATACCCCCCACAATTGGACCAGCTAATGGTCTTTCTACATCTGTGAATACTTTCCAAGATGTTAAAATAAAACAACAATTGTGCAAAAGTAGTCATAAAAAATTATTTTTCCATATAAACGTTACATTTGCACTTTTTAATGTTAATGGAAAGAGTGCTCCGCGAAAAAAAAAATTAATTCATATGCAGGCAAAAGATATAAAACAAAAATATTTCTTTGAACTTAAATTATACCCCGTAGAAAATAGAAATGAATTTAAAATCGAAAAAAATATAATTAATATTGGTACGTAATTAGTTGAACTGTTTTTAGGTTTAAGTTAAAAGGAATTTTCTTTTTCTTTCTTTTTTAATTGTTAATATTCCTAATCACTAGTATCCAAGGTCAAAAGTAGTCAAACCGAACAAAGAACGCTGATGAGATGGTGCAGCGAACTCAGTAATCAGTACTGATCAGTTCTGCTAATCTGATAAATAAATTGTTCCAATATTACTTTCTTAATAAAAATAATTTAAATTTTTAAAAAAATAATTTAAATTTATAAAAACAAAAGAAATGGTTAAAGTCAGATTTCAACTTCAGCCAAACAATTCCTTTTAACTTGAAATCGAAATACATAATATATTGATTGAAACAAAAACAGACCTTAAAAACAATTTTGATTTTTTCTAACCCAATTCGTATTGCTGAACAAGAAAATGAAAATAATTTATTTTTCCTAAGAAACGTTATCACGCCACGTTTTTTCAAATTTTTTAATTATTGCTAAAACTTTCGAAAGCAGGTGAACTGAATAAATACGAGGGCGGATCAATAAGCCCGTAACTTTATATGAAATGCAACACTGTTCCCTTTAACTACCATCACTTAATATACTACTGTCAAGTTTTGAGCAAGTGTCGTCATTTACTTTGCAGTGTTCAAAATATACAACCTCGTGTATTTTTCTAAAAATGGAAAAAAGTGAATTTGGAGTTCTCATTAAACATTATTTTTTGCGAGAAAAGCCGTCAATCAATCCAAAAAAATCTCGATAAATACTATAGGGACTCTGCACCATCGATTTTAGTGGTAAAAAAGTGGTTTACTGACGTTCGTTGTGGTCGCACAAGTACAAATGATCCTAAACGTTCTGGACAGCCAATTGAGATCAGTACATCCGAAAATGTCGAAAAAAAAATCCACGATATGGTGTTGGCCGATCGAAGAGTAAAAGTGCGTGACATTTTTGATGCCATAGGCATTTCATATGGCAGTGTGGTTCCGATATTAAGTGATCAGCTGGGTTTAAGAAAGTTTTCTGCCGTGTGCAGTCTCAATGGCAAAACTCTAAGAATTGAGCTACGAATTGGTACCTCATCCGCCATATTCTCCGGATTTAGCCCGTAGTTAGTACTTCCTATTTCCAAACCTAGAGAAATGGCTCGGTGGAAAGAGATTTAGCTCCAACGATGAAATTATTAACCAAACAAATGCCTATTTTAAGGACCTCGAAAAATACTATTTTTTTGAAAGGGATACATAAACTGGAGAAACGTTGAAATATGTGTGTTGAGTAAAAAGGAGACTATGTTGAAAAATAAATTTTTGTTTTGCAAAAAAACTGTGTTTCATTCAAAATGTCACGGACTTATTGATCCGCCTACGTACTATAAATTATACACAGTTTCAAAAATATTTTTCTGATCTTTCCAACAGCATATCGATAGTGTGAGCCTAGTTTTGCAGATATAATATAAAATTGTGCTATAAAATATTTGAATTTATAGAAAAAATAAAATTTAGTCAGAATTGGATTTGAAAAGACGACAAAAAATACTTTTGTGTAATGAATTTCAATGTTATCGGTTTTATGCTCAAAGCAGATATTGAACATAAAACCGATAACATTTAAATTCATCACACGAAATTTTTATTTGCGTCTTTATAAATCTAATTTCGACTAAAAATAATACTGAATAAAAATATATTTATAGCTAAAAGCTAATTGGTATAATTTTTAAACATCCTGTAACGATTTTTCTATTTCTCTTTAAATTTATTATTAAAATACATATCGTCATATAAAACGTAAAAACTACACTTTTTTCGATTTTACAGGAGAGGGAAGAAGATTAATAAAATATTTAAGTAAGCAACCTGAAAATAAGTTTCTTCAAAACTTGCATAAAATTAATAGACTCACCTATATTTTGACAATATATTATAATTATAGTAACGTGCATATTCACATGGTACAAAATATTCAATAAAAAACAATTTTGAAATTTTTGTTATTACATGGTTTTACGTTTCATATGACGATATGTACTTGCATGAGTACATGGGGAATAGGAATCTTACGCAAATGCAGTATTCACAAAATCAACTGCAATAGTACTTTTGAATTTTCGATTAACTAAATAAAAAGATTTGGGTAACTGGGATTTTTACTTGATCAATTTCGATTAAAACGTGTTTGGTATGTACACTTGCCACCAGAAAAAGTTGTGCAACAATTTTCCATGTTCCCTAAGACAATAAATATTTTTCCAACTGGGCATTAATGGATATTTACATCATCTTCAAACAATATTACGTTAAGAGTTTATATAATTTTTTAGCGATGATGTTGCGAATTTTAATGAAAATTAAATGAAGAAAAAACAAATCGATTCTCTTTTTTCTTTGTCGTTAGCGCTTACAATAATGTGCTTTCAAACTGTTGCAACTTCCAATTTGGGAAACCTCTTTATGCTTAGTAACCCAACTAACGGCTGCAGTGGCCAAGAAACACAAACAGAGACAGTTTATTGTATTAAATAAATATTTCCATTTGCTGGAGTGTTCAAAATAATTTATTTAAAAAAAATAAAATCATTGAAACCGGTATAAGATGCCCTGTGTGTGTCATTTAAGTTAAATTGTTTATATAAAATTTCATTATTCGTTAAAATTTCCTTCACATCATAAAAATGTTTAAGTCTAGATATGAGTGGATATCGAAAATACTTTTTGTTGGCTACTGTGGTAGATTAGTTGGCCAGTTTCAGTATAATTGACCAGTAGATTTTAAAATAGAAGTTTCTGAAATGCCACTATAAATGTAAAAACTCTGAAATGAGTATATTTGGAAATGTTAGAAATTAGATTTGAAATTTAAGAAACACTATAGAAAAGTTCCAAGATACAATTTTATAAAGTCTGTCGTAGATAACGCCGATTTACTCAAACAACGTCATAACTCAAAAAACTCGTCTTTCAGAAAACGCGCTTGAGTTTTTAATTTCCACACACCACAATGGAAAAATATTATATTTGTATGAAATATTTTTATACAAGATGAAGAATGATACAACAAATAATTTTGCGCTATTATCGATGGTCATACGTTGACAATACTCGTACGTAGTTGGTTTTTATAACGTTTGCTGTTGATTAAATCATATTATAATTAGGCTGAACGCGTTACTAACCACGAAATAAAATAGCTGAAAATGAAATTAGTTAAATAATAATTAGTTTTTTTTTCTATTTTGCATTTTTATGAAAAATAATAAAATTTCAGTTACTCAATAAGTATGTGTGTATGTTTACTAACATACAGACCTGTTCTAAAACCGTGGTGATTCCTTGCTGTTCTGGAAATCACCCGGTTTTTAATTTTTTCACAGTCAGCAGAACACATTTTATTTAATAGTCTTTATCATCTTGTTTTAATCAGTTTTATTAAGAAATATTAATTAAAGGTAAAATTGCCTAAGCGCATCTAAGTTATTGGGAATAACGGACTTAAAAAGAACCCCGTTAAGGTCTGAGCCTTTAAAAAACGTTATTGGCAGCACCTACAAAATTCTATGGATATAAACGAAACATTCTAAACAAAAAATATGCCAACGAAGAAGTGGCAGTAAAAATTAAAACTTTTGTTACTATTTTTTTTAGAAAATACGTAATTTTATCATGAAAGATAATAAAGAACAGATATTATTTGTTTATTTTTTTAATTTATTTATTCAAAATATTTTCCAATTTACATTTCAAACTTAAATTACTTAAAGACCACGAAGGTCAAAAATAAAATAAAATCAGAAATAATAATTGATGAGAATTTATCAAGAAGTTTCATGAATAAGAAAATTTATACTTTTATTTATATTTTTATTTTATTTTTTAGTTTCATTAATTTCATTGCGAACTTAAGTAACATTTTTTAATTTTCCTATTTTTCCTAAATTTATTATTGATATTTAATATACAATTTGGCAGATTTTCTTCAAGTTTTGCTTTTCCATAATTATTCTTGAACTTTTCTGTTTGCTAACATCCTTCTGTACGAAGTCTGGTGTTATAATTATGACCAATTCTCACTAGGCATCTAACATCCTGAAAATTGTTTATTGGTGTCATTCTATATATCGTTGGCTTAATATAGAAAGGACGTATCTCGATTTTTTACTAAGCGCCGTTTTTAATCTTTTCTGACACTGCAATTCCAAATAGACAGACAAAAAAACTTAGAATCGCAATTTTAAAAAAAATATCAAGATACGTCCTTTCTATATTAAGCCAACGATATGTTTTCTACGTTTAGTACCCCAAGTTGAGTTGCTATGCTGTTAGTATAACAAATGGGTTTTTTCTCATAAGACGACGAGTATTGTTACTGGATTCTATATTTGATGAGTTTCTTAGGGCCGTTTCTTATTACGAATTTTACAAAAAGTTATCGAAAAGATAAGCAAGTGCTTTGAAGTCGACACCCACTTAACTAGCCGATTTAAAAGCACCAGATTTCAAAATATTTTGTGCGGAAACACCTTCCTTGTGATTTAAAAACACTTTGGTATCTGCAAGATACCCTAATATAAAGTTTCACAAGTAAGTGATCAAATGTTTCGTATTCGATGTTGTATGAGAAAAAGTATTATTTTTTTCCTCATTGAGTTTTTTAAGATTTAAGATGTAACAAATAAATCGCATACAAAATGTAATTTTACAAACGAAATATAATTAAATATATACATTTGTTAGTTTGCGGCTTAAAAAACAATCACAATATAACGTGAAGTAGGAAATATGTACATAAATGTGTACATACTTGCATATTTACACATATAGCGAACGTGTGTCAGCAATTGAAATGTTAAAGCACAACTACTAATGATGTAGTTAATTTCACAAAATTAAGTGTTTGAAATAAAAACATTTATTTGAGAATAGATAACAAGCAGGTGAAAATGTTGTTGACCATTAAGTCGCTTTAACTTTAAGCTATTCCCGAAAAAAAAAACCAAATTAAAGATCAGTTGGTTTTATAAGATTCCCAAAACATTTAAGTTAACTATTTCTTTAGTTTTTTGCACATTTTCGAATTCTCCTAAGACAACATACCGATTTCCTATATTAAAAACTGGTTTTGATGGCGAAATATTGCGTAAAATAAGTCCTATTTATGGTTAAATTTGGAATTTAAAAAAATTGTTTGCTATTTAACGTAGTTTTCTATCAAAGATTTAAAAAAAACTTTTGTTTGTTGAGGGTTTTTAGCTAGTCTATATACATGCATTTCATTGGTGCTAAAGCCGAATCATCAGTAGACCTTAAACCTAATTTTTAAATGTTTCAAACCTCTTTACTTATACAAAAACTTTTAAAAAATCAATGAGAGTTATAAAAATTACAATAGTATAAGCACAGTAGGCTTTGAAACTTATTCAAAAATCCCAACAAACAAATTATTATATTCGATATGAATCTATTTTATTTTCTTTACAACCTTTATACAATTAGACGCCCTTTGGGTGACAATAAAAGTATTTAAGGCAAAACGGAAAATAAAATCTTAACTAGGTAATTATGAAATTTATATTAATCGAGATTGCCTCGATATCTTTTTTCAAAGATTTAAAAAACTTTTGTTTATCTTTGAAAAAAGATATCGAGGCAATCTCGATTAATATAAATTTCGTAGTTTTCTATCTTACACAAGTAGTTTTTACGAATGCAAAACCCTCTATAAGATCTGTTTTACTAAACACTTTTTGTCAAAGCGTTTTCAAATCACGAGAAAGTTATGCAAAAAAAAAATTGTAAATCGGTTAGTTAAGTCGATAGTTAGGCTGTCGATTTCAAATCACTTGTTTATTTTTTCGATTTTTTTGTGAAATTCGTAATAAATTGTTTAAATAAATAATTGCATCGGTTCTCTATTATCTTTTTGATAAAATTGCGTATTTTGTAAGAAAATAGTAAAAGAAATTTCAGATTTCAGAGATTTTTCTTTTTTTTTTGTTTTCTATGTCTTCTTAGATGTTGTATTAAGGCAGAATTATTTTGTACGTTCTGTTTTGTTACAAACCAGCTGTTTTGTTTCCGTTCAATTGAAAAACTGTATGTGTGGTTTGTTACGATTACTTTTTCTTTCTGTTCTGTTTAGCTTATAGTTGAGTAGTGAAGAAAACGAGGTATTGATTATTATATAAGTTTGTTCAATCTTTATTTTGTATAGTTTGATAATCAATACTACCTTACAGCTTCAAAGTCAAGAACACAAAGAAAAAGTTAAAATTCAATATATTAAATATATTTCTATTTAAAATGTACATAAGTCAAGTGAGAAACTCAAAGCTCTTAAACAATTATAAAAATTCGGAGTTGATAATATAATGTAAATAATAAACCGCTAACTAAAACTATATATTTGAATCTTAAGAACTTGACTCGAGACAAATATATATTCATATTAGTTAAATTACTCATTATTTATAATAATGAGTACAAGAATTACAATAATGATATGTACTTTTATCATAAAGTGAGCAGCAAAGTTTTATGACTTAACAAAATAGAGCTACACTTTGATTCACTTGAGTAGGTACATATGAAAATATTCAAAATATTTAAGGAAACAAGAATATTTACAGAAAATACGGTAATATTAATAAAATTTGTTTCAGAAGTATTTTTCTGACAACAGTTCTGTTACGGACATACTTATCTCTAGAAAATAGAATACAACGTTAAGTCACAGCCAAAAGTGTGTTTGCTTTTTTGTGTAAAATATTACACATTTTGTGTTAAAAGTCAGAAAATTTTTTTAATTCAGGATTTTTAAAGATTCATATATTTTTGTCATATAAAAAACATTTTGTACACATCCGAAAGTTCAGACACAGAACAAGTAATTAAAAAATATTTTCTACAGAAGAGAACGGCACAGATCAGTAACGAAAAGTAAAAATAATGAGGGCTTTAGAATGTTTCGTTTGTATTTTTATCTTAAACTAATATTTTTCAATAAAAGTGATTAAAACAAAAACTGAAATAAATTTTAATTAAATTCATCTGTTTTTGGTTCAAAAATTTAAGCATACTTAATATGAATCTGATAAAATTGTTAAATTTGAGTTAGTTGTGGTAAAAATTTAAATTTTGTTTCTATAGTGGAAATCATATATATCTACTCGAAGTACAGGTAAATAAATGGAAAAGTTTATAATATTGAAAAATATAATTCGAACAAAATACCACTTTTCAATAATAGTTTATATCACTCGAGTTAAAAAAATTTAAATAATAAAGAATTAAAACATCATGTCATTTTTGTAATTTATTTTTTTTTCTTATACTTTTAATAGTTATATGAATTTTTGGTATTATTATTACAATATGTCATATCAATAATATTGATTATTTTGGATTAACAAATCCCTCTTTCGTTCATAAAATTACCAATAATGCAAAATTTTAAAAATTAATCAAAATGAGATTGAGTCGTAGTTTTTAAAAATATTCCAGAAAAAAGCAATAAGCGAAGTAAAGCTTTTATGCTCACCTAAAAAGTTGTGATTTTTAGTATAGAAAATGAAAGGATTTTTCAAGCTGCGTGCAATATGTATGGCTTTGTGTTCTAGAGGGTGCCATTTTGAATTTAATATGACGCTTATAACTAGCAGACGGACGATCAAGACGATTACCTCATTTGTATAGTTATGATAAATAGTTTAAACAATGATAAGCGGGAACAGACATATATTGCCGTGCACGGGTAAAAAAGACATTAAACTTATTCAAGGAAAATAGATAATTATTTAAAAATAAATTGTTTTTTATTAAGTTTCAGTACTGACTTTAACAATATAATAATATGATAAAGTGAATTTCGAACTTTTAATGTAACACGAAAAAAATTAGGACATAAAATTAAAAAACTTACTAATTAATTCAGTGAAAGGTATGAGCGTTGGTATTACAAAACGAGAATTACAAAAATTATGAGGTGATGAAGAATTAAATTAAAATGAAGAAATGTAAAATCACGTAACTACACTTTTTTAATTTTATAAACAAAAAAAATAACTAAACAAAATAGTTCATGACACGACTAACATCTTTTAATTTTAATCTATAATTTGGCAGTTTCTTACAATGAAAGTTTAATACGCATTAATTAATAAAAAAAGAGCTATAAATGTTTTTTTCATAGTTACGTGGTTTTGCATTTCAGTTAAAAATATCATATACATACACATATAAAGTAATCAGTATACTCCAATAAAGTACGATTTAATCAGTTTTTAAACATTTAATCAATCGTCATCGCTGAATTCGTGAAGTTGTGACGACCGTGTGACGGACCTTCGAGCACTTGACTGACGTGTCCTAATAGTAGGAGTTATGTGCCGAGATCTTTGTTTTGGAAAACTTTTATTTGCTGAAGTTGAAGGTTGAGTAAGGTTATAACGTGATGGTGTTGCTCGACCTCTTAGACTATTATTCTCTTCAACTATTCCCTCTTCATCTTCACTTATATCGCCGACTGCATTTGAAAGGATACGTCCATTGTAATAGGATTGCTTGTAATCCTGCATTTTATTAATTTCTACTTCATCCTCACTGTCGTTAAGACTTATGTCGGAATCATCCAAATCATTTGAGTTCTTTGACGACTCAAAATATAAAATTTCTTCATCACGTAAATGAGATGCTCCCTCAACAAAGGCTGCAAAACGCATTGGGTCACGTAACTTACTCATAACCTAAAAAAATAAATACATTAAAAATTTATTTAATTACGAAAATTTGAAAAATTAATGGATGTACAGTAGTAGAGATAAATATTTGCCGTTTTTAAACTGTGAAATTAATCGATAAATCTGTTTTAATTCTCGGTCGAGTATTTTATAATTCTAAAAATGGTCAATGATAAGAACTCAAACTGAACCATTTTGATACAGTAATTTTAATTTAGCTGCATAATCAACTTTGCACGATTTTTTGTGTAAAGTCAAAAATGCTGTTATCTTAAATGTATGTTTGTATTTACATACAAACAAAATATATGAATTTTAATGATGACGACTTGCAATTTGTGTGACTTTTATCCGATATTTTTTAATTATAAGTGGCATAAGTTTATATAAAAAAGTGGCCGCCATATTTTTTTAATGTGTGCAGCTAACTTTGATTTTTTATATGAAAATATTTTAAAACTGCCAAAAAATATGGTAAATAAGCAGGTATACAAAATGCACTTAAACAAGGTTTAGGAAGAATAATTACAGAAAATATGTATTTTTGGGCAGTTAAGTAAAAATGCAGCTAACGTTGATTTTTTGTATGAAAATATTAAAATGCCAAAAATTTTAGGCAGTTATCTTAAATGTGCAGGTACAAAAATGCACGTAAAAAAGGAATTTGTATGGGATTTTGAGGAATAGTGACTGAAATGATTAGTTCTGTGCAGTTAACTCAAAAGTAGTCTTAAACAAAAGGCAGCTAAATCAAAGCTACTGTATACTTTTTCAAAACGAACGATTTTCTTTTACAATGTACGTATGTTTTCAAGTTAATAATGTTAATTAATTGTCATATCCTTCTTCATTCTGTAAAGAATAATTTCGTCTTGGGAGGATAATATTATTTATTTTCTTTAAGATATTAGCAAATTCAAAACTAACTTTTTTAGATATGACAGTATTGCAACAAGTTAGCGCGACATAAAGTCAAAATTTTTTTTATGCATGTGTAGTCTCGTATATACAAAAACGTTACCACAATAATATAACTGAATAACTTCTACATAATATCGATTTATTAAGATTCGACATTAAGATATTATGCGTAATGCATATTATCCCTACTCACCTTCCATTGATTACAATCGGGGCTTCTGGCAAACTTGCGTAGTTCTTCCAATGATTTTGTCGTCTCTCTTACACCCTGTTCGTAATACTCCTCATTAGTTAGAAAACGTCGTTTGGGTGGGAACTTGCGCAACCACAAAGTTCGACCCTTATACCACAAAGAACGTGGAAAATAATGTAAAATAATTGTTATAATAATTATGGCAGCTGTAGCTTCCTCATAACGGCTTGAAAAGTATATCATAATCAATGACATCAATTGCAAAAGCCACTTAATAATTTTCTTTGAACGTTCGTTAGTAGGAGGGCCCCAACGATAACAGAAAAAGAATGATACAATACCAGTAATGAATATATACCAAAAGACATAATTACGATAGGTTAATATAATGACTTGAAGATTCTCCCATAGCATTTGTATAACATATAAACCAATGGTCCAGCCACCAATCAAAACGCCATACATCATGGTGCGCCTATAAAAAAGTATAATTTTTTTAAAGAATGTATAAGTAAATCTTTCATTTCTTCACCACAAAACCTACCTAGGGACTAATTTACTCGACAACCATATTAGTAACATAAATGAGGAACATATGCCCAAGGTCACTCCCGTAATGTAATAAAAGACAGCATTTTGTGATAATTTTCCAGCATAACAAAAAACTAAACATCCCAACGCTAGTTGGATTACACGCCAAAAATCTACTCTTACTTTTTGCAAACGTATACGATAAGGTTCTATTGTCTCAATACCCATACAACTGGATGCAAACGGGGACAACTGTAAGCGGGTGCGCTTTTGACTAAACAGATTAAAACTAAATAATGAACGATGTTCATCATAATGTTCCTGAACTTCTACAGGGTTGGCTCCATCGTACTGTGTATAATCGTCACTTTCAATCTCTAATATTAATTCGACATTCTCGAAGAGACGTCCTAATGTCTTTTGTGCTCCATTGTAGCAATATGTACGCAAATCTTTTTCGAAGAAACCACGATGTCTACGCGAAGGTTCATAAACATGAATTTCACCCGCTTCCAAATATGTTACTAAAAAGTTTTCAAAATTGTTTAAATGATTCGTTCTGAAAGAAATTCAAACTTACCTTTGCCTCTTAAATTTTCCTGATCACTTTTATTTTTTTCAACAAGTTCCGCTGCGCTTGCCGTACACAACACAAAGCAGCACAATATCACATAATTTATTAAAATCATTATTTTAGTTTATTTTTTGCATTAACATTATTTGAATCGTTTATGTTTTGGAATTTTTTAAACAAAATAAAGATAATAAATAATAAAATCCTCTGCAGCTTCGTTTACGTTGGCGTCTGTCAAACTTGTTTTTTTTCATAAAGCAGTCGAAGATGTGATGCCACTATATTTTGGTTGAAAAAAAGCGTTACCATACTAATATCAAGAGAACGCAATAGCCTAAAAATTTTTATGTGTGACTATAATCATATTATACTGCTTGATCGAAGTTAAACTTATGCCGATAATCATCTACAACTATAATTTTCTTTTATCAACTTTCTTCCCATACATAAGAACGATATTAATCACAATTTTGTTTTCATATTCTGAAAACAGACATTTAATCGCTCCACCCATTACAAGAGCATGCATCATAAATCAAATGATAAGAACTTTTTGCTGTAGCAATACCTATTAATTTCTTGAAATTATTTTAAAAATCTCAAAACCAAAATTAGGGTAAAACTGTATTTGTATTAAAAAAAATATTCATAACTCGAACAATAATATCTAATAACAAACCTATATATCCCCTTTCCAAATTTTTTGGTGAAGGGTATAAAAATAAACAAAAAAATAATAAAATATCTCCAGAATGTTTTTCATTATATTTTTAGCATACCCCCTGATTCAATGAAGCGAAATGTCATGTTCAAAATTTTTTGAAATTAATTTCACAGAAATTTTCTGGTGGACGTTTGCCTTACAATATGTGAAGCAAGCTCTTATAGTTTTATAAAATAAAACTTTTCAATTTTGTATGAAAAATGCTAATAAATATTTTAAAATTTAGTTTTAGATAGAAATAGAAATAGAAATTTCAAACTTTTACAAACGTTAAGTTGTACAAAATTAAAATTTTGAAGGTGGGTTGAAAACGGCAAATAGTATGTATTGTGTTACGTAATAGATATGTAAATATGCGATTGCGGTTTTGGCAACTGAAAAGTCTCAGGAATTCCTAACGAAAAATTCAGCATAATCTTTCTATGCTGAATTTTTCCATTAATAATATACGATATGCTACGATCGGCCCTCTAACTTTGAGCAAGTGCTCTTTGACTAATGTATTTGTTGGGAAAACAAGTTTTTTTATATTCGCTAACATAAACATGGAAAATATGAAAATTTCATTTCATAAAAGAAATATATAAATTACTTAAAAAAATTATTTTCCGCTTCCTAGTTTTGTAGTTTATGGCTAAAAAATATCTTTTGACTGATACTTTTTGGTACACACTATTAGTCAAAAACCAATATGGCCGCTGACTGCCACTCCACCGCAAAAAATTCTGTGGTTGACTGTTGACTGACGAAATTTGTGTTCACACTGTCGATAAAGCCGAAATTTGAGCAAAACTGTCACTCATGTTCGATGGTGTGTATCAAACTTTATGTACATATATATGTATGTTCTGCTTAATGTTATGTTGCTAAAGAAGTGTTGTCAAGGCCAATTCATACCAGGTGAACTCGACAGTTCAGCTGACTTATTGTGTCTTATAATCGTTAGTCAACCAAGGCAAATTCATAACAGGTTGACGCGCCTCAATTCACTAATTCACCTCGAACAGCTTATTTTTACATCCGAGAAAGATTTTTACAGAGACGACGACTAACTATTATGTATTTGACTTATGTTCAGTTGTCTCCAATTTTTGCATGAATGTGTCGCCAAATTTCTTATCCTATTTCCTGCTAACCTTTATATAAATTTTATTTATACTTACCTTCTATCTGCCTCCAAATATTTATGTACATACATATGTATATAAGTACATGCTACAGCATACATGCTATTATTTGCTGTAAATAAATTTGTGTATCTTAAAAAATGAATTTTCTACAATTTTGTTTTAATTTAAATAAATTTAAATGATTTTAATGGAGATTGCAACCTTTGCAACTAATTATATAGATTTTTAACTCATTCCCACATTTATACTGTTTCCAAGATCCTGTTAGATCCAATATCCCCAAAATGAAATAAAAGTCGGTAACGAAATGATTTTAGGGAAGAAAATTGTCGTAGATTATAAACGTGCATTTGTTTTATTTTTGTTGGCTTTATGTTTCCATGTTGTTTTTTACTTTTGTGTTAAAGGAAGGTACTTGTATAATGTTAAACTTAAATTTTATTAAATAATTTTTTTACTATCAATGTTTGTTAATTATCATTTTTATGCTTTAGTTTTTTAAGTTTTATGGATTCTTTTTGTTATCGAAATTAGCAAATAGATACTTATTTATTATTAATAAAAAGTTTTTTATTTGGTTAATTTTAGCGAATTTTTCACTTTATTTAAATATATTTTTGTAGTTTTTTTTTAATAAAGATTGCATTAAAGTTTTATACCGTTGAAAGAGGTTTGTTGCTTATAATAAAAATGTTGTTTCTTGTTTGTTTTTAATATTAATTAAAATTTTTTTATAGAAAACATATTAAATTTTCTTACTTAGTTAGAAAAATTTACTTTTTATTCTTATCAAATATTTTCTAATGCTGCCTTACACCGAAAATTTTTAAAGTTAGTTTTCCATTTTTTCAAGTTAATTAGATTTTGCTGAATACCAAAAATATTTTTCGTTTTTTCATTTCCTCCGTTGAACAGATAACAGTACATTTGTGTTTTTCGATGTATCTGTTTATAGCGGCATCCAGAGTCAAAAGCTGATTCGATTAAAATAAATTATATCTTGTTTGAATCTTACGCGTCGAATGGTGGCAAATTTGTTTTGAAAGAATAAGAAATCAAACATTTTTAAAATTTAATTGAATAGTCTATTCGGTTTTAAAAATGTTAAGCTGTTATGGACCAAAATCGGATAAAAACTAAAAAAATAGTAACATTTAAATTAACTGTTAAATCCTCTATTTAAACTTTATTTATTGTTTTTCATACTACGAACTAGCATTTACATCTGCTTTAAAGGGAGGGAAGTATAGATAGAAAAACAGAAATGTACCGAAATTGATAAAAGGAAAATAATTTTTTGATGTTCAGCACAAACTATTTACCTTAAGAAATGCAATACAAACCTTAAACATTCCTAAAATAAAAATTTGTGAACCAGTGTAATGCACAGGTCTGAAAAAATATATTTATTAAAATATATATACATATATATTAAAAAGGAGAATTAAGAATTTCTTTTAAATTGACTAACTCTACATAAAACAAATACACAAATAAATTGAGAAACCTTCAAATATGTACTTTAAAAATTTTATTGGAATTAATGCAGTCAGTCGGTTTATAGAACAAATTCTTATGATTGACGGTGCGATTTGAAACAGAAGTAATGATTTTAATTTAATAAAATTATCAAGTTTATATAAAATATTGAGTTGAACAGAATGCAGTGATAAAATTCATTAATACATTTAAAAAATTGTAATAAATAGAACATAATTTAGGGTATTTCCGCGAAAATGTCATAACATTAATAACCAATAATATTGCCGATAATGTATGGCTTGTATATTACCGCAACGGCTGTATTATTTTGCTGTCGGGTTGAAGTAACAATAAAGAATTATATCAGTTAAGAAGTGTCTAAAGCATCATTTTTTTTAAATGGAACGATTCTAAACGTTTTAATTTTATATGAAAAAGATAGAATTATTTTAAATTGATTTTTTCCAGTGTGAGTGGTATTTTATTTCACTACAACTAAATGGAGTGATAGTGAACAAAGCTGCCCTACACTCTATCTTAGTGCGCAATTTTAAATGTATATCCACTAAATTTTTAAATATTATTAATGAATATTAATACAAAAAGGCGTCGTAGAAAATGAATCATGGGCACAGAGACAATTTTTTTTGTTTTAACAAATATTCATCAATTAGTTAAATATTTTTAAAATTTAACACCCCATTGCATTTTTCGGTTCCAGTAGTTCGAATTGTTTGAATAATGGATGTGGGATTTTACATCACTAATTGTACATATTGTTTAAATTTAAAGTTTTTTTGATTTCGATATATCATAACATTCATAACAAATCAATTTGAGTTTATCTAGGCTTTCAAGAAAAAATTTTTTTCAATTCATGTACATTTTCTGCTAAGTATAATTCTTTTAATGTGTTTTCTCTTTCATTATGTTCTAGAATTAGTTAAATGAAAGAACAAAATATTCAATAAAATTGATTTTAGCAAAATAAAAAAGTTTGTGAACTATTTTAAAAATTAAATAACTTTATTCATAAAACTCTTAAAAATAAAAAAATATAAAATTTATGTAAATAAATATAACAGGAGCAAATAATAAATTCTACAAAATTAACCAATAATTCAATTAAAAAACAATTAATAAAAGTAAATAAGAATACATTAATATCGTACAATATTTAAGTATTTCATAGAACTTACATCAACTTAAGTATTCAAAATTCGAAAGGAAATTTAAACGAACAATTTAGAGATTCTTAGAAAGAAATTAGTCTAAGCAATTATATTAATGAATGGTAAATCGATTAATAGATTTTCATCATCAAAAAACGACTACTTTGTGCAAACTTTAAACTGAAATCGATTTTTGGCGACAATAAATCCAAGATTAAATCCAAGAGAAATAAAAATGCGGAAATGAAGTTACATAGTAAAATTCAAATAATTTTCTTTCGCTTAAAAAGCAAACAATTTCATTTTAAACAAATTATAAATAAAAAAAAAACATAAAAATTTAGAATTTTTTTTTTGCTAAAAATTGTGTAATTAAGCACTGTAAAATAAATTGTTACAAAAGAATATGATGGAGTTTTAATCACGATTAATCAATTAAAAATTCATAGTAGAAAATTGTTGATCGGAAAATCTAAAATCGATTATTAGCTTCGCCCACCATTCACTAATTTAAATCATTTCACTTTAAATTATTTTTTTATTATGTATTTAGTCTTAAGCCTACTTTTAATATTTTGTAAGTTGTATTTATATTTTGTGATTACTTTTGCTTTCCAAGATTTATTTTTGGAACTTCACATGTTTTAATTCTTCTTTGAAAAATACAAATGACTAACAATTTTTTTTAAGTTTAAAAAAGATGGCACGCATGTATATAAAGACCACATGGATTATGATCACTAAGTATGTAAAAAGTAGTTTTTAAATTGATGAAGGCATACTTTTTTAATTCAGTGGATGTGTGTGTTTTGTGTAGAAGGTTTTCTTTTTACACGAACCTCGTTATGAAGAAATGAAAAATAGGGTTTACAATGTATATGAGATGGTTGACGGAATGGGTAAAACTTTTTTAAAATATTTTTTTTTGTTTTTACTCTTTTTATACAAATATAAAAATAGCCAATAGTGTTTTTTATTTTAAAAAATAGGCGTACAATATAAAATAGTAAGAAAAGTTATGTTTTTTTTCATTCGTTTAAGATTAGTTAAAGCTATCTAAAAAAGTTTTGAATAGATACAGGGTGAAAAAGTATTTTAGTTAGTAGTTAAAAGTAAGGGCGAGAGATTTAGAGTTAAAAGAAGAATAATATATTAACTTTTTTAATTGTTTTAAATAGTTTTACTGAGTTTATATTAATATATTTGAATTTTTACCTTGGCTAACTTTTACTTATACTTTTATAAGTGTGGATTTTCAATATTTTTTTCATTACGATTTTTTTCAATTTCAGAGATTTTCAATATTAAGTTTTATTTCTGTTAAATTTTTTGATATACCTTAAACTAAATTTTCTTCTCATGTTCCTTATGTTATTTTTCTTGTTACTCCTGGAAGTATAAAAAAGGAAAATATATTATTTACAATCATTCTTGTTTTTGAAATATGTAAATATGTGTGTACACATGTGACCGTCAAAATAGATGCCCTATTATATTTTCTGTTTTTTTTTCTAAAAATGGAGAAATCTTTTTTTTACAAAATTCATATGGCTTTAATTCTCAAAACTGTTTTATTTTAAAATAATAAATTCCGTTCTTTATAATAGAATACCAATATTAAAATCAATGATAGATGGATGAGTCGTAGAAAAAGTGTGATTATAAAATTAAAAAAACTACATTTTAGCAATTCCCATAAAATGCACCAATTTTTTTCATTAATTCGAGAGGATATCTTGAATAATAAATTGACTAGATAAATTTAAATTATTGTTGCAATTATTCATCGAAAGTAAAATTTCAAACAAAATTTTGTTTGGAAAATAATTGTTTGAAAAACTGTATCTAGTTTTTTAAATAAATGAATTAACATTAACAAACCACTGACTATTGACTTTTTGTTATAAACTACCGACTACAATATTTACCTTCATTATCCTTATATTTGCATGTATGTTCAACCAAAATTGGTGTAGAAGATTACTTCATAATTATGCTTTATCTTAAGAAAGATGAAAAGAGCCTTAAAAGTTGTTTCAACTATATTATTTGCTTAAAGTTGATTATTTTGTAGGGTTGCTGGAGGCTTTTTTATTGCATTTGGCTTAGAATTACCCATTGATTGAATTCGCATTAGCATTGGCGGCTGCAGCTGCTTGCTGAGACAATGTTTTTTGACCTTCTTCAGCCGGAGAGGGTGTTGTCTCACGTCGTGGTGGCATACGTTCATTAACAGCATCCAGACCTTTGGCTTCCGCAAACGACGTAATTTTGTGATTGGGCGAAAAGCCTTGCATGGCATTTTTCAAAGATTGCTTGCCACCCGATAATGCACCCAATGGCAAGGCGCCGGTCGGTGTCAGGCCCTTCAATTGCAGAACCGATTCAGATTCTTCGCGCAACACAGAGAATACGCGAGCCATTTTGCCAATAGCACGTATTTTGTTGCGTATGACTTCTTTGCGTAAGGCAGCTTCATCGTCCGAACAGGGTTCTTCATTTTCTGTCATTAGTTCATCGTCAGAACAAATATTCAAGACATTCACCAGCATTTCCGTTACCTTTTCGCCTACAAATGGCAGCGACCAAGTGAAGACATCCATAAAGTTTGGAAGCCAATAAGGATGAGGAGAACAATTAAATTGGCGTATATTCATGACATTGTTTTCGTATTTCAATACAGCAGCCTTATTAT
Organism: Gymnocheta viridis; assembly: GCA_956483585.1. Taxonomy (NCBI): domain Eukaryota; kingdom Metazoa; phylum Arthropoda; class Insecta; order Diptera; family Tachinidae; genus Gymnocheta; species Gymnocheta viridis. The sequence goes on from OY101441.1 coordinate 41,518,521, forward strand.
TGTAAACATCTAAATAGTTGGGCGCTGAGAATATTGTAATAAGCGACGGAAAACCGGTGGTTTGTGATTTCCGATACATACGGTAGCCAGCGTCCTGCGCTTCATGTGCTCGTATAATCGAGAGTAGATTGTTGTTTTGCAAAAAATCGCAACATGCTGCATAACTATAAAAATAAGAACAGCCTCTTACCGAATTGTGCGTATAGAAATCTGAGTTCTTTTCATTGCCAAAGTCCTCCAGTGGATCGGACCATAAAAGATCACACATTGGCCCAAAGGCGGGGGGTTCTTTGAAACGATCTAAGCGGCGTATATCCTCTAGTTCGTGTATTTCGGGGGATAGACCGCCATGGACACAGAGGAACTGTTGGTTCATTAAAGCCGCCAGCGGCAAACAATCAAATGCATCCATACACGCATCATACACTCGCTCTGAGTATTTTATTTTGCATTCTTGTTTAAAAGTAAAATATTCAGTTAAATGACGGCATTCATGATTGCCACGTAGTAAGAATAATGTTGTGGGGTATGTAATCTTAAGCGACCACAAGTACAAGACACACTCAATACTGAAATAACCTCGGTCTACATAATCACCCAAAAATAAATATTTAGTTGTGGCTGGTGAGCCACCGATTTCGAATAATTTCATTAGGTCATAAAATTGTCCATGTATATCACCACACACTGTCACTGGTGCCTCAATATCAACCATAGTCTTTTCTTGCCTCAGCAAAGCAGCTCCATCACGTATAATTTTAAGCGCAGCGTCTTCTTCGATTCGCCCTTCCAAAATGAAATGCTGCTTAAGTACATCGTAATTGGGTTTACCAGTTCTTCCATCGAACACATCGGTCAAATTAAGTTTGCGACTGGGCGGAAAGGGTACACTGTCGATGACACGATCTTTAGTATTTAATGGTGGTTTCTTAGTGGGACTATTGTTGAGGCTATTCGAAGTTGTGTTATTCTCGCCTCCACCACCGCCACTGCCTGCTGATGGTGCTTGTGTTGTTGTTTGTGATGATCCTTTAGTAGTTGTATTCACGCCTGTTGGTTTCTCATGTATGTTATTATTTGTTGCTGATTTCTGTTGTTGCTGCTGTGTTGGGGGATGCTGTGTTGCTGGCGAAGACATGTTTTCTTGTTTTTGTTGCTTTTGGTTTTGTTTGTTAAAGCTTTACCTCTTATTTATTGTGTGTTATATATTTTTGGTTTTATTTGGTTCTAAGAAATGTTGTTTATTTTCTTTGCCTTTGTGCTGTTTCACTGGATGTTTTTCTTTTACATGTTTTTTATGCCCCAAGGCTTCTGCTTCTACTTTTTATTTGTTAGTACACTTTCTTGATTGTTAATGGTTATCGTTTGTAGCAAAACTTCACATACATATACTAATTTATTTTATTTTGCGAGTTTTTTTTCTGTTCGGAGGAAGCGATTGTTCTGGTATGTTTTCTTTTCTATACTATTTTCTTCCTTATTTCCGTTAGCCTATTTAAACGAGAACGTTTGTGGTTAACCTGAAATTGATAAGAGGTAAAAGAAAGTATGAGTTTATAAAATCAAAAACCAAATATCGCTTCTTTAATGCTACATAGCTTTTCTGCCTCTAGCGAAAGCACATTTTTTTATTTTATTCCAGGGGAAACCAGGGAATTTTATTAAAAAACAATTTTTTTAAAACAACGTTTGGATAATTAATTAATAATCATCAAACAAAGTATAAGAAAACAGCATGTGAAATGTTTTAATAACTTGTTATTAGCAGATTTAGAAGTTCAATTTCTTTATTTTTTGGTGTATTTTCCTCAACAGAAGATAATCGTTCGCATTCGTATGTTGTATAAATTTTTTAAATAATTTGTTTTATTTCCCGTACTTTCATACATAATAAGTTTATTATTCATATTTGTCTAGGTTTTACTCTTGTAACACTAATTAGTTGCCTCTACAAATTGATCTTTAAATGCAAGTGAAGTCCTCTCCGCTAAATAAATATTCATTGTAATCGCTTGGTTCAACCCCGAAAAAGTATGTAGAGAGTATCTTCGGCAAAAGTAAAAATATTAGAGCTGGGAGCATAAACAAAACATATGGAATAAGACTCTTCTGCATTTTGTACATAAATATTTGATTATTGAATAAATTCGCATGACCCGTCTTTCATTTACTTTTATTTGGCATTAAGTGATTTAGCAATTTAGCTGATAATATACTTTTTTGCTTTTAATGTTCTTCGAAAAGTTTGTTGATAATGATATCTACAATTTCCAAGTTACAGTCCATATAGGGTAAGCGCTTGCACAGGATATAGAAAGTAGATTTTTTTAACAGGAATGTACTCATCATTCCACATATTGTCCAAATCGAACACGCTACAATACATTATTTAACCGCTTCTTTCAATTTCAATCACCTCTCAATCATAATCTCTATTGACCTCAGAGAATAAATGAACTTTTCGGTTTTAGCATATCGGTGCAAGGATCTTCTTTTAAAAGGACTTTTCTTAAATAATATAATTTTTCGTATTTCTTCGAGCTCTCTAAAATATTTTGAAATAATGACATAACTTGAAACCTCTAATTCTCTCCAAATTCTAAATAATCGAATTTTTTCATTCCAATATTTTCGTGCTTTCTGTAAATCACGTCCATAGCGGCAAGATGTTTACCGTGCTTTGAGCAATAAATAAATAAATATATCTTGAACTAAATATTTAAATTCCCAAAAAAGTCTCCGATGCAAATTTGCCGGGAATTATTTCCCATTTGCGAACCCTAGTCGTATCGTTCTTCATCTTGCGTAAAAAAATTCTTGTTTAGACACTTCTTGAGGGGATAATATTTATTTATTTTTCCATTGAGGTGTGAGTAAATTAAAAACTTCAAACTCGTTTTTTGTTTGAAGAACGAGTTGTTGCAATAAAGTAGCGACATTTAAAGGTAAAATATGAAGGCAACATAATTTCTTTTAATAGTAAATATAACTTTATGTGCACACGTATTTTATAATTTGCGACTTGTTTACAGGAATTTCTTATTATGTACATAAATTGCGTGTATGTATCATAACCATAATATAATACCATGTACATGGATTGTGTGTATGTATCATAAAACATATGTACATATCGCACTTGTTCTTCTAATTTTCACTTTTTGCAAGGCATCGATGTACAGTGAGTGGTCATATCTACACACTGTAAAAATCTTACATCTACTCTTTCGCCAAAAAATCTAGATGTATCTCTCTGCTTGATATAAAAGTATATAGTATAAAAAAAATATGTAGTTTTTTTCCTCTACATAAAATTTGTAAATTTTGAGTTGACTCTCTTTATAGGGACAAGTGCGATATGTAACTTTATTTAGCTCACGATCACGCACGCTCATGAAAGTAATATTTTTCCTAACGCACATTCAGGTACGATCACGCTCGCTCAAAAACAGTTTTTCAAATTAAACACGCTTACGCACAACAGAGTTTAAATCTTTAAGAACGCTAACGTAATAGAATATGCATTTCATTAAAACTTTTCTATAAACAGCGAAATCCACTAAATATGTATGTATGTAGATGCAGTACAGTGATGAATTTCTGAACAGACTCAATGAGCTGACGATGTATGTATGTACAAATATATGTGTATGTACTTATTTATATACATTCAGTGCCGGTCAAAATAATAGCACTAATTGCAATTATTTTCTTGTAAGAGAAAAACTTAAAATTAAAGACGTATTTTATATGTATATGTATATCGAAGACAGCTGCAAATTTTATATTATCTGAATTTGATCGATCTTTTGGCAACAAATTAAATCAATATAATATAATATTTTCATTTAGATTGCATAGCAATGGAAAAAATCCAACACTGCTTCCCAGGAATTCTTGTTCCGAAATGAGACAATTAATAAAATTATCAAAAGTATTTTAAGATTTGAGTTTAACCGAACACGAATTTGGTCACCTCTAAGATTTATAGGTTTAGTTCGAGCATGCTGCAAAAATTCTTTATTACGATGTAGACTAGGGCGAGATAATCTCATCCTCCTGAAGGTGTCATTTATTTCTTTCAAATATGTACCTTTTGCAAAAAAACAAAAATCCAGGATCGTGCTATAGACAGATGAGTCTAAAATTGTTTTTTTTTTGTTTGTGGAAAGAGCTCTTTTCAATATATTCTACGATTATCCCTTATTGTGAGTGAATACAAGCCGTAGTTTAAAGCATTGGGGGTATTTTTCATATTGAGATGGGACGTTGAATCAAAGCAACTAGAGAGAAATGTTGCTCTGTGTCTATTAGAAAACGTAAACTTCGACACCCGTAAGTAACTAAGAACATTAAATATTAATCGATTAACTCGAATGAAATAAAATGTTTACTCGATTGTTCGAGTAATTTAAAAACCGCAATTTCGATTAATTGTCTAATCGTACAATTAAAAAGTCGATTACAATGAATACTCTATATTGTTGGTATTAATATTGCTCTTTCTTTTGGCATTTTCATTTCTAATTTCTTTTAAACACTTAGTAGTGTTTGGATTTAACGAACCTAGTTGCTGTCAGGCTTGTTCATTAAAGTGAATTTTTCATTACATCCAGTACTGAATTAAAAATGAATAGTATCGTCTAGTTTATTCAAAACTCTAAATATGTACATTATTTTTTTTTAATATTTTGTTAAAATTATAGGAATTTAAAATAAAAAATAAATTAAAAATATGCATAAAAAATTAAAAATTCATAAAAACACTGTAAAATTAGTTAATTTTAAAAATTGTTTACACACATAGTCTGTTTTCTTGGAATGGATGTCTTATTGAAACTCTCTCAAGAGCAGTAAATTTTTGCTACTAATATTGTTTTGCTAAGCCGATTTAATAAAAATTTCTGAGTGCTTAATGACATCTTCGTGTTTTATTTTGGGTTCTAGAATTTCTGTTTCATCAAGCTGTTCATCAATTTAAAAAATTTATCATCGCATTCATCATCTGGAAAAGGTTTATTTTCAATGCATCTATTCAAATCATCAGCTGATATATTTTGCACTTGTTCGTTACAAGAGTACAAGATAATAATATTTGTTCGTAACATAATGTACTCAGTAGAAAATATTTGGGTGTTCGTTAAATACGATGTTCATTAAATCAAATGTTCATTAAATTGGAAAACTGCTTTTTTCACTTATGTCGTTTTCATTTCTAAAAAAATGTAACATTTCTTTTACATTTTATCAAAAAAATTGCTATTCAAAGTTTTCTTAAGACAAAATTTTTGCCTCGCAAGTGATGATACAATAATTTCTAATAAACTCACTATTTTAAAAAATCATTATATTGCGGATTTTCAATAAAATGTTGCACTTTTTCTTAGAGAAGAAACCGCCATTAAAGATATTGCATAAAACATTTCATCCAAGTTAAACAACAAACAATATTCCAGTGTGCATTTTTACATACGAGTTATTTATTAATATTTTATTAATTAATGTTTTTGAGTAAAAATAAAATTTACACAAATACTTGAATATATGTATGCACCAAGGCCAAGACCATCAGGTTCAGTTCGTGCGATTTCGATTTGCGCAAACACCTATTATTGCAACGTACCGATTTGAGCATCAGGTCAATTATTTTGAGCTCATTTTCTGAAGAACCATTTTTTTACGCTGTTTGTGTAAATGAGCGATATAAATATAAGGTGTGTTATATGTTATATGTAAATGAAGCTATAAACATTTTCTGAAGAACTAATTATTTTCATTTAATTTAAAGTAAATTAAATTTATTGAGTTCAGCAAACTAGCCTAAAGTCCATAATCAAATACAAATAGAATTAATACTAACATAATAATATGTATGTTTATTTTTTGTGTAAAATATATTAAAAAATATAGTACATAAATATAAAAATGTAATACACACATTAAACAAGAAATTGAAGGCCGAAAAAATAAGAAGTAATTGAACGTGGTGACTCAAAACAGATAAAGCAAAACATGATCAACTACATAGGAAACACATCCGCTTAAGCATAAACGTCCAAATTAAAAATTTAAGTAAATATACTATAAGAATCCATTATATGGCTATGTTTATTTATTAATTTATTTATTTATCTTTCCTTGATATACAAATGTTCATATATACTTATACTTAAGAGTATTGCACCTCCTCCTCTAATATATAATGAACACCAAACTGCAGCTTAAAATGTAACACTCACTTATAGAAAACTTTGCAATTTTTGTTTTTCAATTAATTTTTAAACAAAACACCGACATACCAAATTTCATTTCACAACTCAAACCAATCACATGTGTTCATTTTTAATGTCGAACAAATATTAAACTAAGTTTTTTTTTACAGCAAATTACTTGTTTCTTTGCTCAATTATTTTAAACAAATAATTATTTATTTTAAAATTTTTGCCAAATAAAAAAACAATAAATTTTCAAAACTGTAATTTGGTGCTGAGGTGCTAAAAATAATTAAAAACAATAATTATACTACTTTGAAAACAGAAAAAAAATGCAAAGGAAAATATTTTTTAGAAAAACAAATATAAATAACAAAACAAAAACTTAGCAACACGAATAATTCAACGAAATTTATTAAAAGTAATTATAGTAGCAAACATATTATTATTATTAGAAAACCAAAAATGATTTTTGCAAAGGCGAAAAAACCGCCCGATACACAAAAAAAAATTAAAAAAAAAAAAAAATTATTTAACCACAAGTAAACCATTATCGGGCGGCTAAAATATAAACAATAAAACAAAAGGATAAAAATTAAACAGACGCATCAAAGAATGCACTAACAAATTTTCTTTACAATGATAATTATATACATTTCTTTCACTATCCGTTCGTCCATGGAATGTTTGCTACATAATTAAAATTAGCAAAATCTATCATTTAATCAAATCCATTTGATTTTTCTTGTTGTATTTGTTTCCTTTTTTATTGTAATTTAAAATTCACTAAAAACCTATTATAAACTTTGATGGTAAAATAATGAGTTAAAATGTTAACACAGATGTTAATTACATACTTTTCTTTACTTCTTCTTTGGTCACAAAGAAGACCTTTGGTGTTTTCAATCGTTATTTTAACATGGCGATGGATGCAACTACTTACCACTTCCGATTACAAATAACGGCTTTAAATTGTCAATACTTAGAAGTGATTGAATGAATACACAAAAAGTAAATGTATGATGTCAGCATTGAACTCGTGCTTTTTGTTGTGTTTCTCCAGGTACTACTTTCAAGATTAAAATAAATTTTAGACTCGTAAATGCAATAAGTTTGTGCAACTACTCTGCAAATGATTCCAATAGTAAATAAAATATTTCAGAAATGTGTAGAATCAATTGTTTGTATAAAAATTTTTGAGGAAAAGTGTGCTGCCAAGTGCTGCTTTTTGATTGCTAAATATTTGTTATTGCGCATCTAATGAATTTAAGAATGTACCCGTAATTTTATTTGTTACCTGCCATATAGAAATATTTATGCACAAATAGAACACAAAATCTTAAACTTTATGGGAAACAATTTAATAAAAAACGACTCTAATGTAACGAAAAGGGAGTAATTTAGAGCATCGAGTACTAAAATATATTTATATTTTAACCGATTTTACCCAAAAAGTGAAAATAATAAAATCTTGATTAAAGCTCCTAGTATGTACGAATGTACATGCATATGTATGATGTAGATATATAAAGTGAAAAAATTCTTTAATAAACTGACACAAATAACAATCTACAACAAAATTCAACGACAATTGTTTAAACAAAATTACAGGTGGTATTTTTATTTTTGTCAAAACAATTGGCTCGTTTTCAAAAGAAAAATTTGGGGGAAAATTAAAAGAAGAAATAATACCACATAACAAAATGTTGCGAAAAAAATTATAATAAAAAAATTCAAAATAATTAAAATTCTGTTTATGTGCGAGTGAGAAATTGAAAACAAAATTAAGTTGTGTTCATTCTTTAGGATTTTAAATCAGAAAGTAAAACCAGAAAATGTAGTACGAACACTGTATGTATGGGTTAACACAACAGTACTTTCAGTTACCGCATTGTTGTACGTTATTGTAAAACGATTTTTATTTGTACATCTACATACATATAAATAAATAAAAAATAATTCTTAAATGTGTACTCGTATATCGTCGAATAAAATGAAAAGCAACGCAATTGACAAAAGACTAAAAACGCGTGTTCTTTTTTGTTAATTATTGTATGTAAACGACTGTTATTGCTAAAGTGGCAGTATTAGTAAACACCCTTTGCGAATATCCAGTGTCTAATATGGTTCATAAAATATACATACTCCATGTAACTCCATGTCCAAAATAACACCTCTTGCCTATACATTCTTTAATTTTCATCTGAACTATTTTATTCATACTTGTTATTATAGCGGTCGATTAATATAAGGGATTACAGATTTAGCGTTTTTTTAACCAATCTTTACAGTTTTTGCGATTTTAAATCGAACTTTACAGTTTTAGCATTTTTTCTTGGTTTTGACATATTTTTTAAGCTTAGCTGGTTTTGGGATTTTTCTTCTTCATAATGATTTTTTCATCTAGTGATTTTTTTAAGATTTCTATTGTTTTGACAATTTTTTTAATTTTTCGATATTTTCCTTCTGCGTTTTTTTTTTAATTTAACGATTTGTATTTATATTTTTTTTCAGTTTTAGCGATTCTTTCAGTTATGATTTTTATCGGGTTTGACGATTTTTTAGATTTTTGCTATTTTTTTATTTCTACGAGTATGTCAAAAATAACATTTCTTGTCTTTAAACAGTTTAGTTCTTTAGTTTACACAATTTTACGGTTCACGAGTTAGAAGCCCGTGACAGACAAGCAGACACACATTTCAGCGAAAACAATATTGTTCCATTTTTACATTGTTTACGGAACCTTAATTAAATAAAAAATTTATGTTTTTATACCTTAAAAACAAAACTTTCAACTATTATCACGAGTTCAGTTGTCCTATAAAATAACAAAAAGTGTTGCTTCATTTCATATAGCGATATGTAGATATTTGTATGGATATTAAAAAAATAAAGAACAAAAATAATTAAAATCGGTTGTTGAGGACGTAATAGTATTATGTATTATTTTTGCCCATGTTAAGCTGACAAGAGATTGACGAAGAGACAAGAAAATAAATAAAAAAACAAACAAAACGTCTGAAATAGCCGTTGTAGTTATGACTTATTTTAATGTAGATATGTATACGAGTACATATATAATACATATATAATGGTTTTTTTGGGCGACGTACACCAGCTGACATTTATGAAGGTGCCATATACTCCGGTCATTGCATACATACTTATGGAACGCTACATCCGTAGGCGTTTTCACATTAATATAAAAACATTTTTTGGTCTTTCAAAAGGGGTACCTTCAACTTATGCATGGATATGTATGTGTCCTTTCGAATGGCATAAAATATAATTTTTTAGCAGGTATTTGTTGCGAAACAGTTGGTCACAAAGTTTTGTGACGCATGTTACAAAAAAACGGAAGTAACTTTGAAAGTTAAAGTGAGTTTTCGTAATTTTTAGCGAACTTTGCATAATAAAGCACACGAAATCTAGATCCTAAAAGAGAGATGAATATAAGAGAATTCTAAAATAATTTATTTGAAACCAAAATTTTTTTTTCGTTTTTTTTTTAAGACGAGAACCCTTTGTGGCGCACGTTGCGTGTCGCACGTTACATTTTTGCTATTCTATTTTCTATTCTGAAATTTCATACCTAATTTCAATGTTTCCAAAATAGTAAACACTATTTTTTTACTAAAATTGAAGTGAATCAAATGTATAAAAATATGGCTTTCGAAAGTGCCATCTTCATTGACACTAAAGTAAGGATATTGATACTTAAAAACTGTTAATTTCTGTTATGAAATTATAATATCTGAGCATTTCGTAATAAGTTGTCCATTAATGATCTATGAAGTAAGTTTATTTTATTTATAAAATTATATATGTAGTCTAATATTCCTTCAAAAAATATAAAAAATAAGTTGGATAAATTTAAAAAAAAACTTTGGCTAATGGACTGTTTTTGGGACTTGCCCGTATATGGATTTGTATATACTTTTTTATTTTATGGAATGGAATCATCGAAAGACTTCTGACAGTGGAGTTTGACAGGAGTGGAAGATCTTAAGACGCTAAACCACCTTGGTACACTGACTCAAACGTTTACTATTAGCAATATGTTCCCAGTTTTCCGTATCAAAGGAATTAATTCTTGACGTCCATATTTACAACTGCACAATATTCCTTTTTGCCATTTCTTCATTCAGCTCTTTTCTGCGATAGCCTCGTCTTATATTGTCACATATTGTAACGGAAGGAAAGTGCAAAACTTCGTGTAATCGTTTCCTGTTATGAGGAAAGAAATGGTGTACAATAATTCCCTTCTCTAGGGGATGGTGGTTCAAGGCTTTTATATGCAAGTCTGCAAGGATTATTCTCTACTTCATCGCATATATTAATGAAGCTCTTACGCTTGCTCGTAAGAACTGCAGTCTTTCGTGCTTTCCTTTTATCCTTGCACATTTGATGGTGTATGCTATCTTCTAACTTATCTCTCACGTGTACACTCCGATCGCAAATGAGCATTTTCATCATTCCACCGTTAGATTGGTGACTTATTTGCTGATCTTGATCAATGCTTTCTATACAAGATGAAATGATATCGTTATCGAAAATATATTTACTTTCCATCCTTTCAAACTTTGTGTCTGTAGGGTCACTTGGTGCTACTCTTCACGAACATTATGATAACATGTCTTTCTGACTAAAAACGTGACGAACATTAGCCAAAAAAACAATAATCACTTTGGATTAGAAACTACTAACAACCAATTTGTTCGAAAAATAATCACTTTAAATAAAAAATGTCTAGTTGTAGTTGATACATTATCTCTTCCAGTACTTATCAGCACAACATTTAACTATTGATATAATACGGTTTGTTGGAACATATTGTGACCGGCTTCTTTACACCGTAAGCAGTTATTGGAAAGGTTTCACACCTTACAATTTACAGCTTTATGACCACAGTTGAGCCACTTATAGCACCTTCTTGGTATTCACTTTTTTTGGTATTCGGCGATGCGTGTCTTCGATATTTGAATATAGCAATAGGATGCTTGTGAGCATCTTTGACTTTTTCAAAAAAGTCAAGAAATAACAATTGCATTAAAAGTAAAAATTTTGGCGATGTTTGTTCGGCCAAAAATAAAAGCTACAATTTTACTTATTTCGGTCAAACAAATTTTAACTGTTATTTTTAAACGAAAAAATAAAATTAAACGGTATGTTGTAAGCGTGGATCGCTAAAAATTATCACTTTTTAAATTTCAACAAAAAAATCCTAACGAAATAAAAATACAGCAACACGATTCCTTTTACGAGTAACCACCACCATTCGCAGCATTAATGTGTATTTATTTCTTTGAGTTAAAAAAGAAACAAATATAAAAATAACTTATTATGTTTTCAATCGGGCTTTCAAAATATGGAAAGCCCAAGAATCTTGAAAGCCCAATGGAAAACATAATAAGAAATTAGAAAGAAGGTCGTTCAAACTAACGATAACTTTATAAATTATTTTCAGAATTTGTTTTCCTGCAAAACAATAGTTATTTTTTAAGTTACATATTTTGCTTAGAAAATAAATGTTATTTTCTGATTTAATTATTTTTTCTTGGAAAATAATAGAAATTTCTTCAGTTTTATTTTTTGTTTGGAAAATAAAAGTACTTTGATTTTGCTTTATATAATTTTTGTTATACCTACTTATTAGCTGATTTAAGGTAAATTTTTTCTCCAGAGTAAAGAAATTAGAAAAATCTTTTGATTGGTATTTTTTAAAAAGCATATTCACAGTTTAGTTGAAAAGAGTAAAAAAAGAAATATAAATAAAAGTAAATCATGAAAAAATATGTAGATATAGATTTCTATGAATTTACTAAAATTATTTTTCTACAAATTCGAAATTATTTGGCTTTGCTGAAATTTTAATATTTAAGCTTAACATGTCCTTGGTTGCACATTTATTTATTTTTTTAATTTTTGTTATTATAATTTCGTTTTGTTTATGTGTCACGTCTACAGAATTTATAAAAAATAAACATTTATAGTAACGTTTTAATCTTATGGCAAATTCTTCTATTAAAAAAGAAAAATACTAAGAGAAAGTAAAATACAAAAAAAAATTAAATGTATGTATGTACCATATGTACGCATGTATGTACATATGTATTTCTGAAACAAAGCTAGTTTGAATTTATAAACACATATGCATGTATGTATGTAGATAAATCAAAATAATTGTTGATAATTGTTGATTTATTGATGTTGATTATAAATAAAAACATTTTATACTTGTTAAGTATCCCAAGAAATATATTCGTATGTAAATATTATGCCAAAGAACTAAAACTTTTTAAAAGCAATTTATACGTTATAAGCACTTAAAATTTTTTTTTTTATTTTATTATTTTGTTTTTTCTTTTTTTTTTGTGTAACAACAAAACAACCATCTGTTAATGTAAAATTGCATAAGTGACACAAGATGGTAAATATAAATTATTACGAGTATATTCAGCATTAGGTAGGTGTTAAGAGTGTTACGGAAAAGAAAACACATATTTAAAAAGAAATGTGTCATCATGTGCATGCTCGCTCACCTATACTCGTGGAGTACCTACATTTGACGCTATTATGATATAATTGTCCTGTCTGTCAGTTATTTATTCAGTTTTTTCTGTGCAAAGAAGCTATTAATTTTTACTTGTAATTAAGTCATTTTAATCAACTCAACACTTCCATACATACATTCACTGATATTGCTGTTCGAGGTACAACATACGAGTACACACGAAAGTGCAAAGTTTTCATTTAAAATGCAAATTGTTTTTAATAAATATTGTCTACACCTGAGGTTAAGTACGGAAAATAGTGGCAAGATATTTAAATGTTCAACTACAAAACAAGTAAGATTGAAGGAATTTAGTTTTTTTACTGTTTTATGAATTACATCAAATTAATATAAAAAAATGCCAACTCAGTAAAAAATTTAATATTTTTCGAAACGGGTAACGAACGGAGGAAGCCTTTATTTTATATAAACCTTTAAACCTTTTTTAATTTTTTTGCTTACACCTCTTTCTGACAAGAAGCACGTTGTATGCAAACATTTCAAATCAATAACAAAACATTCAAGTTTTTTTAATTGCGGATTCTCCGCACATAAAAATTATGCATTTTTCAAGCAGGTTAGCATGTAAGCAAAAGTATTGCTTCTCTTCCTTACAAACATGATACTGTGGGAGGTCCATTTTTTAGAAGATAATGAATATCTATTTTTGTTATTTCTTGATAGGTTTATAAATAAATTCAGTTTGTGAAATTTTTTACAACTCAAAAAAATTCCAGTTTGATTATAGTTATGACTAATGAGGGCTTTTGGCCAAAGTTGATTATCAAAGTTGATTATAAAAGTAATCATAGAAAACAATTAAATATTTGACCTGCACCTGAAGAACTTTTCAAACTATGTTTGTATGTACTCATATGGCCATTAAATTAGGTACCTTGATATACGAGTACATGCTAAAATTTTTCCTGACATTTCTAAAAATTTATAAAAATACAATTTTTTAACAACAATATTTTATTTTAACTGAAGAAACTCCGCTATTTATAGTCAATTAGTGTTCAGAGAAAAATTCATTAAAAAGGAAAAACTTTTTGTGACGCAAAAAATAGGTAATTTTCTAAATAATTTTGCATTTTCCAAAAGTTGAGCTGAGTATTTTTAGGTTTTTTATCTATTTATAATACAATAATAATATAATATCAATATTAACATGAATGAAAGATAGCTCGGGAACAGAATACGTCCAATAAATTTCTAACAAAATCAAATGGACTAAAAAAAATTATGATGTTAATGCTCCGAAACACAATAGAAAAATGTGGCGCTGTGACTAAAGGATGCAGAACAATGCTGTCGAAGCAATTTAAGACGACAGCAGCTGATATACATATACATACATATGTATAATAAAAATTCGGCATAGGCTTTGCGGAAAGATTTTGCAAATCGCAATAAGACATGGCCTGGACCAGGGAACTAGAAAATGGCATAATAAACTCTGGAGTGGAGCGAACCAAAATTTATTTATTTTCTTATGTACATATGCAAATTGTATTGTTGAAGTTGTGCAATATGATTGACTTTAAACTGATGAGATAAAAATATTACAAATCAAAACAAACAAAGAAATTTGAAATTGTATCAGTTGATCTTGACGTTTTGTATCAAAACCGAAACACATGCAGTTATCTTTTGTATGGAAAAAACCTGTCAGGGAAATAATCCCTATAATTTTTGTATTGTTGTCGAATCCTCTCTTTCGATAACGTGCTGTTTCGATCATGTCTTTTTAGTTTGATATTAGCTGCGTTCGAGTACTTTTACAGTAAATTGCAGTAAATGAATAATTACTGTGTAAACTGAAAAATTTACTCTCAAAAAAGCTGTTGCCCAAAAAAGTACGCAAACGGAAAAATTGTAAAAATTAGTAAGATTAAGGAAACAGCTGCTTGCAAGTAAATATAGTGTGTTGAAATATATTTACCCTTTGGACTACTCAACTCTTTTTCTTGTTGGTACTCGATGCAATATTTATTATAACATGAATATTTAAAAAAAATATAATCAAATTATGTTCTATAATCGTTTTTATGTGTTTATTTTCATTTTATTTTCATTTCCTAATATGTGTTTGATCAAATTTATTCAAATTGACTACCTTAAAAGCAAGTGCAGTACTAAGTAACCATATACTTAGCATTTTTACAGCTCCAACGAAATAACAAAATAACAACGAAAATGGCTATAAATAATTTCTATGAAATTTATTTCCTTTTAAAAGGCATATACATATGTATGTACATGTTTAACTAACGAATAGTTTACAAATAATTGTTCACTTACTATATTATTATTTTGTTTTAGTTTTTCTTTTTTTAATATTTTTTTCTCAAATTGTATACTTTTTGTTTTCTTACTTTTGTTTGTTTACCTTTTAAATCATATATTTTTCCGTTTTACTAAATTCTACTACAAGAAATTTCTGCAGTCAAAATTTTTAAACTCTCAGCCATGAACTGTCACTTTACGCTCTCAACTTGTGTTCTCATTTACTGTAACTTGAGTAAACGAACGCAATTTAGTAAAATACAGTAAAATTCGGTAAAAATTTGTAAAAACTTTTGGGTACTCGAACAAACTTATTATGTCATTATATTTACATTGCAAACAATCGTAAAATTTGTAATCGAATAGCTCGTTATCGAAAACGAAGATTAGACCTCTGGTTTATCTGTATTGGCTTCTACGACATGAGTATAATATTTCAAAGTGTGGCAACATCCGAACTAATTGTGTCGCACAATTTACACTATTTTCAAGCGGAAAATTCTTTCAAATAGACAAAATAATTAAATTGTTTTTAATTCAAACACTTGATTAAATAAAATTGTTTTTAATAGAAATAAATGCAAATATTTATAAATTGTTTTTATTCGTAATAAATTTTAAGCAGTTATCATGGCAAACATAAATAACGATAATAAAGTCAGAAGAATATACGATGACCACGTTTTTTCGTTTTCGTTGCGCACAAGTGAATGTAAAACTATACTGTAAAATTGTAAATAGATTGACTTGAATTATTGGGTCCATGAATTTGGTTAAATTAGGTTATATGTACTGTTAAATTGAACGTAGATAAAATAAGGATGTTAAAGCAGTCGGTCTTCAGAGTGGAACTATGTATGTACGTATATAGGTATGTACATGTGTGCATTAGGGCGATAGCCAAATTTTTCACATGGTACGACGCGCTGGGCAATGATATTTTATAAACGAAAAACATTATCTTGGGTTATTTTGCAAAAAAAAACTTCACGCACCAAATTTATTTTCTAAGTTTGGGGGCTTACTCTATTACGATGCGAAATCAATTTCAAGGTACCAATAGTACCATTTTCTTTCGCATCGCATTGGATTTTTTGAAACCCTAATGCACTTTTCTCAAAATACATGTTGAAACGCACTTTATATCACGACGCCAAAGTCTTAAAAATAATACAGTGCAGACGCGGTTAACGCAACACTCGATAAGCGCAACACCTCTATATTCGCAATACCCAAATTCTTAACATTGCTGACTCTGTTAACGCAACTTTTCAAAAAAACAAGACCTCAATTAACGCAACTTTGCAAATAAAATTAAGATTCTCTATTTCGTTTAGTTTTTTACCTCAGTTTTTTATTAATAAATTCAAAACTATAAACCTTTGTGCCTTAAACCTTATTATTACGTACAAAAATCATTTTGATTTGCCGCTGTTCTAGGAATGACTAAGAATTTTTGGCTGGTGCTTGTTTTTGAAACCAACGTAGTTCAAAAAATTCTTTGTTTGTTTGTCAGTGGTTGTTCTAGTAAAATAACAGCCGAAAGTTTCACACTTTTTCCTTTAAAAACACGAATCTTCAACTTGATAACAACCATCAGTACAAATTTACATATATTTATTTTAAATACATGTATATTTGTTTTTTATTCTTTATTTCAATTAAATTATTGCATTTATTTTGAAAATTACTCTTTGTTTCTTTAATAAGCCTTTTATTTGGTTTAAAATAAGTTTTTTAGTGGAAAATAGACATAGGCATTTTTGCTCGGTTTTTTGAACAAACTCAGTTTCCGCAACAGCCCAAACAACTTACCGAGTCTGTACTGTATATGTATTGAAATAAATTGCAACGCCATCTATTGAATACAAATAAAAATTTTAAACTTTTTCGCTGTTAATGCGATTTTTTTTGGCGACATCGAAAAATTAAAATAGTTTTTAATGGCCTATTTTGGTACATATTTACAAAAAATGTTAAAAAGTTATACCTCTCATGTACATACAAAGGAATATATATTTATGCAGGTATTACTTGTTGTAAAGGAAACGTATACGTTACCTTTAATGTAAAATTAAAGTTTTTTGCATATATTGAAAACTTTTAAATTTCTAGTAAATATCTACAGTATTGTAAATAAATCCGTGCGATTTATAAATGTTGCTCCTTTATTGCAACGTAGTCATATCTAAAAAAAACTCGTTCGTCAGAAAACACGTTTAAAGTTTTTAATTTACACGCACATCAATGCAAAAACAAAAAAGTATTCTCGGTTCAAGAGATGAATAAACAAGATATTTGTATATATTTTTTACACAAAATCGAAAGCGATACGACGAATATTTCTGCATTCTGAACTCAAAAATCACGGTTTTTGAGATATACCTACGTTGCAATAAAGGAGCGATATGTACATACCAGAGATGGCACAAGCATTTTAAAATTTATATTATTTTTATTTGGATTTATTAAGAATATGTATAGCGAGAAAGGTACATTAAATTTCATTTGTACTACAATATAAAAGCAGTTCAGTATTGAAAATGTATAAATTATTTACGTATAAAGCAAATCAAGGTACTTTTAAATCGATTTCAAGATCACAATTACAATTTTGATAATAACTTACTTATTTCTATTATAGCAATTGCAATTTTGTGAATTCAATAAATCTTTTGTTTGGATTAAGCCGCAAAGATTTGCAGTTTGTAGTCTGCTTTTCTCTTTGTTTTTAATTATATTTTGGTAAGAGAATATTTTTTTCACATTTGTTAATGAATTTGAAACTGATAATATTCCTCTTTTTGAAATTTCTGGAAACATGAATTCATTTGTCGCATTTTTTATTTTTTATTGCCCATAAATCGCTAATATTCGAATCTTTGTACGATTTTAATATTTTAACATCAGCAAGAGCTCTAAATTGAGAATTTATGTTAGAAAATTATGGTATTCGTTTGGAAACATTTTTACTAATAGTGGTACTATACTATTAGGTATCCACTTATTTTCTGGACTAAATTTATCGAACCATTTTAATGTTTCATTTTCAAAGTCAAATTTTGTTCTTAAAACTTCGCAAAATTTGAAATAAAATTTTTGGGAAACTGTTTTAAACTGAATTATCATCACATCATTTTCAATTCCGTTGGTTTTTGTTTACAGTTCTACATTAAACATCATTCAATGAGAGATAATTTGCTTCTAATTTAATCAAACCTAAAAACCGGTCACAGCATTTGTTGTTGAAAATTCTTATTAGTATTGTTAAATTTTTGGACACGCTGCATTCATCTAATATTACTGAATAATTATTATCTTTGCAAAAGTTTTTAAAGTCGGCAACATTTTCTGGCCCGGTAACTTCTGAAATACCTTTTTAAGAAGGTTATTTTTAAGTGGTCCAATATTTGGAATGGTAAATTATACTACGCAACAAACATAGTCAACTTAATTTCCAACGTTTTTACTGACTGTTCTGTGGGGCAGTCTGTGTTATTCATAAAAACGCTAATTTTTGGTGTTGTTTTCATAGCTAAACTTTTTATTGTGGCTGTCACACGATGCATGACACTTAATGTGTAACTACATCGACATTACGTGCTTCGCATCTTTTATAATTGCCAAGGGAACATGCTCATGTACTCTTCTGTCTCTAAACGGAGCAAAGTATGGTCTTGAAGTGCTAATTATAAAAGTTAGTTAATTCACATTAAAATTACTGCAATGATGAGCTGCCATATAAAATTACTGGGGATATTCCTTAATTGTACTAAATAAGCAATTGGTGTAGCTTTGTTATTTTCGAGTTTGAATAGTACCAAAAAAGTACAATTTTACCAATTTTGTCATCCCTGGTACGTACATGTATGCATGCATATTATTGTTTTGTCAAGAGGGGTGGGGATGAATTTGATATGAAACTTGATGCACAAAAAAAAAACAAATCGTAGATAGAGTAATAACAAATCACTTGCAACGCCGGCGCTGCGACAGAAAACAGAGCTGATGTGGGGTACTACATACTCGTACATAAAATAAAAAAAACTTGCGCATATTATGTGCACCGAACGCACTCACCAAAAACTATAAAATTCTTTTTCTGTACGAGTGACATACATAAATATTTACATACATAGACAATTATGCATGTTTTTATTTTATCTGATAGAGGATAACACAAAAACACTAGTTTTTTCATAGAATTTTGTTGTTTAAAATTTCTTGATTTTTGGTGTTGGATGAGTAACGACTAAAAATTCCGAACAATTATTTTTAAATTAATGGCACAAGCCCGCGCACTTGCGTTGGCCGCACGTTTTCGAAGTACAAAAGCACAACCAGTGATGTTAACTGTAGGATAACTACCGTTTTGTATGTTAATTCAAAATTAGTACAGTAATATAATTAAAAATATGTACTACGTTAAATCTGAATTTTTTATATTTATAAGTTAGGTTTAAAATCCCAAATAGTGACTTAAATAAAAAATGTGGCGACCGTCTAGATTGTGGCAACCACACATTAGGGGCAGTTCATACATACACTGCTCGCCACTTGAATAGAACACCTTATTCATGTAATAAATATAATCTTATTATTATCTTATATCTAAATAGGGCACAGGTTTTTCTGTGGTACACTTTTAAGTACATATGTTATGGTCCACCTATATTAATGAAACATATACTTATGGTTTAAAAGGTTTTTTCCATATACGCAACATAAAAATTGTTTCAAATCTCTATCCCTAAAAGTGGTAAAAAGCGTTTTAATTTTGCTTGAAAAACAACAATATATTTAAGCACATCTAAATTCATGTACACAACTTTTGTGGCGAAATGAATACAAAGAATAAAACGAAATAGTGGTTACATTTAGACCACCAGGCGATCCTAGTACTATATGAAGTGCGCCATTTCAATAGAACACTACCGAAAATAGTATATGAGTATATGAATATTTTTGTTATTATAAAAGTTTTATTTTATCTATTTTTAGCATTTTATCTTAAATATAATAATATTAATAGTGGGCTGTGCGCAAAGCAATTTTTGAACCACGATCCCTTAGTAAATCTTTTTAAAGTTTTCTAAGTATAAATTATAAAATCCGTTATAATTCTAACGCGTACCGTTGAAATTAATGCGTCTGTCAACCCATAGTTTGATACAATGCTGTATGCATCTTGAATGAATTCCTTGCATACTGCAAAATCAATAATCGGTATTATATGATTATTTAATCAATTAGTCGTGCTGAAAAGTCGATTATATTGACGTCAATTTAAGTCATTGTTACAAATTTCTATTAAAAAATTTGTTTTATTGTTTAGCTTAAGTCATATTTATAAAAGGTAATCGCATTAGCTAAACTGTCATTAGCCGATTGATTTTGTGGTGTCAAAAGTGGTTCTTTTGTATGGAAAAAAGCTTGGCAACAAGAAATTAACTTGTTAAAAAAAGTAGTTCGTGGTTTTTGTATTGTTGTGGGAATGCGATTGCTATTTTAAAATTTTTGGCACCAAACTTTAATATTTATGTACAGGTAAACCCCATTTAACACGTGTTAACCAAAACCGTGTTAAGCGATACAAGGCACCAGTGCAAAAAGAAGAGTTACGTTCCACTATTTCCAAAAAAGCTTATTTCAGCCATTTTATTCGATTTTACATACGAATATATTTACGTAAAACCATAAAAGAATTTTTATCATAAAATTAGTTTTTCATCACTACATTACCTATTGTTATTTATTTATTTATTAAAAAAACCCTTTTTTGTTTGCTCATTCGAATAATTTATGTAAAGTTCTTTGTATGGTAAAAAACATTTTTCAAGCTCTCTTTTAAATGTTATTCGCAGTTCAAAAGATGGGTAAAGTTTAAAAAAGTACGTAGGTACATGAATGAACAACTGCTTATAGAAACCGTGTAAAACCAAGAACATGTCACCGAGGCCATGTTCAATTAAGCACGTGCTAGGCGATGTCTACGTATATTCATAGTTTGTTTAAAATTAAGGTTTTTGTTTTTTGAAGCGAAAAAAATTATTTTGGATTTTGCTAACTTTAATTCCGAGTGAACCATACCACAAACACAACGTTCAGAATTGTTTCTTGTATTTTTATCTTCGATTAATGGTCGCCGATCTTTTAAAATCACAATCGATTTACCACCATATACTCATACACACATGTATAGTTTATAAAACCAGCTTATGATCTGAAACTAGTTTGAGAAATGCTAATTCGCAATTAATTAATTCGTGTAGTACTTATAAGGTAGGTATGCGAAAGAAAGTCAAGTGATTGTACATTTTTTTACAATAAAAGGTATTTTTGTCCTACTTTTACTAAATTTTTTTAATAAGGTATAAATGGAAGCAAGAAATGTCCTAATTTTAAAACATTCCAATTATGATATAAATATCATAAAATGGATGGAAACGAGTTTTTCAATTGATTTTTCTTCATATAATGGGGTAAAATTTGACAAAATATTTTCTGAAATAAAAATAAGTTATAAACCAATTTAAAATTAAAACAATTACAACTAAAAGAATAAATCCTTGGATAGAGCTTATAATAAATAATGAAACACACTTTGTAGTCAGCGAGAAATTTTTTTTATAAAAATTTTACACTCACGAAACAAAAAATTGTTTATTGCAATTTGATCAAATTGTGTTTTTTAAATAGCTAATGTTTTTCTGTTTTAAAGTAAAATTAATTTTTTTCAGCGGCAACGCTATATTAAAAAAATTTTCTGTACAGATATTTTATTGTTCGTTTAATATTATATATTTTTATGTATCGTTTGGCGGAGCAATTTATTTTCAAGCTGTAAAAATAAAATAAAAAACTTGCACTTGTTTATTCTGTTCAGAATAGGAAAACAAAAATAGTTTATTAAAACCCGTTTTTAATTAACTATGCAAACAACTTTTAACAAAATACTTCTGCAAATACAATATTTTAATTAAAAATTCACTTTACGCACTTGAGTCTTGCTGATAAAACAACAAAAATCTTCTATTATCTATTTTTTAAAGAAGTTCGAAATCTGCAAATTCTATTAAATGCAGCCAAATTTCTGCTGTTTCTCTTTATTTGGAATTTTTCGTTTGCAGCTTCCAACTGCTTTTAGTTTAGCCTTCGTCTCTCCTTTTTATTTTTGTTTAGTTTAATGATTATAACTTTCTTTTATTATTGAATTGGAATCTTGTATTTTTCCTATTTTGCACTGATACTTCACATATTGATTTTTTTACAATTCTTGTTTACTCACATTTATCAGCAAATGTATGCTTTTGCTATGTTTAAAATTATTTTGTATTTGCAAAAAGTACTTTTCAACTTGAAAACATTATCCGAAAAATATCGTGTGCTCCCTTCCGCCAACTAACGATGACTAATTTTTTAATCGACTACTTTTTTCAAAATTGTCATATCGGCAAAAGAAATTGATGTTGCCAGATAGTTGCTTCCTATCATGTTATATTATTTATAAGGTATACTCACTCACTTCGTCAGCTGTTCAGCAAATGATTAGTGTTTGATTTTACAACTTACGAGAACTAATAACAAAAAAATGCCTTTTATATTTGTTGTAGAAACAATCGGTACTTGAATAAATATACTTTGTTTCCTATCATGGTTAAACAATACAGGTCATGCAACTATTCAATAAAACTTATTGGTAAACTTTTAAGCAATATATTGTGACTAGATTAAATATCAATTAACTTGTCATCTAAAAATTATAATCTAGGTTTTGATTAATATTATTTTGCATTTGCTTCAGAAAATAGTGATTACACAAAAAAAATAAAATCAAAACATCATATTATCAAGTATATAAATTTCATGACACTTTTAAGTATGTAAGAAACGTAAATGAAATTTTAATTTTTTTGACGCACCAAAAAAATTAATTGTTTCATTTTTATTTAAGCAATGCGAGAAAAAAACATACAAGTAAACAAAATTTGATAGTTGCTGGCAGTGGTCACATTGGCTGATAACGCCACATGGTTTAAATTCGATTGAAAACAATTTTGAAAAATTAAAAAAAGGCTTTTTACCAAAAAAAAAAAAAAGGTTTTTTGGATATTCTTCCAAAGTATACAAAAAATATATGTATCTTGGCAAAAATAAAACACTTGTCCGATTTTTTTGCGCTCCTATTTTAGAGGGTAAAACTTCATGCATGTTTTCAGACAACATTGATCTAAAAAAAAAAAAATAAAAAAATCGTTCTTCACAACCATTGTATTTTGATTTTAATGACTTTTTCACACAATACTACGAATGCAGAATTATTCTTAACTCACAAACCACGTTTTTTGATTTCTGAGAATATTATAATAAATCAGTACTACTACGGTACCATTCTTTTTAAATGTGTTACCTTCGACGCAAATACGCATGCAAGTGCAATAAGAAATCATTGTCCTAAAAGTTATTGACAGCAAAACGATTAATCTATCAATCGTTCATGTAAGAGAAATTTCTTGATACGGCATCTCCGAAATTCAATTCTAACGACCTACATAATTTGCTCATTGTGCTCCGCGAGTTTCGAATTGCTCGTAATTTTTGTAATGTGCAGTTTTGGCTTATCATTGAATAAGTTTCTCTTTTTATAAGCATTTCTCCATGGTTTCAACTTGAAAACTAGGACAATTCGAAAAAGAGTGCCGACATATATCGATTAAAATTTTTCGTGCTTTTGTTGTTATATTCCTTCATTCTTTCGTTATTTTTGGCTTCATTTTTTTATTACATTGCAGAAGAAAAATTTAACAGGCTGTTGATTGTTTATGGCAAATACCTACTCATTTGGGGTAGTTCAGGAGGAGAATGGATGTGTGTATTTATGAACAATTATAAAAGCGTTTTTTATTTGTCCTTTTATTAGTAATTTTCACATGATATCAACAGGAAACAGATGGCATGTTCCTTCAATGTTAAATATGCATGTGTGTACTTACATATGTACAGCCATATATATTTACATCTTAAATACTGACTTTTTGATTTGAAAATATGTATATGTAGGGACCTATAAAAATATATTGAAAAATGTTTTTAATTTAATGCTAGACATAAAAACCATTTATTACAGTTTTCTAGCATGCTAGTGCGAAGTTATCACACTCAATGTTCAAACTTTTTAAGGCATACCTACTTGAAATACAATGTTAACAATTTTAATGCGAAATATTTTCTAAAATAAAATTTATCACCGGAGGTACATATGTATGTATGTATGTATCAAGAAAATCCTCAACAGTTCAAGGCTGTTAAAAGCCAAAACAAAAAACTACAGCAAATATTAAAGTTCAAAGCAGATACATACACATGTATTTGTGTATATGTATATGCACATGTATCCCAACGATCCCAATAAAATCGATTGAAATAGGTATGATAGTTGTATATTCAAATATTATTTTTAATCCTTACCCAAATCTAGACTGAGGTCCAAAATTAAGATTTGACCCAAATTGGTGCATATTGTAGAATGCATGCTTGACAAACGGGCTTCCTCTGTTTGATATGTTCCATATTTATTTGCAATTCACATACGAAATACATAAATATGGTAACAAGGTTTGAGTATAATTTCATTTCTTAATTTGAAAAAAATTTTCTTCACGTGCGAATGTACATAATTCAAATTATTTTCTAATCGTTTTCAAACTTTTGATATTTAAAAGAGAGAGTTTTATTGCAATTCAATATCAATTTGAGATTAAATCGGCGTGTGTGTTGGGATATGTTCTTGGAAATCTTCTGATAAAGGATTTATAGTTCAAGGAAAATAAATTTCTTTGTCAAACTTAAAAACTGTACTTATTATACATACGAAGACATACTACATACATGTTAAAAATTAATCTAAAAGCATCTTAGGGGCATGTTAAAAGTATATTTAATAAAAATTTGTTAATCACAACAAAACAAAATTAATGTATCATTTATTTCTTAACCCAATATTTTAAACTACATTCATTAAATGTAGTTTTTACATTATCAACAAAATGGAATCATTAAACTTTTAATCCAGCATTATATAGAATTCATCAGAAATAAATTTGTTCAAGTGTAAACTCTTCAATAACTCGAATGACTTAGACCAATTTCAAAATTATAGGTACAGTTCTTTATAAAACCGTATTAAAACTAAAAACAAACCAAGAAATATAGGGTAGAATTTGAATTAGATTGAAATACCTATCTCATGCATACTTAATGTCCTCACACTAAAACCAAAGTTATTTTAAAATTTTTTTTAATGAAAATGTACTCTGAAACTGGTTTCCTTTGTTAATGTAAACATAATTCAATATCGTATTGCATTCACTGCGTTAGTTTGAAACAAAAACAATTTCAATATAATATTCTAAATCTGAAAGTTACGAGTAAGTAATTTTTTAATCCGATATTCGATTTTCCTTAAAAAATTACGAATTTATCTTTACTCTGAGAAGCTGAAACAACATCCGTATCCGTGCTTAATAGAAAGAAAATTTCCACATCTCCAAAACTGACAACATCAACACGTTGTAAATGAAAAGCGCTTCAGAATCATTATTTTATGTTAAAGACTTCAGTTACTAGATGTTTATCCTTCGACTATAGCATATATTCATATACATATTTATGCACATATACTATACATAATTTTTTACTATCAATGAAAATATTACAATAAAATTGTATATTTTCATTTTTGAACAATGGCAACCTTTTACCGAAAAGAAAATACTTACGGTAAGATAAGGCAGTGTTTCTTGCCTTCTTGAAAACACTGCATTAACAAAGTCACAGTAGTATATATTCGTTTTTATAAACAGGAATACACAAATAAACATTTAACAAAATTAGTATTAACTAAAGAATAATAAACTTTCTGCTAAATAAAAATGTTTTTTCATGATCGCTATTTTTCTTTTCATACTAATCATTTCTTTTTCATCCGCCAAAAATGCTTATCATGCTAAAATGTACAACTGTGTTCACTTAACCTCTCTATTAAGGAGATACTAAATTGTTCTTGTCAGTTTGACATTATTATTTTAGACGTGCGGTTGTGCAGGCAGCTGTCGGGTTTCTTCTGAATTCTCGTCGTTTTATTTAATTTTTTGTTGTTTTACTTTCAAGAGCCCGGCATTTTTTCAATTCTTTTTTGTAAAAATATTTATTGCCTTTTTTGTATAAAGTTGAGATCTTTTTGCAAATTATATTTATTTAAAAGTATCTTAAAATTCCTCTCGCTACAGTTGTAATAAAAAAGTATCTTTAATTTATTTGCGTGATTTTCATATTAATTTCAAGTGAAAAAGAGGTTAATCACTAAACTAAACAAATAATCAGTCCTTGAAAATAAACAACCGGTTCCTGAAGCAAGGAACTTAATAATTTAAATATATGTACCTATTGTGTGCTAAAAATTGTAATAAAAATCACTAAGAATATAAATTATAAATTATCAGTTGGTTGCAAAAGCAGAGTAATAAAATTTATTTTAGTGGATTGGCTTTTTATAACGAATAAATAGTTCTACCGTGTATTTAGTTATTTTGCTATTGTTGTGTTTTTAATAAAATAAAAAAGTGTTGTCGGCAAATATGTTGTGAAAAAGACTGCAAAAAGAAATAGGTATATTGTGCAAATTGCTGCTTTTGTATAGTGTCTTTGAATTTTTACTCGTGTTGTTATTGCGATAGTGATAATGTTGTTAATTTTGTTATTGGCCATATAATTATGTTTTGATTCCACCCATTGAATATACACTCATGCATGCATATGTATGTACATATGTTTGTATATATTTCAACATTTAAAGCAAAATAAACACAATCAATAATGTCAACAATATAAAGGAAAGAAAGCTTTTGTAGGACAACAACAACCTTATTAATTCAATAAACAAATAAATAAAAGAACAAAACTGTAAAAAATACATGTTAACTAGTGCCAAGATCAGTGTCAACAATACACTGATCTATCTATAAACTAAAAAAAAGAACAAGAATCAGCAACAACAGCATTCAAGCAGCAGCAAAACTACTATCAACAACAAACCATACAACAGCATTAAACGGTTGAACAACACATTGTGTGTGATAGTGAAATGCAAGAGCGGTAGAGTGGAATTATTTGTGGTTTTGGTATTTTTTATCATTTATTTCCCCACATGTTCTTAATGCATTCTTCTTCCTATACGTCTGTCATTGCCACAACGATCACAACACATACCACCAGTAGCCGCAGCAGCTGCTATTCGATTAAAATGCGTCGTTCTTCGTTGAGTCGTAATCATTATTTTGTTATTGGCCTGTTTTTAGGTTTGGTCTTGTCGTTTTATGTGCCACAAGACATTTGGGAATTAGTTCAGCAAGAAGAGTGCCCGCAACAGGTTGCAGAAAATAATTTAATTGAAAAATTTGGACAGGAATTCGAGCCACATTTGAACTTGATCAACAAACCGTTGGCAGCTAAAAAACCAGTAAGTACACATGTTACAAAAGAAAAAAAAATAAGAATTCCAAAATACGAATTATTCTGAATCACGAATACCGTGATATTCACTCTCAAATAATAGTTGGAGATCTTCTATGGAGGAAAGTAAAAAACGTGATAGAAAATTGTGCTAGTACAATTAAAACAATTATTAATGATAATTAGAGCATTCACACGACTATTGTTTGATAGATTAATCAAAAAATTTAAGTCACATAATGTGCGATCAAGTAAAAAACTACAAAAATTCAACTAAATATTTTTTCGAGTAATTTACGTTGATTATCTCGGGGAATTTTTTTTGGTAAATATTTAAAAACCGACAACATGTTTAAATTGTATGGAATTACACATTCAATTTGAACGTTACTATGCATATTTAACGTTTGCTGTTGTTATTTTAAACTACTACATATATACCTATATTAAAATTTTTATTTAATAATTTGTTAATTCAACAAAGGCAAATAATTCGATTGCAAAAATTTGATAACAACTGAACCTAATAGAGGTAACTAAAACAATACACGCCGAAACACGTTTTAAAACATTACACCAGTTTACGCCAGTTTAAGCGTATATCTATTTTATTTGCATTCATTTAAAGAGAAAAAAACTACCTAATTACTTATTCCCTTCCCCATGGGAAAAAGAATATAAGAAAAAAAATTGCATACAAACACGCACATTTATTAAAAATTTTATTACTCATGTATGTAGGTAATCTTTAACTCTCTCATTGCTTTGCTTATGGTTTTACTTGAACCAATGCTTACATAAGTAAATGTACGTACGTGTGTATTTTTAGCATTTGTAGTGGTGTCAACTTTATGAGCCTTTTATGCCTTTAATACTAAACCGATTCAAATAATATATATTCGGGTCACTAAAGCTCTACCATGTTTACCATTTGGTAAAAGAATGAAGAAAATCGGTTGGAAAACAAAGGAGGAAAAGGGATCTAAAAATTTGTCTTTACCTATTCATGTATAGATTAATATCCCTTCTGCATTTTACAGAACATTATTGTATATGAGAGTATTGTTCTGTGTAAATTATTCCTGAATCTATTTTAACACCATCTGAGTTGCCATCTGATTTTAAATATTAAAAGTGCAATAGGGGAATTTTCGATTTGAAATTTTTTCCCTAACTTTCATCACTTTCGACCTAAAATAATAGTTTTTTTCTCAAATTTTTTAATCATTTTGAAGTTTTTTTCTATTTAACAAACTCGAATTTTGGTAAATTTTTGCTTAGCGTGCTTCTTTCCAAGTTTTTCTCTTTACTAATACATATGTATAATATATACTAATAGTCTAGCGATTTTTAACTAATTTGAAAACAGTTTTTTTATTGCACAAATTATAATCTGATCAAATTATTTTTCCTTTTTAAATTTTTTGACTACCTCTGTGCAAATCTTCAATTTAAAGATTATTGAATATAATACACTGCAAAATTTTATAGCAGAAACTCGGATATTATAAATTATGAAAATTTCCAATACGTAATAAAACTTATATTTTTGTTTTCAACAAAAGGAAAATATTATATACATACATACATATGTATGTATGTATTAAGCAGAAGTATTTTTAAGTCAGCATTATTTAACTCAGTACTTTTGACTCACGTTTATTTGCTACATTTCAGTATTTAATTTATTCCATATCTTTTTTATCTGCAATGATTGGTTGCGTTTGAGGGAAATTTGAAAATACTTTAACTTGTATTTTTGTGATGATAATCAAATTAGATACCTGATAAACAAAAAGAGTTTACTTGTTTCTTTTGGACGTATCTGTTGCTATGTACTGTGTTAATTTTTTACATCTTGATAGTTTTTCATCTGTACAATATGTACATTAAAAGTCCTTCTTTAAGAAAACAGTGTGCTATTATATATTATAACCTTTTTGAAAGTGCACACATAAATAAAAAACAAATGTTATTTTAATATTATTTTTAAAAGAGTATTGATTCTCAAAG
The DNA here is from genome assembly GCA_956483585.1 of Gymnocheta viridis. Taxonomy (NCBI): domain Eukaryota; kingdom Metazoa; phylum Arthropoda; class Insecta; order Diptera; family Tachinidae; genus Gymnocheta; species Gymnocheta viridis. The sequence continues at coordinate 41,548,098 of OY101441.1, forward strand.
AATAACATTAGATTTCGAAATTCATAAATCCCGCAATATCTCGGGATCGCGAAATTCCGGGACTCCCAAATATCAATCCCGATTGGCATCCCCAATTTGAAGTATCTTATTAAGGTTTTTTCTTTGCAAGCAAAATAAAAATTCTGTTTACATAGTTTTGCAATAAGGTTAACGATATGTACATTTGTCTCAATTATGTTATAACAGATACATTTAGATATCTTTAGCTGAAATACAAAACACATGTCTCTAAAGATTATTGAACTTCTAGCATAAAAAGCAGCCATGTTATAAGCGAAAATGAAACGACATTAGTTTTTTTTCTCCCATAAAATTCATAAAAGTGTAGTTACATTATGTTGCAATTCATCCAACGATATGCATTATTTTGGAGTCCCAATTTTGATTTTTCTCTAAAATCGTCCACTGAATTATTGGCTTGCTTAAAATTCTTATTGCTGGCAACATGCCAGTAAGATGATTTACTTGTAAAATCAATTAGCAGTTGAAAAGAAAATATGAAAATTTTGTAAACCATGTGGTTGGTATTGATGATGAAAACAAACTTCATTGTTACATATTTGCTTACCGCAGATGCAACAGCTTAGAAAAGCCGAAAAAAATATGTGAAACTTCAAAATGTGTTCAGTAATGTTGCATAACAGAGTATAATAAGTGCAATTAAATATTGTACGAGTATAAATATATTTTCTGTTCAAAATTTCTATCTATATACATGCATACATACATATGTACATAGATATCGCCCATTTATTGCAACGTAGTCATATCTCAAAAAAGTAATTTTTTAGTTGAGAATGCAAAGTTACTCGCCGCATCGTTGTACATCTTGTGTAAAAAATTCATTCAAATATCTTTTTTACTCGCCTTTGGAGGTAAGAATATATTTTTATTTTCCATTCAGATGATTGTAAATTAAAAACTTTATTCTCATTTTCTGAAGAACTTTTTTTTTGAGTTATGACTACGTTGCAATAAATGAGCGATATGTATGCATGTGTATATTTTGGTTTTGTTAATTGCTCCTTGTTATATGATATTTTAAACTATGACCTTTGTAACAGTTATTGTTGAGAGTATGTATTTGCCGCTGCTGCGAAATAATATAACAAACTATATTTTTTTATGATAACGACTGAGCAAACTTAAATAAGAAAATTAATGTTTTTTTCTTATTAAGTAAATAAATAAAATATTTTTTTGTGGGCATCATAAACATTTGAATAAAGTTGTTTTTAAGTTTTTTCTTTCACTTTTTGCTTTTATTACTTCACTTGAGCGTCATCATCTTTATAATATAAAGTACAGTTGCTTTCGCGATTTTGTTTGCTTTATCTCCATTGTGGGGAAATTCAGTATTTGTTAGTTCCATATTCCCTGGGAAGTTTGAGCGGGAATCGCTTTTATTGTATGATGTGTACACATAAAGCTTAAAGCTATTTGTCACAGCTACTGGCTACCTTAGAAGTAAATATGTTAATGTATGTTTTATAATGATTTTGAAATTCGAGTGTTTTTAATTATGTATTATTAAATGAAAGCGGAATTAAAATTTTGTTTTTATGTAAATGATCTGAATTTTCAAGTTTTATGATCTCATACCTTTACAATACCTTTTTGTATTTTTTTTTTTGCTTAGCCCTATAAAATATATATTAATTAAAAATATAAAACATGTTTTAATGATTTATTTTATTTTATAAATTTAAATAAATTAAAATGTTTAATAAATATACATACCACTACTTTTGGATATAAATTTTGTTTTCATATTCCTTCAAGTGGAAAATTAAATTTGCTTGCCGTTTTCCCGGGAATCGAAAACCTGCCGAAATAAAAAACTACCTATTATTTATGCAAATCTTCGTGCATATGACAAGAGTAGAGATGGGATCGTGACTGACTTTTCACTCACGCTCATGCACGCTCACGATAAAAAAATTTCACTCATGCGCGCTCACGCACGACCTCATATTTTTGGCTCACGTTCACTCACGCTAACGTTAGTGGAGAAAAAGGTTAGTCACAATCACGAAAACTCACGCTCACGAAATACTCACGAAAAAAACACAACCTGTAAGTATTTACACATTAAAATTTCTGAATGCAAATAGAAAAATCTATTATACAATTAGAAAATTCTGCAATAAAAGAGCAAAATTATGTTTAACTGAGAAATATACTTTTCTGAAACAATTTGTTAGTTTTGAAATACAATTTTTAAATTTTAATATATGGATAATTCCCAGAAACAGTCCACCAAACTAAATTTTTTAAAAGTGATCCAAAATATTTTTTATTTTTTATGGAATATTAGACTAGATATATAATTTTATAAATAAAATAAATGTACATATTTCGACGATAATTAATACAGAAATTATTAACAAATCCTACCCTACGTCAGATCTTCTAATTTCAAACCAGATTTTAACCATTTTTAGGTATTCATGTCATTCATATCAGTGTTAATGAAGATGGCCCGATCGAAAGCCATATTTTTATACATTGAATTCACTTCAATTTTAGCAAAAAAAATTTTGTATTTACTATTTTGGAAACATTAAAATTAGGTATGAAATTTCAGAGTAGAAAATAGAATGGAAAAATATAGCGTGCGTCACGTAGGGTGCGTCACGACGAAATGTTTTGGCTGCAAATAAGTAATTTTAGAATTCTTTTATATTCATCTTTCTTTTAGGAACTATATTTTGTATGCTTTATTATGCGAAATTCTAAAAAAATTTACGAAAACACACTATAACTTTCAAAGTTACTTCCGTTTTCTGTGACGTGCGGAACAAAATTTTATTCTCAATTATTTCGCAAAAAATACAAGTAGCTGCTAAAAAATTATAACTTATATCCCACTAAGCACCATACATGAAAGACCAAAAAATTTTTATATATTAATGTGAAAACGCGTACGAATGTAGGGTTCGTCACGCAGGATTTACCCACATGTATCAAACTTTGTAGTTAAAATTAAATTTGACAATTGAATACAATTGAAAATTCTTACAGAAAATATTAATTTTCTTTTATTTTAAAGTTTCGAAGTGAAATTTAAAATTAGCTCATAAGGAATCTGTGTAAAATATTAAGATTAAGTAGAATCTTGTACTTTAGCGTTAATAGATAATAGATGAATAGATATATGCAGGAATAGAATTTTATCAACATTTTTCCCGAAAAGTCTGTTGCACATCTCTTCAAAGATTCTTTCAGGCGTTGAAAAAACTCCTTAGTTTGTAGCTGAGCTGGATGGTACACACAGTATTTGTTTAGCCAATTTTTGCAGAATTGGAAGATCTTTAGCTTTTTTCCAAATAAATGTTTTTCTTCCAAATGTTCGCGAGTCGAAACTCGGACTTATACTGCTACTTAGACTCGTTCATTTACATCAGTACATTAATACATACCGGCACAACGTTTTATGTCTTCATGACATAAAAATATGAAAAAAATTCCAAAATCGAAAAAATCACGAAACGATCACGCAAAAAATCTACTCATGCACGCTCACTCACGTTAAGTTTTTTTATACTCACGCTCATGCACGCTCACGTGATCGAAACAAAAAACTGCTCACGATCATGCATGATCACACATGATTCACGCCAATCACGTGAGCGATGCCCATCTCTAGGTAAGAGGAACAAACAAAGAAACAGCTGAACTCAGATGTGTAGTTAAAGCCACACATTTATTGAAAGCGAACACATTCATTTGTGAATTTAAAATGTTGTTTAAGTCATACTTCAAGTTAAATTAAGTTAATAAAATAAAATTTATTTGTATTATAAATTGTCTGTTATACTTGTTTCTATGTTTACTATTTTCCGTTTTGATTCGTTTTGTTTTAAGTTTTATTCTTTTTTTTAAACAACTTCATAATTTGTGTTTCATACTCGAATTTAGAAAAAAACAAATTTTAAATATAAAATTAAAATCATTAGTTTAATATACAATCATATATTACAGGATGGTATTGATCGGCTTCGGATGGTCCATTATCATGCATCCAATCCTACGCCGTCCAATATGTGACTTAAACCAATTATGCATTAGTTGAACGCACTTTTGGTAATTAGTCATTTATTTGTTCATAATATTTCTAAAAGTATCTATTCAATGAATATATTCATCAAAAATGAAAAACAATAAAATCTATATTATTAATAGGTAAACACGTTTCTTAGATCTCTTTTACGGCCGTAATACTGAACAGATTTCGGAAAGATTTATATGTTTTTAAACGGGGCTTAAATAGATTTGCACAATCTTAATTTTATTTAAATCGGTTCGATATTTAGGGAGCTATATACGTTTCAAGTAGCTACTAACACATGCATGGGAAACGCATTTTTTGCGATCCCTTTTACGCTCATATTGTACAACCGATTTTGACAAATCTTTTGTATGTTTAGGAGATATTTATTCACATTTACACACTATATTTTGTTGAAATCGGTTCAGTATTTGGGATCTATAAGCATTTAAAGTTGCTAGTAACACATGCACATTTATTGCACACATGTGTGTGTATCAGCTCCAACTTGAAAAATAAACCAAGTGTGTGTGTGTGTGTTTGTCCAACTGGCTTTTGCATAGAAATGAGACAGAGTTTTAAGTCGTTAATTTAGAAGGTTTTTTGTTTTTGTATTTTATCGTATGTATTTATGTAAATGTGGAATATTAATTTCTAGAATACCGGCGATTGAGTCGACCGCTGGATACACCAGTATAAATATATGTATGGGTCGAAAAATGGTTTATCTATTAACAGCACCGTAATGAGTCTTACGATGCGCGGAAATTTTCGTGTAAGACTCTTTTAAATAAAAAGGAGTTGAAAAGAATCAATCACTTTTTCTTGCAAAACTTTTGCAATTTGTACTTAAAATACTTAGAATACTTAAACGACGATTGTGGAATAATATAAAAAACAATCTTCCAACAATCATCAAAATAAGCAGTAAAAACATCATTTGGAAGAGTCAAATACGGTCGTTGCTCGCCATAATGCGTAAACGACGATTAATTCCTCCAAAAATCGTCAGAATGACTCGCAAAACCATCTTTTGAAAGAGTAAAAAGTAATTCTACTTCAACAATCGTCTGATCGATTAAAAAAACATTCGCTAAATGATCGTATTCGCAAATAATCTTCGAAATGTTAGTGTTAGTTTGTATAATAAAGATCTCAAATAGTGTCTCTATTATTACTGTCCAAGATTTTTTTAAAATAAAAACGCATAAACAAGAATATGAAATATGTGTGTAGTACAGTCAAAGTCCGGTATAACGAATGATATAATGTCAGACGCATTCGTTAAACTGGGAGATTCGCCATACCGAACAAGAGTCATTTGGCATTAAATTCAGATATTTAATATTATTTACCCCAGTAAATGTACTTGTAAATTAATACACATCAGTTATTTAAAAACTCTGTAATAAATGACTGTTTATATGTCAGAAAATTTTGAGTAAGCAATTTTATTTTGATCACACCATAATATGCAGGCTTCAAACCGTTTTATAGCACCTATATTCTTAATAGTAGGTACTTCTGTCTCTACTGGTGGACCATTATTTTCGTTTTTTTTCATTCTCAACGTTGGTATTGTTAATAGCATCCTCATTCGATATAAACAACGTCTACATTAAGTGTTACCTGAAATTTTATCAAATAAACTAAAAATTAAAAAATGTTAAATTAATAAAGAAATCTACATGTGGAAAAACTACTCAACGTCATCTTGTTGTAATAATATTGACAGTGGGATATCATCTTCATCATCAAAATCTGAAATACAACAACAGTTCTTTTTTTATTATGGGATATTCATCTTTTTTAAGATTTTCAATTTTTAGTTCCATTTTTATATTTAAAGAGTACAAATTGGGGATTTTTGTATCCCACACTTTTAAGATACCACTGAAAGGCCCTTTCTTATAATCCTCAAAAATTGTATTCTTTTCATTGAATGATATTTTTTTCCTACTCACCATCCTGTTTTCGCAAAACATGAAATACAATTTATGCTTGAAAATAGCGAACATGCATGCTCTCCCACTAAAAAATAAACAACAAAACCCAAGAGAAAAACTAACGAAATTGTAACGACTTTTGGTTATGCGTTTTCTGTAAACCGGGCGTAAAATAAGTTGACGATTCGTAATATAAGGTAGCTAATGGAAAAATTTGGTCATCCGTTATGTCGGATTTTCGTTAAAGCGCGTATTTGTTATACCGGGCTTCGACTGTATATTAATAAATAATATTGAATTCGATTAAAATTTAACTACTTTTTAAAACTTTTAATACTAGTTAAATGATATCCACTGCTTTCGCCGGTCATAATTTTGCACTTATTGCATAAAAATTATGTTTACAGAACGATTACTTTTGGATTAAATTTTCTGCAGGGTGTAACAACTTTTTATTAAATATTTACTACATGAAAAGCCGTATCGCACGAAATGTGAAATGTGTATTTGCAAAAATGATAAGAGGAGACGAACCACACAAAAGGTCAATAAATTCATATCAGCAAAAATTTTCAAAATTATAATAAGAGAGCAAGCAATTTCAATGGAGGAAAAGAAAACTATTTTTGAATACTTGTATGTGTAAAGGGCTCAAATCAATAGCAGCACGTTTATAAAATGTGATTTAAATTCGATACTACGTGGACAATAAAATAAATAAATTATGTGGTAATTAAAACTGCTGAAAATGTCAAAAGTAATTGCACGACTCCCATAATCTGTAGACATTTATTTTCGCAATTTTAAACTTATTTATAATAAAATTTTGTTGATATGAGTGTTGATATAATGTGAGCCTAATATTGAGAAAAAAATATACATACATAATTTCGCATGCTGTTGGAACACTTGTCATAACATTTTTCCCACCAACAGAATTGCGATGCACTCCAAAACATCGTTGCTGTGTGCACAGCTTATCTTTGGTGTATTTATACCACGTACGGGGGTCATTGTAATAGACTGCATTAATTGCACAATATTACCTTTTTAAAAACCCGCAAATCTTCCCCCTGTATACAATTTTCAAATTGTCGTGTGCCAACACTGACGAAAACATGCTTTATAAAATGTTAAATAAATAAAAACTAAAAATTTTCAAACAATTTATTTTCATACCAGTAATACCACTGAAAATGTAAACAGATAATTACAATAATGCTTAACGTTACACATAAACTAACATACGTACATACATACATATATTAAATTACAAACAATGTAGATTATTTTTTTAAGTGTCAATATATTTTAAATAATTAAGCTTAAAATTTTTTTGTCACTTCCTTTCTTCCAGCGTTTATTGATATTTTATATACAAAATTGAAAATATTTAGCTTAGTAACTTAATTCAGTAACTTATTACAGGTAAAAAGTAGGAGGAGAAAATGTACAGTGGCTTGTTTGGAAATTTTTAATTTGATCCTGCCTTATTCAAACTTGGCCAATTTTTAAACAAAATTTATATAATTTATATATTTTTTTTAATTCTTAAAAACACAAAGATCATTTCTGAGTAGAGTGTATGGTTTTCTCTAAGATGCTGTTTTCATTTTTGAACTGATTTGCTTATTATCTAATTAAGCACTGATAGATTGCGATTTAAGTTAAACAAATCGAATTATTGACGAAAATCGTTGGTGGCTTTAATATACTTTCGTTTTCTTTAATATCAATCGATTATCAAGTTGTGCAGAAACTGTTTTATTATATTAGAAATATTGTTGGCCTGCTTCTGCAAATTAATTGTTAAAAATATAGACACAGAGTTTTCTTGAGAGCAAACTAATTTTAGAATGAAATTACGATTTCTGTTTTAATCAAAATATATTATAAGATTTATCGATCCCATACAAATTTTTTGAATTTGTATGGAAATCTTGTTCGATATTGAATGCCATAATTTGCCTCCTGCTCTTATTACCGAAAGTATTAAAACTATAAAATGTTAAATTATTAATAAAACCAAATTCAATTAAATTTTACATTTTCTTTTATCGTAAACAAAAAGGAAATTATAAAAAATTTAATGTGTGGAAAAAATTGTTTAAAATTTCTCTAAGAAATTGAAATTTTTAAACATAATATAATTATGAATCTGGAAAAAGACGTGACGAATGTTGCTTTTGAGATAATAGAGCTGATAAAATTAGCTTTAAATATTCACATATAAAAATATAAAACTTTTCTGTCTGTCCGTTTGCCACAAATAAATTAGAAAAAAGTTTCTAATTGCATAAAGTATTAAGAGATAAAATATTAATTTCCTTAAAATAGGTTTATCTAACTACAAAACTAATTTCTTTATTAAATAAATCGCATGTGTGTATTTTTAAAATTTTTTTGTGCATTTCTTTACTCATTTAAACACAAAACCAACAGATAAATAAATTCAAATAAACACTTTAAAATTAAAAATCTAAGAAACATCCGCTTTAAAGAAAATAATGCAGAGGGGTAAAAACGTTATAGTATCTTTAAATTTTACTTTTATCTTAAAATTTTTTCACTTATACATTTTACTTCTCACATGTTGTTTCCACAGCAAAAGTCAACATTTGCCATTGACGATAAAAAAAATGAAATTTTTGAGAAAAAAAAATTTCAATTGTCTCGTTGGTTTTCTTTTCTATTTTGCTCGCATTTGCAAGTATCAAATATATTCATACTTCCTACAATAGTAAAAGTATGTGCATTTATAGGTACATATGTATATAAAGTGGATCTTTGTTAAGCTCTACATTATGATTTATTAGTCAACAACAGGATTTGAAACATTTTTAAGGATAGTTCCATTTTATTAAGTTGGACTTGGTGGTGGGATTTTCTACAAACATTTTTTTGCCAAATGTAGTTTTTTCGCTCACTCTATTTGAATCATAAAGCTGCATAAAGTCAGAGGGGGAAAATATTTTACGTAAAAAGCCCAAAAAAAAGCGCTGTCAATTGTTTGAATTTGAAATTTTCTTAACAAAAGACACGATTCTTTTTTATTTCGAATATTAGACGAATACCAAAATTTCGATTTCTTATCATCAAATTATCGTAAGCGAGAAGTTCACATTAACATTTTATATAACGCTTTTACTGAAGCGTTTACAAGATTTTTTAAGGAATCTATAATTTATATAGAAACATTTTTAAAATGGGAGGGTCTAAGGATGCCGAAAAGAGTGTTGCGTCATATATGAACAGTCCCTAAACAACAATAACTTGACATCGATTTATACGAAAAATCTATTATTAATACTTTTCTAGGCGAACTGTATTGATAACTCAAATGTACATACATACTTTTAATGGGCTTAAGGTTCGATCGACTACGATCGGACTTCATCGGAGAGTGAAGAATTTTTTAATAATTTTTTTTTATGATTAGAATAGATAGGAAAAGCAAATTTGACTACTTGATGTTGGAACATGCGTACATTTTCAGTGCACCTATACTCCACATCAGCACCTGCGTCCCAAACTTGGGCAAGTTTTATTAGTCTTAGTTGGGAATCGAACTCACCAACTGCAGACTAATGCTTATTGCATGTAGTAAATTATGCACTAAATAAAAAATATAACAAATTATTTTTTGCATTTGGAGCTGGTCGTAGGTTACTCAATTGCCCGTTTGTATCACTGTTTTCGTTATGAATTTATTTCTTACGTTTATGTTAAGTTTTCTTTGTTTCTTTTTTTGCTCATAAAAATCTTAAAATAAATTTCGTAGTTATTTAATTCGTCAGAGCGACAATTGTTCTGATTTATAGGAGGGATTTTTGTTTAAATTGTTATTTAAGCTTATTGTTGTTGTCTACACGATTCATTTTATAATTTTTGCTTTCCCTATTGAATGTATTTGTACGAGTATTTACTTTCTGAAACGCACTATAATAAATTGATATTTGAGTTTTGTGCAACAATCATACGAGTAATACAAAATATGTATTCATTCATATTTCTAGTGATTATTTAAAAATTATTATATGTACGAGTATGTAGTTTTTTTACACATCAGCTTTGAGAATGTTCAACGCGTGCTCTTAAGTTAATATCATCATGCGATCCATAGAAATATTTATGCGCTTACTAAATGAAAAAAAATCACCGTATTGAATAATAGAAAGAAAAACGATTTGTGTTTGATAGTTTCAAATCATTCAATCTCTATTATTTGGGGTCATGCAGTCAGTAAATTTTTTTAATTACTTCAGATCAAATTTATAAAGACAAGTGCAAAAATAAATAATAAAAATTGCTTTTATATTTGCATAAAGTGAGAAAGATGGAATGATATTTAGTATTTTTTTTTGTATTAACGATAATTGCAGCAATTTAGATTAGTTCTATTGCTGATACGTGAAACTCAATTAAATCAATTGATTGTCATTAAATTCGAATGCCACAAGTTAATATATATTCTGTTTTTAAGATAGAGAACTATAGAAATTAAAAAATTGGATTGAAAGTACATAAAAAGGACTGCAAAAGGGGCTTTCATTTAGGGCGGGCCGATCAATTTTCACATATAAGGAAATAAGCTGAGCGTTAATACCCCTGACAGACATATGGTTTACATACCATGGTACACATACTACGTGTTTTTATACTATTATAGTGTGACAGGCTTGTAGTATATGTACTAAAACAGTATTGGTTTTTACATTTGCTTATTTGTATGTTTAAAAAGGCAAGTCAACCAGGTGGTGGTACCGTTTCTACAACAATACAAAATTTGTTGTAGAAAATATCTGGGCGCACTGTCGGCACAAATGAATCTTGAAGAAAATGTCAAGCGCAATATAAAACTGAATACGATATTTGATAGTCTCAAATAAAGCATGATATGAATATATCATCAACATGCTCGAATTTCATAGTATATTAACGATCTTTATACTATTTTGTTCGATGGATTAATTGTAGTTTAGCTTGACACACATATAGTATACCGTACGTAGTATACAAATCCTATGGCTGGCTGGGCTATTAGGCAACCACAACCTGAGAGCAACATACTATGATTGAATTACATGGTTAAAATCAAATCGTGTTATCCAACCAACGGCCAATCATATTATTGCTTAAGTAAACAATAATATATCCATATAACAATAATTATAATTAAGTATAAACATAATGTGATAATGAGGCGCTATAGCTAGTTTTATTCTTGCAAAAATTTATCGAATACTTCTGTATTTTACTATACAAAACGTATGTAGTACTTGACATTTATGTGGTGTTTATCTATGGTGGATACTTACATATTTGTATAATTTTTACAAGCAAAATTATTTTTGTATATTAATAAAAATTTAATTTTAGTGCAACCATGTTGCAATGTGTTATGGATTCTAATTATTAAGAGATAATATGCAAACAAGAACTAGCTTAACACGACTATAGTCATGTTTGAAATATAAAAAATAACAATAGATTGTTTGTCACAATCATAATAGTGTTGGCCCAACCATAATAGTGTTGGTCAAACCATGTCAAACCATAACTTTCGCTGCATGTGTGTATGTTATTATGAATATAATGTGACATCGGCAAATATCAACTTCCATTCTCATTACTGAGTCTGAAGTAATCGCTTAGTCTGAGGGCGCTACACTTAAAACTTAATGGCCTGACTTTCTCAATCTAATGCTGATCAGGGCTGGATAATCGCGCACAACGAGCAGTATCGTCTCAACTTTCATCAAGAAGAGTTTCCAAAATTAACTATACTTGATTTTGAGAGGGTATTTGAAGTTTCTGTTTCTATTTCATGTGTCCGTATCCACTTTTACTTCGAGTCGTCAGTGCCAGAAGCATTCTTGCTTGAAGGTGAGATATTAACTCATTTAGTCTGATTGAAAACTTCTACCTTTGTTCTTTCTTCGTTTCCGCTCGCTCTCCTCGTTTATGTATGATCTGCATCGAATCCGAGTTGTCTGCTTTTGCAGGACGTACCGTTTTATCTTGCTGGGATAACTAGGTGTCAGTGCTGCCTGCCATAATTCTCGACATCCAAATAGGGAAACTTCCCTTTCTTCCATATTAGTAACCATGACTAACCGAAGTTAACTGAAAAATTAACTCCTTCGCTTTTATTCACAAAATGTACAAACAAACTAATTTTAATTGCTCTTAGAACTCTTAAAGTGTACTCTGTTGCTGTCTATGATTACGAGTCAATATGTTTAACAGTTTACTTACTGCCTGACGCACGATGACGAACGATATCGTTCTTTTGTGAAATTACATTTAAAACAAAACCAAAATTTTAGAAATTGTTTTTGTTTTAAATGTAAATTCACAAAAGAGCAATATCGATCAACACCGTCGGCCAGTCAGTTAAAGTTTGTTCTAACCGTCATGAATGATGAGAAAAAAAATCCAGAGTCTACACTGACATAATATCAAATATAAATATTTTTTGTTAGAAATAGTCAGCAGAGAGAATTACGTGTAAACTTCAAATCAGAGTTATTGCAATAATATTTATGAGAGCGCTGATATAAAAAGTCTTATAATAAAAATAATTAAAAATCAATGTTTTTTTTTTTATAAAATTTGTGTTTTTTATATACATAAATATATAAAGAATCCTTAAACAAATAGGCTATTTTAGAGAAATTCTACCCAATGAGCAATTACATAAAGTGAAATATTATAACAAAATTAAAAACTCGATTTCCTGTTGTATGACATAAAGCTAAATTTTGACAATTTAGGTTTGCTATTCTGCCAACGGACGTTCTCTCACATGTTATATCAGAGAGTTAATCGCAGTTGTAGACGCCAATGACACTGCTATGAAATGTATAAAAGTTTAGTCAAATTTAAATAAAAAGTGCATGCGCTGTAATATTTTTTTAACTTTTTAACAAATTTCTTGTAAATATTTGAATTGGTGATTTTGAAAAGTGGCCATCTCCGAAATTAAAACTTTTTTGAGGAGACGCAAAAATCTTGTTAGTATTCATAAATTATTAAATTATTAGTTATGTCAACTTATGAAGATTTTTGTGCGTTTGTACTGCATATGCTTTAAGTGATCACAAATTTGAACCAGATTACATGACTGGCCGGTACCGCCAAAACGCAGGATTTATTTTTGATAAATTTAGTAGATAAACGAACCCCTTTTCAAAATGACTCATTTATAAATTAAACAAATATTCCAAACTACGATGCAAATAACAAGAGCAAACATTTTTTATAGAGATGAAAAATTATCTAGGAGCACGGTAGTGCGCCAGGCCAAGTTCCGGTCACTTAGTGTGTATTATTACACGAAACCATTCGAGCTGTTTTTACCCCCTTTTAACTTTGCTCCACTTTATCCCTACAGAGGTAACCTGATAGGTGAAAGTTCTACCGTAACAGCTTCCCGAGATATTAAATTGTAAAAAGGGCATATCTTACTCACTCACTCACTGACTCATCACTATTATTGGACACTTCCACTATAGCTAGAGAGCTGAAATTTGGTATGTAGGCAGGTCTTGGCGAGCAATTAACCAATACCATATCATTAATACAATACTATCTCATTTCTAGGCAACCTGTAACCTTGGCAACATTTTCCCCATAATTCTTTCCCATATTAGAAAGTCAAAAAATATTGCCAAGCTAACAGGTTGCCTAGAAATGAGACGGTATTGTAACTATCAAGAACTTGGTCTTTATTTTGATCTCAGTACTTTTTACGGCCGAAATTTTTGCATATGAATTTGGCCTTATTTTCACATTTATGTCTTTGTGCGGATTACAAATTACACTAAAAATAATTACCACAGTAATTTGAATGCTCAAAAACTTCGACTTCATAAGAACCATTAAAAGACTTCTTCAATTCACCGTAAATTCTTCTACTAAAAATTCCAATGCCTTAATTTGTAATAGCGTTTAAGAATTATACAATATTGTTCTAAATTCGCAAATGCCACTATCTATAATTTTTTTAATGCTGTCATTTCAATCATGTAATGTACGAGTATTTCTTACATTTCCGGACAGACAATTGAAAAAATATGTAGTTTAAAGTGATTGTTAACTTGTTAATTGCATAAACTGTGTCTGCACTAAATTTCAATTATGTACTTTGTTTTGTTGTGTGACAAATTGTTCGAAAAAGAAATTCTATAACAAAACACAGTTAAAAATGGAAACGGCCTTCTACTTTGTGCTTTACTTCAAATGGAAAGTAGAAAAAATGCAATTAAAAGATTCTTCAAATTTTCTATCGTTGAAATAAAGGTGACTGTTTAATGTTCAATTTAAAATATGAATGGGAAACTAACTGCAATTCTTTAATCGTAATCATCAACATCACCATAATTATTACATCATAATGAATGGCCTATGAAGCACTCAAAAAACCGATGAGTTAAACTAAGTAATATTTGGAATGTAAATATGTACTATTTTAGAGAATTGTTCGTTCGTAAATTGTTAGTTTAAAATAAACATTCGCGTTAATCCACCAAATCGTACCCAATAATTGAATAATATTAGACGGCTATTGAAAGTAGGTTAATGAAGAGAAAGACTGAGACTTTTCAATAGAAAAAGCGTGGAAATTAATTCGAAGATAATAAATGTAAATATAATTTTTGAAACATTTTAATATAAAAAATACCCTCAGATTTCTTAAACTAATTATACTAATAATTTTATATATTCGATATATAAGATGAAACCAGTACATATCTATTATTGCGCCAATTGCTCGAAAACTTTAGCCAAATCAAATAACTCGAAATAAATAAATCGAATGGCGTGTGTTTTTGAGTTTCATATATTTTTTTAAACATTGGACAAAAAATCAATTTCGATAAACTGGTAATTTTGAGCCTCTGTAAAACAAATGGACAAATTTCAGAAAAAATATTTCGAAAAACATTTTAAAATACCTGGGGGAAAATTACGGCAATTTTTTATGGAATTTCGTTCGATATCGAATGCCGTAATTTGCCCCCTGATATGTATATAAAATTTGTCAACTTTAAATAAAGAAGATAATTGTGTGTTTTTAAATTTGGTGAATCGCACAACTGCTTACTTTGGCTTCAAAGGGACACGCCTTAGAGCTCTCTGAATTGGATAAAATGTGCACCCGGTGAGTGACACATGCAGGGCTATACAAAAATTAAAAATGGATTTTTGATTGTACATGTTTTTTTTAAATCATGGACTAATTGTCGTAATTGGATGCTTAATGCATCCAAATTCTAAGCGAACAATTCCTTAGTAATAAAAAACACATGTATATTTGATTTTTCTTCTTATTAACTTTTTGTTTATTTTCCCCGACAAAGTATTAAAGTAAAAACACAACAACAGAAGACAGTAGTTGTCAAAACAATTGAAAGACATACATATATGTGTGCATGTATAATACTTTTGATTTGGACAACTCTAAGCCATGTCCATTTGAGGACAAAGTTAAAAATTTTGCGATATTTTTGCTAAAGCTGCGGTGTTGTTTTACATATTTTAAACTATAATTTAATTAATTTATTTTTTTTAATTAATCAACGGAATAATGTGCTATGGTCAAGCGAGTTATTTTTTTATTTTTTGACAGCGAATATGGCATTTTGATCTGCCTTGTGTAAAATGCTAATTGAGTAGGCTAATTTGAGATGTATGAACAGTGAATTTAATTGATACATTAAAAATAAATTATCTGAATTCGGAATGCATGTCTAAGGAACGAACATGGGTGGTTATGCATTTATTAATCGGTTTTTATTCACTTCCTTAACAAATTCTAATTGAATATGTACGAGTACATATTTGAATTGCAACATATTTTATTTTAACTTTATTTTGAACTGTTAACTTAAAACTTTTAATGAAAAATAGTTGATTAACATAAAGCGTGTAATCTAAATCTGGTAATCTGGTAAATACTTACTGCTTTAATAATAAAAATTTCTCACAAGTTTATAAAAAAAAGTTTCCATACAAAATCAGTTTTATAAACCTTTTATAAACCAAAAATTAACATTAACATATTTTTCTAAAAAAAAGTAAAGAATTGGTTTTTAATGAAGAATGAGCGTTACTTGCAATAGTTTTTACTGACGTTGTACACGCATACGAGTACTTAATAAATATTTGTTTTGAATATACATTGATGCGGTGCCTTTGCCTTTTTTCTATCTGAATTTTTTATACTATTGCTTAGGGATAGGCAAGATACGTATATCGATTTGATATATTTAAAAATTATCAATGGCATCGATCAACGGTATAGTGTAATCGCTTGATAACTTTTATTTAAAATTTGTTTGTTTCTTTTGTTTAAAATTGTAGAAAGAAGACTTACAATATTTGTAATGCAACAGTGCAGAATTTCAAAACGGAACAGGGCACAAGTTGTTCAGAACGTTTTCTAGTTGGTGTGTCCGGATTTTCTTCCACAGTCTCGAGTACACATTTATGGACTTTATACCGAACCGTGCAGACGAAAATAACAACCAACTGATTTATTGTGGACACCAAGGATCCGCTCAAAACATTAAAATGTCGACGATGAGCACGCTGCGTCAGAAAAAATAAAATAATATAAAAACAAAATTCAATGTTTTTTTCGTTTTTCTATTGTGTACTGTTCTATTTGAAATCCCGCAAGTCTTCTTTGCACAAATCTTAAGCAAAAGAAACAGCGAAATTTTAACTAAATAAGTTATAAAATATTTACACCACAACGTTAGTTTTGCGCCACTCTGTATATCGAGTAAAAATATTTATATTTCATTTTACATATGGATGTATGTGTGCAGATATCGATATTTTTTAAATATGATTATTACTGCCAGTACCAGTACCAGTACTTACATTTAAAACAAAAACAAATTCTTAAATTTGGTTTTAAATGTAATTGTACCAAAGAACGAATACGTGTGACATCATGGGACTGGTAGTTAATGTGCGATCGAACGTTTGCATTCCGTCTGAAAAAGTGCGTTCGATCGGAGGGTTACAAAGAAACCTTCCATTCGTTAAGCAGTTTGTTCTTCTCTCTTTTGTAAGCGTATATCCGCTTATAGATGTAGAGAAGTAAAAACACCAGAAATATATTTATTTTATTTCACAAGAGAGAACGAATTCTGTAACCTTATATCAGGATAATTGGAGTGTGTTTATTATGGCGTCCAAATATTCATTAAACTACATATGTAGATAAAAGTTCTTATATATTTGTGGCCAACCATAAGTAAACACCGTTAACGGTTATATATATATAACGAAATGCATTTCCAATAAAGATGAACAAAAGTTAATCGGATAAGAAAAATAAAACCAAATGGTAGGCGATATAAAATTGTATTTAAAATTCAAAACTTCAAATTCAAGGATAAAGCCAAGGCGAATTCACAACAGGTGGCCTCGAGAGATCAGGTGATTGAATTTGCTTGAATTTTGGCTGCCAAAAATTTTTCAATTATTTTGTTTGTTTACAAAAAAAAGAAAAAATTATTCATGTATATCAATACAAAAAAGATTTTTATTTTAAATAACGTTTCATATAAAAAATTTCTTATAAATTATTTATTTGCTGTTGCTTATTAATGCCAGCCGACTATAGAGCTGAGGCAGTACTTCCAACCAGCCTTCTACTAATAGAACCAACTGAACCACCTGCGGAAACTGGAAAGCCACTAATACCCTTAGAGTTCCTTATGAAGTTGCCGGAATTAAAGAGGCATGGCATGTATTAACTGCACTTGGCAGGGCAGGACCAGCTGCCATGAAAGTAGTTCTGGTGATATAAATGTGGCGGCAGGTTATGAACTGTTGCGATTTACAGATGTGCCATGAACAAACTAATGTGGTATTTATACCAGTAACCGTAACCACAGCGCCAATACCTGTATCCGAAGCTGGCGTAGTGCGAATGGGTGTAAATAAACTTTGACTTGCAGAGAGAAAGCACTATTCTGTGCTGCAGGTACGCCTACACCAATACCCATCATTTGTGTGGCCGTAACATTAGCATGGGGTAAATACTTGTAAGTGGCTAGCGTAGCTGCGTTAGTAATGGCAATCGAAGTATGTGAAACTGACATGGCTAGAACTGTAGGAGATCCAACTGCTGCTTCTGCCACCTGTGTGTCCAACAAACTGACGTGATTTATTGGGAACAACACATTTGGGCCATTGCATATACGGTTGATGATGTCGCATCCGAAATACTTTCTATGCCCAGTTTTCTCTAACCATTTTCATATCCACATACATATTTCCATGGCATACATACATACATATTTTTCTTTATTTATTTTATTTCTTTCTATTTTCACATAAATATGTCAACCGTTTTTGACACATCTGTTCTAATTTTCAAGGCGAAGTCGGATGAGTCTACCTGATGTGAATCTGCCTTGGATAAAGCTGAAAAAATTAATTTGTAATATCCTTGCGGTTTCACCAATATCTCTTGGAACGTCTATCTATAAAATTATACACCAAAGATTACGAATAGACCAAACTAATTCATTAGTAATTTCATGAAGATTCTAAATCGTTTCTTTAAAATTAAACTAAACATATGTACTTTTTTTAATATCGAAATGTTAATATTTTTGTCCAACCCTACTGTTGCGCTCTTCAAACAAACGTACTTAAAGGTGTTTTATTCGTTCGGTTGAATCTGTTGAATAGTATGGAGTAAATATATGTGTGTATCGATCATAATTTGCAGGCGATATAATACACACTCGTATTTACTTTTAAATATTCTTAATTTGCTGTATAATTTCATTTTCTTCTTAAAGGAGAGACAAAAAAATCACCTGTTTAATATTTAATTTATTTGTTTAAATATTTACATTTCTAATAACAATTTTCGTTATACCATGTATTTTTTTTTCATCAATTGTGTGCGGCCTTGGTTTTGATTTGTACTCAAGTGAAACACAAGATTGCACTTATTTCTGGAAAAAGCAATGTGGACTACTTGAAGATGTATTTACAAAATAAATTGTTGTTTTACGGTCGAATAGTTTTTATTTTTAAAATGCGTTCAAAATGCGTTAAACCGAGACACAGACCAAGTTGAATAGTACTCGCTTGCATTATAATTTTTCAGTAGGCGTGCTGGGGCGGGGACAAGTTCTTTTTACAAGATTTTATTTAGTGCTGTCTTCTCCGGTGTCTGCCTGTTTGTGTGTATGGAATCTTGAGAATGTTTTTTTTAAACTATTTCTGCTACTAAACTGGTACTTTTGAAATTTTTAACATATATTGAGTTACATGGGCGTGGCAAGTGCAACGCCAATACAGGGGACTTATTTAAGATTCCTTATTTTGTGTGTGTGTTTTTTTTTTCATATAAATTTTAGTCAATATAATATCAATTACCAACAAATATTTTCTCTCTTTTATTTTCAGGTGAAAAATGTCATACGACCACGATATTACTCCTCGGAATTGGGTATACGTGAAAAAATATTTATTGGGGTCATGACGACCCAAGATAACATCAATACATTGGCCACAGCGATAAATAGAACAACAGCACATCTAGTGAACAAAATAAAATTCTTCATCAATGCCGACAATGTTAAAACCAATTACAAATTGAAGAACATTGTTGGCTTTACGGACACAAGGGAAAACCTCCGACCATTCCATGTCATAAAATATATTGCAGATAATTACCTTGATGATTATGATTATTTTCTAATTATACAAGACAACGTGTATGTGGATGCACGGAAATTGAAAACGATGTTGTACCACATGAGCATAACGTTTGATCTGTATATGGGAGCAACTGCCGAGAGCAGCTATAGTAGCTACGGCGTCAACAACAATGGCGGCAGAGATGGTGGCATTGCGGCCGCTTTGTCTGGCAATTTAAATGGTCATCATAATGATAATAATGTTGTCGGTGGTGATGGAGCTGCTAATAATGATGAATTTCGCATGTTAAGCGATCGTAACTATTGTGATTTGAATGCAGGCATTTTATTGAGCAGCAGTGTAATACGGAAAATGCGCAACAATTTAGACTGGTGTGTTCGCAATGGCATTACAAATGTCCATAGTATTAATATTGGACGTTGTGTTAAATATTCTAGTAATTTACCGAGCTGCCAAGATAAATTTCAGGTATGTTCATCAATCGATCAAATCATTTAAAAGTCGTTAACAAATGTTTCGTATATTATTTAAGTATGTTAAGAATCAGAAATATTTGCACTTAATTGTACTTCAAGTAGTTTTTCTTGTGGCTCCAAAAGTGACTTGGTAATTTAGCAATCAACAAATTCTATATTACAACAAGAGTTCAAAACGGAGAAACGTGACAAGAAAAAATTTGTGTCGCCCTGATTTAAAATGTCAAAAAACTTAAGTTCAAATATTCATAATCGAATATTATTAGATCATGAATATTACGTGTTGGTTTTATGTGGAATACAGAATTGGCATTATTGATACATACATTTTTTATTAAAACATATTTGAATAAACATTTAAATATCACTGTATATGTAATTCGGAAGAGAACATAACTTTCTCTCTGATTTAATATTATTGCAATCATTATTTTTCTTTGCATTTATTCAAAATCTATTGTTTTATGTATTTTCATTTGCAAGTTTAATTTATATTTCAACATTTTTATAATTAAGTGTTAAAAGATAAATTTATTAATTCTTATTTGTGGTGTCTGGTTTGTGCGAAAAAAAACTAAATCATTTATAATATTAATATATTTGCATCGCTGTTGTTTTTTAATGATTCATAAAGTTCTTGTGTCTGATTTAAATTAACATTAATTATTATGCATCGCAGTATATCCGCTAATGGCTAAAAATTCTGCAAAAAAGCAAAAGGATGTCAAATAAACTTAAATTGAATGTACATAAGTACGACTTTTTTAGTTTTGTCTGTCAAACAATTTGCGGTATCGAATTTTTATGCAAGATAAAACCAAATTCAATGACAGACGTATGGCAAAAGTAGAATATGTATAGAAAACATATTTTTATGATTATTTTTTTTATTATTTCCCTTCTTCTTCGACTAAAAAGTTTGGAAATTCTGAACAAATCCCTATTAGATTCATGTTTTTTAAGGCTTAGTACACAAAGTGTAACAAGGGAACCATATTGTTGATACTCAGCTCTTTTTTTAATATGTACATTTTGAACATTTTAAAAATTAATGAAAAATTCCGCGCTAATACAGTTGGAGCTACTACAAACTTTCACAGTTTTCAAACTAATAAACTATGTATGTATGTATGTTTGTATTTCCTCAAAAAAATTTAAAAATAGATCTCTTCAACAATTGTTCATAAATATTTTTATTAATTAATTGAATTTTTGCATGATTGATTTTCTCTTAATTGAATTGTACATATACATACTGCATGTTTAAATTAAATTTATTGCAATTTAAATGAAACTGAAGTTCAATTAAAAATACTCCCAACATAACAAAGGCAATTTTATTAAAATAATTGTGTTTAAACTAAATGTTATGAGTGAACACTACCAGCCACATAAATAAGGAATACAATTTTCTGATAACTAAGCGAAAGTATCTAGAAAACCAAATATCTGACAGACAGACAGACAGACAGACAAGACAATTTTTTTTATCATTTAAATGTTTACAGTAATGTTTACACGAATTGGTGTTAGTAAATAAAAATTACATTGCCCTTTTGGGATCAAAAATAACAGTTAACATTTTATAGTTTTATAGTTTTCTATCAAAAATAACAGTTAAAATTATGATTTTATTTTTCTAATGAATAAAAGTAACATTTAAATTTTATTAATTTGTCTAAAGTTTAAGGGCTCCAATGTTTAATTCAAATTAATATTTTTCTAAAAGAATTCTTTATTACCCTACGACTCCAAGAAGCAATTTTATTGCCGCAATTGTCTAATTCCATATTGAAAAAATTAAACTAAAAAAGTGCTTCTTTTCAAAATTTAATTTAAAAATTGTTACATACAGATATAGAATTAATAAATGAGCGAGAAAGATGTAACAGAATGGACAGTACTGTTCCTGCGATCGCTACACTATCATCACATGAGATGCCACCACATTGTAAGGGGTGGTCCAGATACAATTATATTTTTAAAAACAAATATTCCCATATATTTACATTATTTATGGAATACGATTTCAATCATGTGACTGCCGCGTCTGGCTTCGAAGTAGATTATCTTGCCAGTCCAATTATCCAATACTTTGTTGGCGGTTTCTAGTTCTATCTCATGAATGGCGCATCACCGAAGTGGTCAATTTACATTTCGATGATTTTTGGCACAAATTCGATGTCCGATAATAAGTTTGCAATATCTGCTAACGTTCCACAATCGTAAAGCGACACATTTTGGTCGGGTATTATATTGATTATAAATAATTCGGAGAGAAAAAATAACGGTATTAGTAATAAAATAACGACTGATATAAAAAGATACTTGTATTGTATTGGCTGACCCTGAGGCGTTAGTTTTTTCAAGCTTTGCTTGAATAATTTTTTGATCTGCCTTGTTATCGCTCTTCGCTCTCATCGACCGAAAAAATATCGGTAAAAAATAACGATTTCTTTCAAATGATTTTGAAAAATAACCTGAGTATGTTTTTCTTTTTTGCATTAAGTTCTTTCAATAAATCTACTAACAATGAGGAAAGAGAAATGAGTGATAATAGTTCATACGACTGTGATGTTCATAATGATCGGTTGGGGCAAAATGATCGCTACAGCTTTTTGTTACAGTTTCCTTTAAAACATTGTTTAATTAATTTAAAGATGAAATTACATAAAAAAAATGTGTTATCTATAAATAATTTGGGTTAGTCCTATTTTTAGGTAATTGCACAGAAATAGGCAACGCTGTACTAAATATTTGTACAAAAATAATTATTTTATTCAATAATGGTTTTAAGAAAGTTGTCTGTTATCTTATAATTCATCTCCCCTAATACATATTTAATACAATTCGAATATCTTATAAGTCAATAACCGGCAATAACCACATACAATATTCACAATATTCAGGGTCATTTTGTTTAGTTTTATGACTACATCTATTTATTATGTATGTACACATTTATTATTTGCCTGTATATTGGTAGCAATGAACTTTAAAGTGTGTTAAAGAACAATTATAACTTGAATTGGATAATTGGATCGAATTTCATTATTAAAAGGAACGAAAACGATCTCTACCATGAATGAAGGGATTATCATGAGAAAACTTAGCATACATACTCGAATTATCACTTCATATGTATACGGACATAAATATACTGAGTTCAACTCTTTTTTTCGTCTTTCCCCTCCATTCTTATTTCTACATGAGAATGGTGCACATTAAATAAAAAAATAAACAAAAACTAATACTAAAAAAATAAAGAAAAACGAAAACATGCTTAAATTCTACGGTAAAGGGGAGAGAGACTCTTTTATAACATTCAACATTCAAATTATTTAATTCATTTTTTAATTCGCAAGAAAAACAAAGTAGTGTTTTTTTCTCTTTAAACAATTGTTTACTTTCAATTTTGATTCACTAGTGTTTTGAAGAAAAGTACACAAAATATTTAAAAATACTTTGTTGTTTTCTAAAAATATTAATCAATGATAAAATAAAATATTTCTTTACATATGTATTGGATAACTAAAATAAAACGTTGTTCTTCTACGAGTATATACCTATAAATATCAGATGAGTAGATAATAAGGTAAGAACCAACAATGGACAAAATCACAACCAACCGACCGACTGATCAAAAAGTAAACTAAACTTTTTAACGAGAATTGCTGACGCAATTATTGCTTCAGTTTTAATTTTTTGTAGGTAAGACCATTCAAAAATAATATGCTGAATCATATGGACATTTTTTATGTCCAATCATAAAATGTTAAAAGCTTCTTTTAAAATTTACCACGTGTAAAAATTTCGCAAAAACTATGCGCGCTTGTTTTGACAGTAAACACAAATTTTAATTGGAAGTATACATTTGATTAGTTGGTAGGTGAAAAAGTAATTTCTTTTTAACCGACTTTCGAAAAGAGGAGGTCATATATCAGATTGGCACCGCTAACGCGATTTGTGTAAATCACTCATAATCACGTGGTCGTGCATTAACGCGAGTACAAAAAACTTCAGTGTGAGTGTTCGTACATGAGCAGAGATTCTCAGAAACACTTCGTAAGTTCAATAGAAATTATTCTATTGAAAATTTAAAACTCTGAATAATTAGATAGTGTCCGACCGAACGTTCGCTGTCGGCAAAAAGATTTGTTCGGTTGATTTCGACGTTTGACAAAATTTTCGTCGAACACTGAACTTTGTATAACTTTTTTGTATATGTTTCAGTTTTCGCAGGTAATAACTCTAATTGGGCGTAATGTATATTTTCCCGTGTTCTACAACAAAAAATACATACATATTTAATTAGTGGGAAAATAACTAAAGCATAACTTTTTATGTGACTAATTTTTAATTGATTCGAATCGGCCCGAATTCTTTTTTTAAAGCAGTCGTTACTAGCAGGGTCAATTGCTACTATTTAAATACTCTGTGAAAGTTCTTTGATCAAACCCTTTTTTAGAAAAATTTCCACAAATTTAATATTTAATATTTAGGGACCATAATGCCTGATTACCTACTAAGAAGATCTCTTTCACTGCAACGATTCAAGGTACTTGCAGTTGTATGTATGTATGTGTAACAACACCTTATTACTTAAATTAATTTGACGCTGTCAAAACAAAAGGTTTAAAAGTGTTAACTTTATTTTAATTAAATGAATTGATGAAAGTATCAGGGAAATCGCAAATCTTTCTTGTAAAAGCTGTGGAGGCGTAGATGAAACATTTATAGGTTTCAGAAATTTGTATGAGTTTTGGCATTGGTTTGTTAGTGCTTATTTTAACCTTCATTAAATATTTAAATTTTAAGAGCATTTTTTAATTTATAGAGAACTTCTACATTTTTAAAGCATACATATTTTGGCATTTGGCAATTAATTGAAATTGTCTAGTTTCCCCGGCAATATTTAAAATCGTATTTCGTTGATTAATTTTTTGTTGGGAATATATCACGAGCTTAAGTTTTCGCGATCTTGATTGGTTTTTATTCACACTCAGTTGAACATTTATGAGCCATAGAAAAATACAAGGTCGTGCATGAGAAATATATTTTGTTCTCGTGAGCGTGCACGATCGTGAGTGAAAAGTTACTCACGGTAATTCTAATACATGATGTTAACGTTTGGTGCTCGGGCAATCTTTAACAACTGAATTGTGCAAGTGGTAAGTGATTCGTATCTCTACACTAAAGAATATCGTGGTCGAAACCAGGGTTCCCATATTTATTTTATACCTTATCCCCAATTTCCAATTTTTCATTCCCCAAATTCCCCAAAATTGCTAATTTATTTTTCCCGAAATTCCCACAGATCTGTAATAAGAATTTTCAAGCTTATAAATTAATAATTATCAGAAAGCTTTATCAAATACAATATTTTTCAGTCACAACAGATAGATTCTTTTAACATTTATTTGTTAAAATTTTTAAAAACTCTTGTTTGTTGAAGGGTTTTTAGCTATTTTATATACTCGTACATACATTTCATTGGTGCTAATGCCAAATCATCAGTAGACCTTAAACTATATTCTTGAAAAGTTTCAAACCTCTTATCTTATACAAAAAAAAATATTTTTTTTAAGAATATGATTTAAGGTCTACTGATGATTTGGCATTAGCACCAATGAAATGCATGTATATAGACTAGCTAAAAACCCCTCAACAAACAAAAGTTTTTGAAAATCTTTGAAAAAAGATATCGATATCCTGATTAATAATTTTAAAAAATTTTTAAAACACTAAATGTTTAAACTTTTTTTCTTAAAAAAATTTGCAAGATATTGAATATAATCAAGCTTTTTGTTATTTGTTAATTTATAAATTGGAACTTAATCAAAAGTTCGATTTAATTATTATAATCTCATCCCACATATCCTTAAAAATAAAATAATATTATCTCAAAGGAAACACATGCATATTTTTATTTAATTAATTAAATTTAAATATTTACATTAAAATTTATATAAAAACAGTAACGTAAAAAACGCACAAATAGAAACAACTATGTATCAATGTTTATCATTTCAAAAACTCCAGAACCAAAATCTTCTGATTCATCAGCCAATGCAATTTTGTTGCACATGCTGGTTGTATTAAAAAGTCTTACCATTTGAGAAGATGGAATAAATTCCATCCATAAAAAAAATTTCATTCCATAAAAAGTATATATATATTCTAGGAAGAGCTTCTAATAAGTCATACTGCATTCTTTTGCGAATCCCCTGGGTCTTTTCCCGAAATTTTTATACCCAACCACAAAAAAAATCTGCTTGGGGACAAATCCCCAAAACTGAGAACACCTACGAAACTACGGCATGCAGAAGAGAGATTACTGAGGGAGTCAACAAGAGAATTAAAAAAATGTATATATGTATGTACATTTGTGTGTGGATTATCAACAAAAAATTTGGTTTGATAAAAAGTATTATTTTTTATTACTATTTATTTCGCGAACGAACCCACAGGTAGCATGCTAAATTTGAAAATGTGCCATTAACATAAAACATGCTAATAAATTATTTATTCCGAAAAAGTTAATTGTCTTAACATGAAGTCGTGCTTTATTTTTTAATAAAAACAAATTAAAAAAATTCTGCAGTATAAAGAAAATTACATTAGATCGATCGACTACATTGATATGATGATGAAAAAGTGTTTTTGCTATCACCCACCATCAACCACCTCAAATCGCTTTTAGATTGATTAATTTTATGATGTTTGACAAAATATTTTAAGTGTAGCAATTAACGTTGATGAGAGCTGAACTGTTACCAAAAGACATACTTTTTTTTGTACAATTGTGCCCTAAGAAATGTGTAATTCCGTAAAAACAATGATCACGGTCCAACGTGATTTAAAATGATCGGTTACATATTAAAGCTCCTTCATATTAAAATTATTTAATTTTTATGTTTATTTTATTCTTCCAATTGAGCTTGAGGTCACTCTTTTATAAAAAAAGTACCCAAATTTATTTTTTCACAATATTTTGTTACCCTTTGGGTAACTTCTTCAGGAGAAAAAAAATCGTTAAACAATTTAAATAACAATAAATTAACAAATTACAAATCAACAATTTCCTGTTCCGTTTTTCTATCAAAATTTGTTGTCATTTGCAAAATTTGTTTAAAATATTTTTTTGAAAATGAGGAAATGCACTAATTCTGAAAATTTTAAAACATTAATTAATATTGTATTATTTTATTTTATTCTATATTTACTCCTTTATCCTTGTATATTAATTTCCTGTAATTCTGAGCTACACTATCAGTATCAGCTCTAAAATTAATTCTTAAATCTAACGGTACATTAATTATCTGTAACATCTCTAACATATAACGATGTTTATATTTATTTTCTGAGTTCAAAATAGATACATTATCAAAGTCCAAAATGTAATGATAATGCTGTTTTTTGTGATGATGCATAGCTTCGGTATTTTAGGTTAGACTTATGTCCTGTTAATCTAGTTTTAAGTTTATTTTGCTTCATACTGTCATTTTCGAAATTATTTCTATTCTGTCACCTATACTGCCCTATCAAATCATTCACTAGTCCAATAGAAAAATCATTGTTAACCAAAATATCCTTGATAATCTCTCTATTCCTTCTGTGGAATCATACATCACTAATAGTCAGTATTCTGTCTATAATTTTCTTCGTCTTATTAATAATTATTCTCTTTGGATGTTTCGAATAATATTTAAT
The DNA here is from genome assembly GCA_956483585.1 of Gymnocheta viridis. Lineage (NCBI taxonomy): Eukaryota > Metazoa > Arthropoda > Insecta > Diptera > Tachinidae > Gymnocheta > Gymnocheta viridis. The sequence continues at coordinate 41,576,009 of OY101441.1, forward strand.
AATCCTCAGAATCAAATACATAATAAGTCTATAGAGAAATTAAAAGTCACTATCATGGTATAATACAAACACCTCTACTAATTAACTTCCGCCAATATTTCAATTAATTAGCTTAATAATGAAATAAAATAAATATAAGTAAAATAAAATTACATTCATTCATACATTTATCATCATCATCTATATACTTTATGCACTCGAGTGTTTGATATGTAAAATACAAATACGATACTAGTGCAAAATTTAAACAATATACGAATACATACTACATACATTGTATTAATAGTTGAAGATCAAAAGAATTATTTGATCAATTTATTAGATTTGCTTTAAAAAGTTGTATGATACAAGTGTATATTTATATTGACTGACTCTTTTTATTTAATTATATAGTAGATTTCTAGTAATTTTTTATGTAAATTGACCTCATTAATAGTGATTTTCTAAAATGGACACTTAAACTTCATGAGAGCAGTTAAATAAAAAAAATATGTATTTATGTATTTATTTTTGAAATGGTACTTTTAAAACTCTTCTTTACATCATTTAACGAAAAAATTGTCGGTGTGTGTTCGAAAGAAACAAAATTATTTAAATTAAATTAAGTCTTTAAATAAAGAGGTACACACGTACCCGCCTGGTGTATGCTAGTTTTCGTAGTACTTTTGATTCATTCATAGAAATGTATGTATTTATTATGATCTTATTTTAAAGAAAATAAAAATAAACTTTCAAAAATGAAAACGGAACAATGTTCTAAACACAGTGTCGGAATCGAATGATACGAGTATGTGTTTAAGAAAGTTTATAAATCTATAATGCTACATATGGCAAAGTAATGAGCTAAAATGTTAATAAACATATGAAGTACATCATTTTTACTACTTTTAACAAACACTAGCTGCTTAACTGCTTATCTGCAGATATACTCTGGATGTTGGCAGGAATCGCATGAGCGACCCCCAGTCCAATGGTCTAGCACATCCTCGCCTAGTCTATGAATATATCACATGTTTTGCTTAAAATTTTCTAGCCAGGCCTAAAGGCCTCATTAGTTTTTACTTTTCGTTGCCGTTCTGTGACGTTCTTTTCTATAGAAAATTATTTCTTACTTACTTGTTCTGTGTCTGAACATTTGTATGTGGACGATATAATTATAGGATTGAATGTTGTAAATGTTTTCAAAATGCTTTTTACTTGACAAAAACATATAAATCTTTAATAATTTGAATTAAAATATAATATTCTGACTTTTAAAACAAAATTTGTAATATTCCATTCCACAAAAAAAGTAATACATACAAACTCTTGGCTGTCACTCAACGTTGAATTCTATTTTATACCGAATAGTCTGCAACAGAACAGAACGAAAAAGTAACAACAAAACACAAATACAGTTTTTCAACTGAACAGAAACAAAACAGCTGATTCGTAACAGAACAGAACGTACAAACTAATTCTGCCTTAACAATCATAAAACATTTTAAAAAGGATAATAATCTATATAAAATGCCGCATTCATAAAAAAATATTTATCAGGGTTGTCACAGAATCCAATGTTGTCGGAATTGGATTTGAAAAGGCGACAAAAAAAAAATAATTTGTATGATGAATTTCAATGTTATGGGTTTTGTGATAAATCTAGAATTACTATTTGATTTTAAATGTGAAATTTATCACACAAAAGTATTTTTTTCGTATTTTCAAATCCAATTCCGACAACATTGGATTTTGTGACAAACAAGTATATTTAATGTATTTTACGATAAATGTTTCATAAAAATTTTCTTTAAAATACATTTCGAATTATTTTTTTATGAATATGGCTGATTTTTTTTTTGTATCTACTATCGCCGTACCGATATTAAATGATATTGATGTTGTTTCTAGCTCTATTCTTATTTCAGAGGGTCCCTTCGTAGAGTATTAGACTAGAGTATCGTAGAGTATCAGACAAGACAAGAAGTTTTTTCCGGGAAAATGTTTTTTTCTTATAATTTCTTGCTTCTGCTCTATAAAACAAATCTGGGCCAAAATTTATAATATTTTGATGTAATGGCATTAATGTTAGACCAAAATTTAATAATATCCAATTTTTTGAACGAATTAATTTCAGTTTTAAAAAAATGTTCGCCATTCCCGGGAGAGAGACATATCCAAGTCTCTTGAAAAAAGAAGAACAACTTGTGCTAACTTATAAGTAGAACTTGTACGTTTTTTTATATAATATTTGAGCAAAAAAATTTCAATCTTGAAATCTGCAAAAATTACCTCAATCAAATGCCGATTTTATTATTCTATCTGCTCAATTTCTAAACATCTGGACAAAAGCATACAATTTTGATAGTTAGATTTATTTGAAATAAAAACACCAAATGATAACTTTTATAACATAAAAAACATTTGTTTTTTACTAAAGGTGCTGCCGACAGTAAAAACAAACAAAAACTATATATAAATATATAAAAATGCTTGCTGAATATCCAAATTATGTACATATGTACTATGTATGGGTATATACATAATTGTTTATTTCCAAAAAAAAATCTAATTTATTATTAAAAATTCTGAATTGCAAAATGGTATATTTGATAAATAAGTAAACTTAATTATTGTTCTTATGGCATTTTGCAAGATTAAATTAAAAATAAAGTTCCTTATTTATTTTGAATGACAAAACTAATAAAAATTTTAATTACTGGTTTTCCATTTTGAATTCATTTAAGTAATGCGCATAATGAAGATATGAGGTTTGTGCTTCTGGCATTGTTTCAAAGAAGCGAATAATTAGTGAAGCAGGTTAATAATATTGTTTTTACAGCAGCATGCAAGATTCTTGTTGCAATTCGGATTTCACTATAAAATTAGAATTGCATAGAAAACTTGCATATTGTAATGTTAGGGAGAAATACTTACTCTCTCGCTTATAAAGCTGCTTCTACGTAGAGCACAAGCATACACACATATGAAAAGTAATTTTAAAATCATTAGTTTTATTACCAAAAACTATACAAATCAATATGAAATTTTCACACCGGACCGATATCAATATTAAATTAAATTAAAACTCCAAAGAAGAACTAGTGAAAACTATGCACTATGAAAACATATAGCATTTTAACTCATTACTTTGCCATTAAAGTTTTTGCTGGCCTTGATGCTTTCGTTTTTCCGTCCTTCTGTATTGTAGTCGGTTGATTTATGCAATAATTATATTAAAGCGATTCAGCACTATATATTTTTTAATTCATAGGTTCCTTTTTCAATTATATTTTTAATAAAGAAAACTGTAAATTTACAATTAGTTAAAAAAATGATTTTTAGTTATTTTGTTGTTCATACGAAAATCCTGCAACCTCGCACTTAACACAAATAAGTAAAGTTGAAACAATGAAATATCTTTGTTTAAACATACTCGTATATTTTTTTAAGAACTTAATGATCTACAAGAGTTGTATGGCAATTTGATGAATTTCTATGTTGACAGTATATTTATTTCCTTTTTACTAAATGAGTGACACATGTATGTATGAATATGTACACTCATACATATACATATATATGCACATGCCGAAAGTAAATAGAATACATTGTGCCCGACCGATATTTTAGATTCGTTAAAAAAATACTCATTAGGACAAAGTTATTTACATAATGAAATTTTTTAATTACATATTTTATTTTATGTATTTTTAATAATGAATTTGTTCTTTGTCTCAAAAACAACGATAAATAAACAAACTTCGGTTTTGGTAGAATTTTTTTTTGTATATTCAAGTGAACTTTGTCTTCGGCATGCGGCCTATAAAGAAGCATTCGGTCGGACACGCGTAATACACATACATACATTTATTAGTTCTTCTGAAGCATACACATTTCTTTGTGAAGGCATAAAATGTTAAGGTTTATGTGTAACATATCCATACATACATATTTTTAAAACAAAATTTTTGTGCAAAATAATTTGGTTTAGATGGCTTTTCCTTTAAAAATAAAGAAAAATAACATTTGGTGACAATATGTTGATTAAATTTTTGTTTGTTTTGTATCTTTACAGGGAATACAGCAGATGACGTTTGCTTTGAAACCAAGTACAAAATTATTTAAAGATTTAAATTTATTGGCAAAAGATGAAGCATTTCGAAATGCTACCACAGTATATCCGGTCACAGCAACTGATGATTTTTATAGACTTCATGGTTATTTCTCAAAGGTTAGTTTATGATTTGAATTTCATAATGCCACTCCAAATATTTCGTTTCTCGTGATTTTTTAATTTTGAAATAAAAGAAGATATAATTATCACTTTGACCCAAATGAAGGGTTGTGATCTGCAGGTTTATATAACTATTTTATTTGTTTATTTTTGTTCTAAAGTCTAAAGTAAAAGTGTGAGATACAAAACTGGTATAAATTCACTCTTAAGAAATTTGTTCATACACTAAAATTTACAATTTTCTCAAATGGTTCATTTGAGTTCTTTTTTAAATGATAATTTTTTGCAGTAATCAAAAACTGCGAAACCCTTTTGGCTTGTTTACAGACAAGCCCACAACCACAACATCGGGACCAGTGTTGGCATTAACCAATTAATATGTTAATCAATTAATCAGCTTGATTCACATTCAATAAAATCAAATTAAATTTATAGTAATTACTTGGAACATTATTCTTTAATGATTACAACCACGAAGAAATTGGAAGAAAGCCTTAAAATTAATTGAAATCACTGTTAAAACTGTTAAAAATCAAAAAAAATCCGAAACTCGCTAAAAATTGGAAACAAGCCCTATCGTTGATTAAGCATCATCGAAAAAAAAATTACAAAAAATTTAAAAATAACGTAAAAACTAATATCGCAAATACATACAAATATTGATTAAAAATCGCTAAAGTGCGGATTCCGCAATCCAGACAATCGATTTGATCATAAAATGTATATGAAAATCACTGTTTTTTTACTTAAGACAGCCGTCTGCATTGTGGAAACTGCACCTAAGACTATAAAAAACCAAAAACTTTTAAAAAAAGTCCTTGTAAAGATTACAAAAATAATTTGCGATAACTAAAATATAAGTCTTACCCAATATACTTTAAAGCTTACGGAATCTTAAAGCACTTTCAATTGCCATGAGCATTTTTCTTCCCCTCTTACCACAACATGTATTTTTGTATTTAATATTAAATATATATTTGTCTTATATCTAAAAATATAAATTCGCAGACTTTATTAGAAAATGTTCTTTAACTTTGCTTTCTATTAGTATCATTTAGAAATCGTTCATCTTAATAGCGGAGAATTGGAGCAGAAATCATATCGTATTGCGAATGGTACCATATCGAATAATATATTAGAGATAAGATGGCCGCTGGGCGTACCATTGGCCAGTGCACCCGAGACGCGTCATGACATTCTAATGTGGCATCTACTAAATCGCACTCATATATTTTTACCTAACGGTGAGAATAATGTGGAGACGTTAAGTGCAATTGAATCGCTCGACGTAGAAAAAGTTCTCGAAATAACTATGCAATATGCAAAAACTAAATTTCCCTCAATGATTAATGCTGGCATACACAGTATGTATAGAAGATTTGATGCTACACGGGGCATGGATTATCAAATACATTTAAATATGCGCGAAACTGGCCGAATGTCGGCTCTTACACACAGGAATGATGTGATAAAAAGTTTCCAAATAGTTAAGCCTTTGGGCCGCGTAGAAGTAGTGCCCTCTCCCTATGTAACAGAAAGTACTCGCATAGCAATATTGGTGCCTACCTTTGAGCATCAGTTGAATGATGCAGTGGATTTTATAACACAATATGAAAAGATATGCATGCATAATCAAGATAATACATTTTTATTAATGGTACGATTATATACTTGTATAACATCATTTTTGTTTTATAATTTATTAAACATTTTCTTTTCATGTTAGATTTTTATGTATCGTTATGATTCCTCCAGCAAAGGAGTCACGGATCCATTTAAATCATTGAAAGCTCTTGCCTTAGATTTATCATCAAAATACAAATCGGATGGTTCCCGCATTGCTTGGGTGTCCATACGTTTGCCAGCCGCTTTGAGTGACCCCGTACCATCTGAAGATGTTATGCTGAATTCCTTGTATGGCTACAATGAAATATTAAGTGTGTCGGTAGCTGATCTTGCCTTGCCTAAAATTGGCTTAGAAAGTCTAGTCTTAATGGCTTCTAGTTCAATGTCATTCAAACCTGACTTTTTGAATCGTGTATGCAATTTGAAATAATAAATAAATCTTAAATATGTATATTGTATTTATTAACAATTTCAATCTTGCAGGTTCGCATGAATACAATACAAGGATTTCAAGTTTATTCTCCTATTGGTTTCATGATGTATCCTTGTAATTTAGCCGGATTTTGTAAGGAATGTGAGACATGTGACGTTAGCCAAGGTACTGGATATTTTGATAAGTGGAATTATGATGTTATTTCTTTTTATAGTCGAGACTATGTGCAAGGTAAGTTTTGTGTGGTATTGTAAAAGTATTCGAACTTCTTTATAAGAATTTATCAGGGTTGTCACAGAATCCAATGTTGTCGGAATTGGATTTGAAAAGGTAACAAAAAAATAATTTGTATGATGAATTTGATGAATGAATGTTATGGGTTTTATGTTCAATCTTGAATTACTATCTGTATAATACCGATAACATTGAAATTCATCACACAAAAGTATTTTTTGTCGTATTTTCGAATCCAATTCCGGCAACATTGGATTCTCTGACAATCCCGTATATATGTGTGTACTTGAATGTATGTACTAGAATGTATGTACTCGTATGTATGGACAAACCGCTCATTTACTAAAATACTTGATTTTTGAATTAAGAATACAGAATTACTTGTCGTACAGTTCTTCATCTTGTGTAAACAAATTTATACAAATATATTGTTTACTCTCTTCTGGAGATCAGAATATTCCCCCTTATTCTGTAAATACTTGTCGACCCAACACTAAAAAATATGCACTTGTGTATTCGGTATATTGCACAGCCATATCCGTACCAACATACATATCACACTTGTTGAACAATAGTTTATTAACCCGAAAGTTTTTACTTTTTCACTTTTTAATAATTATTGTTTATGCGCAATTTGTTGAACTGTTTAAGTTTATATTAAGTTCAAATCTGAGTTTATCCATTTCTTTTTAAGAAATTTTTGATAAATTCATAATTTCTATTAAGGACGTACTATTTGAAACAATTTATTATTCAGCAGAACGGATCAGTACTGATTTTGTGATCGCTACAACATCTCATCAGCTTTCTTTGTTCGATTTTTTGACGGTGGATACTAGTGACTAGAAATATCGACTATTTAATCGAATGATTTAATATATTAGAATATGAAAATTGCAACTATTCATTTCTACAAGTTAAATCAATTTTGGTTAATACGAAATCCCCATCTCTGACGATGAATTATTCATATTATTATTGACGAGATCAAGCTGTTTTCCAATTTTGTTTACATTGTTATGTATTTTTATGAAAATTTTACACATAATATTTATATCTACGCGATTTAAAAACTTCGTACTGTTTTGTCTACATTTTGGGAGCAAATGGAAGATTTAAAAATTATGTTCATATATCTTCAATGTAAAATTAAAAAGTATATTTTTTTTATTGAAAATTGTTAAATAAGTGCGATTTGTATTTAAAAAAAATATATATAGAATATAATTTGTTTGTTGGGATTTTTGAACAAGTTTCAAAGCCTACTTATACTTATTTATACTTTTGTAATTTTTGAGATTCTCATTGGTTTTTTAAAAGTTTTTGTATAAGATCTACTGATAATTTGGCATTAGCACCAATGAGATGCATGTATATATGTATGTAGACTGGATAAAAAACCCCTTAACAAACAAAAGTTTTTGAAAATATTTTCACAAGCTCGTATTAACGTCGTATGTGTTGTGTAATTGTCTAATTACACAGTATTATATTTTTGTTGTTGGTAATTTTCATACAAAAGTGTGTTATAGCTATACATTTGAATTTTATGTTTTATAAATGGTTGTATTGAGGATAAGTAAACCTAGAAAATACATTCTTCTTAATGATAAATATATACTTGATTCATTTCTATTTAATTTGGAAACCATTTTAATCAAAATTGTTTGTCGCGAAGAAGTTATTAACTATTTCACGTAAAATTAGAATTCCCATATCTGTTTTCATTTTCACGGTATGAACTGAATTGGTAACAGAAAAAAATTAAATAAATATGCACTTACTTGAATCAGTCATTAACATATCGAAATTATATTGGTGGTATAAGGCATTAATTAATTCATTTTTCTCAGTTTCATTTTCATGTTTTTTTATTTGATAAAAAGAAATTTGTTGTTCGACATTAATTATTTACTCACAATAAATTGACTACATTGAATTGATATTTGAAATACGACAAAATGAAATTGTCTGTTCACAAGAACATAAACAAATATCGCCTTTTTTTAAACGATAAGCTTATGAATTAAATAATTATACGTTTAGTATAGATATTTATTGTTCGAGATATTCTCCAAATTTAATTTCAAAAAGTGTCAAATTTGAGACTTCAAAAATAAACATTACAAAATAATGTGTGTGAAGATAAATTTCGAAATTTATAACCCTAGACAAAAACCATTCGCATTAACAGAGCTATGTTACAATGTTAACATAGCGCTGTTAAGCATAGAAAAACTGAGGGTATCTATTCCAAATGGAATTATGACCACATTTTTTGACCAAATGGACAAAAAATAGAAAGTACAAGCAGCTAATTCTATTGTTTTTATAAAACAATAAACATTAAACACAAGCATGTATCGAAACTATACTTTCTGACACACACAAAAACTATTATATTCTTTAAAGGAAGAATATGAATTCCCAGCTACTGGACATACCTGGGCGAGAAAAAATGAATGGATTTTATAGATTTTATGCTCCCCTAAGACACCCAATTGTCAGAAATCTTAACAGTTGGATTTTTAAAGAAAAATTTGGATTTTAGTGAATTTCCAAATTTGGAATTTCTCTAAAGGATGTATTCCCAGCTACTGGACATACCTGGGCAAGAAAAAATTAAGGGATTTTATAGATTTTATGCTCCCCTAAGACACCCAATTGTCAGAAATCTTAACAGTTAGATTTTTAAAGAAAAATTTGGATTTTAGTGAATTTTCAAATTTGGAATTTCTCTAGAGGATGAATTCCCAGCTACTAGACATACCTGGGCGAGAAAAAATGAATGGATTTTATAGATTTTATGCTCCCCTAAGACACCCAATTGTCAGAAATCTTAACAGTTGGATTTTTAAAGAAAAATTTGGATTTTAGTGAATTTTCAAATTTGGAATTTCTCTAGAGGATGAATTCCCAGCTACTAGACATACCTGGGCGAGAAAAAATGAATGGATTTTATAGATTTTATGCTCCCCTAAGACACCCAATTGTCAGAAATCTTAACAGTTGGATTTTTAAAGAAAAATTTGGATTTTAGTGAATTTTCAAATTTGGAATTTCTCTAGAGGATGCATTCCCAGCTACTAGACATACCTGGGCGAGAAAAAATGAATGGATTTTATAGATTTTATGCTCCCCTAAGACCCCCAATTGTCAGAAATCTTAACAGTTGGATTTTTAAAGAAAAATTTGGATTTTAGTGAATTTTCAAATTTGGAATTTCTCTAGAGGATGAATTCCCAGCTACTAGACATACCTGGGCGAGAAAAAATGAATGGATTTTATAGATTTTATGCTCCCCTAAGACACCCAATTGTCAGAAATCTTAACAGTTGGATTTTTAATAAAAAAAATTTGGATTTTAGTGAATTTTCAAATTTGGAATTTCTCTAGAGGATGAATTCCCAGCTACTGGACATACCTGGGCGAGAAAAAATGAATGGATTTTATAGATTTTATGCTCCCCTAAGACACCCAATTGTCAGAAATCTTAACAGTTGGATTTTTAATAAAAAAATTTGGATTTTAGTGAATTTCCAAATTTGGAATTTCTCTAAAGGATGAATTCCCAGCTACTGGACATACCTGGGCGAGAAAAAATGAATGGATTTTATAGATTTTATGCTCCCCTAAGACACCCAATTGTCAGAAATCTTAACAGTTGGATTTTTAAAGAAAAATTTGGATTTTAGTGAATTTTCAAATTTGGAATTTCCCTAGAGGATGAATTCCCAGCTACTAGACATACCTGGGCGAGAAAAAATGAATGGATTTTATAGATTTTATGCTCCCCTAAGACACCCAATTGTCAGAAATCTTAACAGTTGGATTTTTAAAGAAAAATTTGGATTTTAGTGAATTTTCAAATTTGGAATTTCTCTAGAGGATGAATTCCCAGCTACTAGACATACCTGGGCGAGAAAAAATTAATGGATTTTATAGATTTTATGCTCCCCTAAGACACCCAATTGTCAGAAATCTTAACAGTTGGATTTTTAAAGAAAAATTTGGATTTGAGTGAATTTTCAAATTTGGAATTTCTCTAGAGGATGAATTCCCAGCTACTAGACATACCTGGGCGAGAAAAAATGAATGGATTTTATAGATTTTATGCTCCCCTAAGACACCCAATTGTCAGAAATCTTAACAGTTGGATTTTTAAAGAAAAATTTGGATTTTAGTGAATTTTAAAATTTGGAATTTCCCTAGAGGATGAATTCCCAGCTACTAGACATACCTGGGCGAGAAAAAATGAATGGATTTTATAGATTTTATGCTCCCCTAAGACACCCAATTGTCAGAAATCTTATCAGTTGGATTTTTAAAGAAAAATTTGGATTTTAGTGAATTTTAAAATTTGGAATTTCTCTAGAGGATGAATTCCCAGCTACTAGACATACCTGGGCGAGAAAAAATGAATGGATTTTATAGATTTTATGCTCCCCTAAGACACCCAATTGTCAGAAATCTTAACAGTTGGATTTTTAAAGAAAAATTTGGATTTTAGTGAATTTTCAAATTTGGAATTTCTCTAGAGGATGAATTCCCAGCTACTAGACATACCTGGGCGAGAAAAAATGAATGGATTTTATAGATTTTATGCTCCCCTAAGACACCCAATTGTCAGAAATCTTAACAGTTGGATTTTTAAAGAAAAATTTGGATTTTAGTGAATTTTCAAATTTGGAATTTCTCTAGAGGATGAATTCCCAGCTACTAGACATACCTGGGCGAGAAAAAATGAATGGATTTTATAGATTTTATGCTCCCCTAAGACACCCAATTGTCAGAAATCTTAACAGTTGGATTTTTAAAGAAAAATTTGGATTTTAGTGAATTTTCAAATTTGGAATTTCTCTAGAGGATGAATTCCCAGCTACTAGACATACCTGGGCGAGAAAAAATGAATGGATTTTATAGATTTTATGCTCCCCTAAGACACCCAATTGTCAGAAATCGTAACAGTTGGATTTTTAATAAAAAAAATTTGGATTTTAGTGAATTTTCAAATTTGGAATTTCTCTAGAGGATGAATTCCCAGCTACTGGACATACCTGGGCGAGAAAAAATGAATGGATTTTATAGATTTTATGCTCCCCTAAGACACCCAATTGTCAGAAATCTTAACAGTTGGATTTTTAATAAAAAAAATTTGGATTTTAGTGAATTTCCAAATTTGGAATTTCTCTAAAGGATGAATTCCCAGCTACTGGACATACCTGGGCGAGAAAAAATGAATGGATTTTATAGATTTTATGCTCCCCTAAGACACCCAATTGTCAGAAATCTTAACAGTTGGATTTTTAAAGAAAAATTTGGATTTTAGTGAATTTCCAAATTTGGAATTTCTCTAAAGGATGAATTCCCAGCTACTGGACATACCTGGGCGAGAAAAAATGAATGGATTTTATAGATTTTATGCTCCCCTAAGACACCCAATTGTCAGAAATCTTAACAGTTGGATTTTTAAAGAAAAATTTGGATTTTAGTGAATTTCCAAATTTGGAATTTCTCTAAAGGATGAATTCCCAGCTACTGGACATACCTGGGCGAGAAAAAATGAATGGATTTTATAGATTTTATGCTCCCCTAAGACACCCAATTGTCAGAAATCTTAACAGTTGGATTTTTAAAGAAAAATTTGGATTTTAGTGAATTTCCAAATTTGGAATTTCTCTAAAGGATGAATTCCCAGCTACTGGACATACCTGGGCGAGAAAAAATGAATGGTATTTATAGATTTTATGCTCCCCTAAGACACCCAATTGTCAGAAATCTTAACAGTTGGATTTTTAAAGAAAAATTTGGATTTTAGTGAATTTTCAAATTTGGAATCTTTTTCCGACCTTCAATTTCAGATATTCTAACCAGCTCTGTTATCGCAATGCTTTTAGCACTGTTAAACTATACAAAAAGTAACGATCATTTCCGTCTTTGCTTTATGTTCATTATTAACATTACATTGCTAGAGATTATTGTATTTAAACTTCTTCACATGTAGGACTGTTGCTAAGGGTTGTTAAATACCCAAAATTTGGAAATTCACTAAAATCCAAATTTTTCTTTAAAAATCCAACTGTTAAGATTTCTGACAATTGGGTGTCTTAGGGGAGCATAAAATCTATAAAAGCCATTCATTATTTCTCGCCCAGGTATGTCCAGTAGCTGGGAATTCATCCTTTAGAGCAATTCCAAATTTGGAAATTCACTAAAATCCAAATTTTTCTTTAAAAATCCAACTGTTAAGATTTCTGACAATTGGGTGTCTTAGGGGAGCATAAAATCTATAAAAGCCATTCATTATTTCTCGCCCAGGTATGTCCAGTAGCTGGGAATTCATCCTTTAGAGCAATTCCAAATTTGGAAATTCACTAAAATCCAAATTTTTCTTTAAAAATCCAACTGTTAAGATTTCTGACAATTGGGTGTCTTAGAGGAGCATAAAATCTATAAAATCCATTCATTATTTCTCGCCCAGGTATGTCTAGTAGCTGGGAATTCATCCTCTAGGGAAATTCCAAATTTGAAAATTCACTAAAATCCAAATTTTTCTTTAAAAATCCAACTGTTAAGATTTCTGACAATTGGGTGTCTTAGGGGAGCATAAAATCTATAAAATCCATTCATTTTTTCTCGCCCAGGTATGTCTAGTAGCTGGGAATTCATCCTCTAGAGAAATTCCAAATTTGAAAATTCACTAAAATCCAAATTTTTCTTTAAAAATCCAACTGTTAAGATTTCTGACAATTGGGTGTCTTAGGGGAGCATAAAATCTATAAAATCCATTTATTTTTTCTCGCCCAGGTATGTCTAGTAGCTGGGAATGCATCCTCTAGAGAAATTCCAAATTTGAAAATTCACTAAAATCCAAATTTTTCTTTAAAAATCTAACTGTTAAGATTTCTGACAATTGGGTGTCTTAGGGGAGCATAAAATCTATAAAATCCATTCATTTTTTCTCGCCTAGGTATGTCCAGTAGCTGGGAATTCAGATTCTTCCTTTAAAGAATATAATAGTTTTTGTGTGTGTCAGAAAGTATAGTTTCGATACATGCTTGTGTTTAATGTTTATTGTTTTATAAAAACAATAGAATTAGCTGCTTGTACTTTCTATTTTTTGTCCATTTGGTCAAAAAATGTGGTCATAATTCCATTTGGAATAGATACCCTCAGTTTTTCTATGCTTAACAGCGCTATGTTAACACTGTAACATAGCCCTGTTAATGCAAATGGTTTGTGTCTAGGGTTATAAATTTCGAAATTTATCTTCACACATCTTACACACATTAAAAATTGCAATACTATTTCGTACTTTGTAATACTAATTCACTCTGTGTAATTTTTTAAGTCATGGAAATGTAACCATTTACGGACACCACTACCTGATAAAAGACCAAAAAAAATAGACCCGTGTCTCCCAGTTTTGCCCCAAGTCAAGCACTTTTTTTTGGGTCTCGGTGTTAATTTTGCAAAAAGAGCTACAACTTTGCCTCAGAGAGTAAATCAAAATTCCGAACAATTTGCAAGATACGAGCCTGAGAAAATTATCAGTTTTTTGCAAAAATGACACCCAGGCCCTAAATCTTTAGGGGCCTATAAAAAAGAGCTTGACTTTGGGCAAAACTGGGGAGACACGGGTATTATTCTTTGGTCTTTTATCACGTAGTGTATGGTTATATTTTTTCGTGTGGCACTGTGTTGTTAATTATTTACTTTGCAATGTTTATTATTCTTGAAGTCTCAAATAAACTTAACATAACTGAACTTGACATAAACACCAGTGAAACGCAGGCATATAGATTAGCTCAACCCACAACAAATGTTTTTAAATGATGTCAACATATGACCATCGATATGTAGATATTCACCCTTATTCCATTTAGCGTCATCAATACGAAACGATGTCGTTTTGCGTCGATTGTTGTAAATCGGTATGCCTATCATCAATATCAAATTTTATCGATAAGCGTCGATAAGCGTCGTATGCCGTACGCAACTTTAACGACGGCATCGATTTAAATTGGCTCTGATTTTAGCGTCGGTCTGGTTTGTGTCGAAACAGTTTTATTGTTTTTGAATTTTTTTTGCAATAGCACAATTTTAAGTTAAAAAAATGGAAAAAATTACAAACCGTATACAATTTAATAAATTAGTGGAGGAGATGGAAAAAAATCCACCACTTTCCAAAAAGGCAGTCTTCCCAGTGACTTTAAAGAGCAGTGGGAAAGAATTGCAACGATATTAAATGGCCTTGGTAAGATAAATAGTTATAAAAAGATTATTGCATAATAAAATTGTTTTTAAAGGTTTCGCGGGATTTAAAATTCAAAGTGAAGAAAAAATTAGTGGCAAAAAATAAGGCAGAGTGTACGTCTACTGGGGGCGGAATTTATAAACAAATGATACTTAGCCCGCTGGAAGAAGCCATGGCTAACCTGCTTCAATTTCAGAAGTTGAAGTTATATGAATAATAGTTTATGTTAAAACTGTAGGTCCTTTTCGCTCTCCTTCAAAAAAAACTTTATAAAAACTGAAAACAAAAAAAAAACCAGCTGTCTAAATTGTTAGAGATGTGCTTTAAAAAACGATAAACCATCGACATCGTTACACTGCTCTTATGGCATACTAGTTTTGTATTGAATTGATGACGATGTCGATAAAATTTGAGATTGATATTGAATTGATGACGATGACGACGACGATAAATGGAATAAGGGTGATTATTTTATAAACTAAGCGTGATAAAATCGTAAAATTTCTAAGTATTAAAGCTGAGTACGTTGTTTTATTGCTGTAGATTAATCGGTATATCGAATTATTCGTGCCGAAGAAATATTGTTGCTTGGCATTGTTTATGGTTGAACAAAATTAAAAAAAAATCTTAATTTTTCAAGACTTCGATTGCTTTGAGCCAGTTCTAAACAATTTTCAATCGGTCTACAAACTGCTATGTATTACTTTTTATACTACTCGAATATTTTTATGGGCTGACCTGGAAAATTTAAATACTAACCAAAAAATTTTTTTTATAATTATTAATTCTAGATTTTTTTCTTTGATCTGAGGATATCTCATTATTTAAGTAAATTATTCAATTATAACTAAACAGGTTTTTTTTACCACCAGCTCGTAAACTTGTTGCAGCATCTTTGCCGATTATACGCACCGATCTCGATATCGAGCAATTGTTAACACGTGCTGATAAAAAAATAAACAGTATTCTGGATATGTTTGTATCGTCGCAGCTGCCGGTACACATGTTACGTAGCGTCGAGCCAAATCTACGTTATGGTGCAGCCATAAAAAACTTCATTGACAAAAATTATGAAAACAATTTGGACAAGAACAATAATAAGAAGATACCAAAATGTCTACTGAGCGATGCATATACAAATGAAGGAGAAATAAACAGAAGGAGTGCTAATATCGATAGTCGACAACAATGGCATAAGTGCATACATTTGGCATCAAGAAAACAAATTGGTGATTCAATAATACGTTATGAAGATAAAAGTATTATACATAAATGAAAATACATATATCAATTATTAACCTTATCAGTAATGCTAAAAGCACTTCCCCTCTTATTTCTAAAATTGGAGTCATTAGTTTATTTTTGTTTTACAATTTCTTATTTTACAGTTTCTTATATTATTTTGTACATACATACATATATATACATACATAGCTTGTAGTTAGGAAATTTTATAAAAATTTTTTTATTTCTATTGTTATATATTTGTTCAATTTACAACCTGTTCTTGCAGTTGTATTGCCAATAGATTTTACAATATTTTTATAATGTTTTTGGTAATTTCTATGAAAAATATTTGTTCAACGCACAACTTTTTTTCCTATGTTTCTCAAATATCGGATGTCAAATTTCAAAAATAAAAAGAAAATTTAATTAATAATTAATTTAAACCCTTATTAAATCTTCTTGTGAACGTGAACTTGCAACTGAGAGAGTTCACAAGTTTCATAGTTTAATTTCATACAATGTTATAGATTACAAGCAAGGTTTGTGAATTGAACAATTAATTGTTGTAAATACTATTTTGTGTATTTATTAGTATATTAGAGTTAAGTGTTTAAAATTATTAAGATCTGTTAAATGCTACTTCATTTACAAAATCTAAAAAGAAGTGCTTTAATTTAGTGTATTTGTTTTAATTTTTTATCACTTTGTTCCTATTCAGTCAGAAATTTATTTTTTTATACTTTTAACCCATTTTTAGTTTTGTTAAATGCTTTTCTTGTATAATGTGAAATTATAGTTAATAATAACAACACCTTTAAAAGCAATAATGTCAATGAGGAAATGTTTAGACTGAAAGGCTGAATAATTTGAAAAATGTGTATTTAAAACTTTACAACAAATCTTTGAGCTGTGCAAAATTTACTTGCAACTTTGCGCTCATTTCTGGCTTAATGTTTTTTGGACATCCAGTATCCATGTTTCGCCTTACCGGATATGTTGAGATTTTATGATTTTGACGAGAATCGTGACGTATCTAAAGTAGTTACTATTTACATTTTCACCTACTAAATTTTTCTGCGTGGAATAATAGATCAAATATATTTTGAAATATTAATTGAAAAAAAAATGCGAACCGAAAGATTAAATTTACACTGTTCACTGGCCACTTCGCAACTTTTTGTAAGTGTTGCTTTAAAAAGACCATTTCAACTATTAAATTTAATTATTAAAATAAATTTCCTTGATGATTGATTCTTGTAAAATATTATTAAGCGCGATATGAAAAAAACATACACATATTTACATCTTAAATAAATCGTGCAAAATATCAGAAAGTGAAATAATTACACTAATAGCATGGACATTTAAATAAGTGTTACATATATTTTTGCACACATGTCTGAATATTTCTTCGTGAACATCATTTTTTTCAGATTATAGGTAATTATGGAAATCCCCAAATACCAAAATGGTACTTTAATAATGAAAAGCACTATACAATCAAAAAATGTATTGTATTGTGGAACGGTTATCTGAAAAATCAGAAGTGTAGTAGAAAGGAGCTTATAATAAGCTAAAGTTTAAATTTTGTTAAGTTAAATTGTTCAATAGTTGTTTTAAAGAACCCGTTACCAACATTGAATTAGTCTATAATTTTGATTTAAATCATGTTTAATTAAATTTTAGATTTAGTTGTCTGACTGATTTTATAAAATTTATAATATTGGATGCGTTTATATGTGAAGACACATAGAGCAAAATATTTCAACATAATGCAATATTAAAATAGCCATTACAGAAGAAACGATTAAATAATTTACAGAATTTTGCTCTCAATATTTGAATTAAACATTTCCAAGAATATTTTCAATAAAATTCAAACTAAAACAAAAATAAGTCAAACAAAGAAAATAATAGCCAACGAATTTTTTAATGCTCAACTTATGCTTAAATGTACATAAATTTAGATATTTAATTTAACTCATATTCTTGCTTGTAAACATAAGTAAGTTATTCCTATAGCTATAGTAGTTCCTTTAATTCCTTTATTTCTTATTTTAAAATATATATTTGTTGTATAGCAATCTGCTCTGTGTTTGAAAAAGGATTCCATGATAAATTGCGTTATACTATATGAAAAATAATACCACTTTTAACTTATGACTGCCTAGATGTTACTACTACCTCTCTATCATTTTTAATTTTTAACTATTTTTTTTAGTCATATACAATAAATCTCATATTAAGTTTATTATTGAACCACTCCTACATAATTAAATGATAATTTAAATTAATTTTTAAATCGCCAAAGGTTTACTATCAACTCTTATATTAAGCAATTCTAATAAAATATATACACAAATATATACGAAAGCCCATGTTGGATTCGGAAAATCTATTAATAAAAAAACTTTTTTGTTGGCTTGAAGTTTCCGATTCTATGCCTTATCTATGAATATTTATCCATAAAATTATTGCTCAATTCACAAGCCAGTTGTATCATAGAATTGGTTTTATTATTGTATTACTTCACAGTATTGTATTTTCGTTATTGGTAATTTTTATTAAAAAATCTGACACAACTGGATAATTTCATTTCATATGTTTTGAAAAAGTTGTAATGAAAATCTCTCAGAGAATATAAAACATTGAAATGGAAATGTGCATCATGCTATTTTGATGTTTTGGAATTCATCCATCCGCACTTACAATAAATAATACAGTCAGAATTGAGTTCACAAGTAATAACGAAAAGTTTATTTCCATGCATGAAAGACGATAAAATGGTGGCTTGTGAATTGGGCATATGCCATTAACTTGCTCAAGTAATTGTTAAATTTATAATAACGGAATAGTGTTTAAATAAATTTCGTTTAAATTTAGTCTGCACGCAAATCAGGAAATTATAAATTTACTGTATATACGAACATAATGTATTAAATATTGTAATTTATTATAAATAGTAAATATAAAAATAAAATTATTTAAATTAACAATTTTATTTACACAAAATATATTTTTTTACTAATGTGCATGTACTTCGGTTTCATTTTTACACGATATCATATAGGTGACGATATCAAGAAATTTATTTGTCATTAATTAGTAATTTTAAATTAATATGTAAAATCATAATAATATGCATTTTATTATTCATGAAAAAACAATAACAAAGCAGCACAATCTATAGAGAAGAGTAAGCAGCTGATAATGCTTGACTGCACCTGTCCAAATGGAAAGTTCATACTGTAAATATAAAGAAAATAATTAATGGGCCTATTAGATAGATTACATACAGCCTCAGCTACGACGTAGTTAAATTGATTTGGTAAAAATATAAATCTGAGATATAGAAACTAATTATTTCGATTTAACGCCCATTTTTTCTCTTCATTATTGGGCGTGGCAAAATTTTGTTCATTGAGCATTGTTCTTCATAATTTTCTCTATTTACCTACAAAATTTCGTGCAATTATCTTTGAAAACAGCCGAGATATCATGCGAAACGTAATGATTTTTTGGCGGAAATTGTTGAAAACAATTTAATTTTTTTGTAAAACACCAGGTCAACAGAACATCGTAGCAGGTGGATTTTTAAAAAATATTTTCTTTAAAGTGCTATAACTTCTAAACGGCTTGACATATTTGAATAAATCTTTCACCATATGATGGATAGGAACGTGGGCTTTTTTCTGGCAAACCTTTGGCCCGCCTAGCGGTCCGCTCTGCTATTCTAAAATAGCTATTAATAGTGTAAAACGTTATATCTCTCTTAATAATAAACCTAGAACATTCAAACAACTTTTGGAAGAATCACGAAGTCTTATTCTATAAACACTGAAAAATATATACGTTTAGCTCAAGCAACTTTAGAGTTATTGACCAAACTCTGGAACTGCTTTTTTGACGAAATTGCATTTTTCAAATTAAGTTTAGACTCATTTATCTCAGGAACCGCTTGCTGTATTTTCATAAAACTTTTACCACATGATAGATTACAGCCTCAGCTACAACGTAGTTAAATTAATTTGGTAAAAATATAAATCTGAGATATAGAAACTAATTATTTCGATTTAACGCCCATTTTTTCTCTTCATTATTGGGCGTGGCAAATTTTTTTTCATTGAGCATTGTTCTTCATAATTTTCTCTATTTACCTACAAAATTTCGTGCAATTATCTTTGAAAACAGCCGAGATATCATGCGAAACGTAATATGATTTTTTGGCCGAAAATGTTGGAAAAAAACTTAATTCTTTTGTAAAACACCAGGTCAACAGAACATCGTAGCAGGTGGATTTTTAAAAAATATTTTCTTTTAAGTGCTATAACTCCTAAACGGCTTGACATATTTGAATAAATCTTTCACCATATGATGGATAGGAACGTGGGCTTTTTTCTGGCAAACCTTTGGCCCCCCTAGCGGTCCGCTCTGCTATTCTAAAATAGCTATTAATAGTGTAAAACGTTATATCTCTCTTAATAATAAACCTAGAACATTCAAACAACTTTTGGAAGAATCACGAAGTCTTATTCTATAAACACTGAAAAATATATACGTTTAGCTCAAGCAACTTTAGAGTTATTGACCAAACTCTGGAACTGCTTTTTTGACGAAATTGCATTTTTCAAATTAAGTTTAGACTCATTTATCTGAGGAACCGCTTGCTGTATTTTCATAAAACTTTTGCCACATGATAGATTACAGCCTCAGCTACAACGTAGTTTAATTAATTTGGTAAAAATATAAATCTGAGATATAGAAACTAATTATTTCGATTTAACGCCCATTTTTTCTCTTCATTATTGGGCGTGGCAAATTTTTTTTCATTGAGCATTGTTCTTCATAATTTTCTCTATTTACCTACAAAATTTCGTGCAATTATCTTTGAAAACAGCCGAGATATCATGCGAAACGTAATATGATTTTTTGGCCGAAAATGTTGGAAAAAAACTTAATTTTTTTGTAAAACACCAGGTCAACAGAACATCGTAGCAGGTGGATTTTTAAAAAATATTTTCTTTAAAGTGCTATAACTCCTAAACGGCTTGACATATTTGAATAAATCTTTCACCATATGATGGATAGGAACGTGGGCTTTTTTCTGGCAAACCTTTGGCCCCCCTAGCGGTCCGCTCTGCTATTCTAAAATAGCTATTAATAGTGTAAAACGTTATATCTCTCTTAATAATAAACCTAGAACATTCAAACAACTTTTGGAAGAATCACGAAGTCTTATTCTATAAACACTGAAAAATATATACGTTTAGCTCAAGCAACTTTAGAGTTATTAACCAAACTCTGGAACTGCTTTTTTGACGAAATTGCATTTTTCAAATTAAGTTTAGACTCATTTATCTCAGGAACCGCTTGCTGTATTTTCATAAAACTTTTACCACATGATAGATTACAGCCTCAGCTACAACGTAGTTAAATTAATTTGGTAAAAATATAAATCTGAGATATAGAAACTAATTATTTCGATTTAACGCCCATTTTTTCTCTTCATTATTGGGCGTGGCAAGCTTTTTTTCATTAAGCATTGTTCTTCATATTTTTCTCTATTTACCTACAAAATTTCGTGCAATTATCTTTGAAAACAGCCGAGATATCATGCGAAACGTAATATGATTTTTTGGCCGAAAATGTTGGAAAAAAACTTAATTTTTTTGTAAAACACCAGGTCAACAGAACATCGTAGCAGGTGGATTTTTAAAAAATATTTTCTTTAAAGTGCTATAACTCCTAAACGGCTTGACATATTTGAATAAATCTTTCACAAACCTTTGGCCCCCCTAGCGGTCCGCTCTGCTATTCTAAAATAGCTATTAATAGTGTAAAACGTTATATCTCTCTTAATAATAAACCTAGAACATTCAAACAACTTTTGGAAGAATCACGAAGTCTTATTCTATAAACACTGAAAAATATATACGTTTAGCTCAAGCAACTTTAGAGTTATTAACCAAACTCTGGAACTGCTTTTTTGACGAAATTGCATTTTTCAAATTAAGTTTAGACTCATTTATCTCAGGAACCGCTTGCTGTATTTTCATAAAACTTTTACCACATGATAGATTACAGCCTCAGCTACAACGTAGTTAAATTAATTTGGTAAAAATATAAATCTGAGATATAGAAACTAATTATTTCGATTTAACGCCCATTTTTTCTCTTCATTATTGGGCGTGGCAAGCTTTTTTTCATTAAGCATTGTTCTTCATATTTTTCTCTATTTACCTACAAAATTTCGTGCAATTATCTTTGAAAACAGCCGAGATATCATGCGAAACGTAATATGATTTTTTGGCCGAAAATGTTGGAAAAAAACTTAATTTTTTTGTAAAACACCAGGTCAACAGAACATCGTAGCAGGTGGATTTTTAAAAAATATTTTCTTTAAAGTGCTATAACTCCTAAACGGCTTGACATATTTGAATAAATCTTTCACCATATGATGGATAGGAACGTGGGCTTTTTTCTGGCAAACCTTTGGCCCCCCTAGCGGTCCGCTCTGCTATTCTAAAATAGCTATTAATAGTGTAAAACGTTATATCTCTCTTAATAATAAACCTAGAACATTCAAACAACTTTTGGAAGAATCACGAAGTCTTATTCTATAAACACTGAAAAATATATACGTTTAGCTCAAGCAACTTTAGAGTTATTGACCAAACTCTGGAACTGCTTTTTTGACGAAATTGCATTTTTCAAATTAAGTTTAGACTCATTTATCTCAGGAACCGCTTGCTGTATTTTCATAAAACTTTTGCCACATGATAGATTACAGCCTCAGCTACAACGTAGTTAAATTAATTTGGTAAAAATATAAATCTGAGATATAGAAACTAATTATTTCGATTTAACGCCAATTTTTTCTCTTCATTATTGGGCGTGGCAAATTTTTTTTCATTGAGCATTGTTCTTCATAATTTTCTCTATTTACCTACAAAATTTCGTGCAATTATCTTTGAAAACAGCCGAGATATCATGCGAAACGTAATATGATTTTTTGGCCGAAAATGTTGGAAAAAAACTTAATTTTTTTGTAAAACACCAGGTCAACAGAACATCGTAGCAGGTGGATTTTTAAAAAATATTTTCTTTAAAGTGCTATAACTCCTAAACGGCTTGACATATTTGAATAAATCTTTCACCATATGATGGATAGGAACGTGGGCTTTTTTCTGGCAAACCTTTGGCCCCCCTAGCGGTCCGCTCTGCTATTCTAAAATAGCTATTAATAGTGTAAAACGTTATATCTCTCTTAATAATAAACCTAGAACATTCAAACAACTTTTGGAAGAATCACGAAGTCTTATTCTATAAACACTGAAAAATATATACGTTTAGCTCAAGCAACTTTAGAGTTATTAACCAAACTCTGGAACTGCTTTTTTGACGAAATTGCATTTTTCAAATTAAGTTTAGACTCATTTATCTCAGGAACCGCTTGCTGTATTTTCATAAAACTTTTACCACATGATAGATTACAGCCTCAGCTACAACGTAGTTAAATTAATTTGGTAAAAATATAAATCTGAGATATAGAAACTAATTATTTCGATTTAACGCCCATTTTTTCTCTTCATTATTGGGCGTGGCAAGCTTTTTTTCATTAAGCATTGTTCTTCATATTTTTCTCTATTTACCTACAAAATTTCGTGCAATTATCTTTGAAAACAGCCGAGATATCATGCGAAACGTAATATGATTTTTTGGCCGAAAATGTTGGAAAAAAACTTAATTTTTTTGTAAAACACCAGGTCAACAGAACATCGTAGCAGGTGGATTTTTAAAAAATATTTTCTTTAAAGTGCTATAACTCCTAAACGGCTTGACATATTTGAATAAATCTTTCACCATATGATGGATAGGAACGTGGGCTTTTTTCTGGCAAACCTTTGGCCCCCCTAGCGGTCCGCTCTGCTATTCTAAAATAGCTATTAATAGTGTAAAACGTTATATCTCTCTTAATAATAAACCTAGAACATTCAAACAACTTTTGAAAGAATCACGAAGTCTTATTCTATAAACACTGAAAAATATATACGTTTAGCTCAAGCAACTTTAGAGTTATTAACCAAACTCTGGAACTGCTTTTTTGACGAAATTGCATTTTTCAAATTAAGTTTAGACTCATTTATCTCAGGAACCGCTTGCTGTATTTTCATAAAACTTTTACCACATGATAGATTACAGCCTCAGCTACAACGTAGTTAAATTAATTTGGTAAAAATATAAATCTGAGATATAGAAACTAATTATTTCGATTTAACGCCCATTTTTTCTCTTCATTATTGGGCGTGGCAAATTTTTTTTCATTGAGCATTGTTCTTCATAATTTTCTCTATTTACCTACAAAATTTCGTGCAATTATCTTTGAAAACAGCCGAGATATCATGCGAAACGTAATATGATTTTTTGGCCGAAAATGTTGGAAAAAAACTTAATTTTTTTGTAAAACACCAGGTCAACAGAACATCGTAGCAGGTGGATTTTTAAAAAATATTTTCTTTAAAGTGCTATAACTCCTAAACGGCTTGACATATTTGAATAAATCTTTCACCATATGATGGATAGGAACGTGGGCTTTTTTCTGGCAAACCTTTGGCCCCCCTAGCGGTCCGCTCTGCTATTCTAAAATAGCTATTAATAGTGTAAAACGTTATATCTCTCTTAATAATAAACCTAGAACATTCAAACAACTTTTGGAAGAATCACGAAGTCTTATTCTATAAACACTGAAAAATATATACGTTTAGCTCAAGCAACTTTAGAGTTATTAACCAAACTCTGGAACTGCTTTTTTGACGAAATTGCATTTTTCAAATTAAGTTTAGACTCATTTATCTCAGGAACCGCTTGCTGTATTTTCATAAAACTTTTACCACATGATAGATTACAGCCTCAGCTACAACGTAGTTAAATTAATTTGGTAAAAATATAAATCTGAGATATAGAAACTAATTATTTCGATTTAACGCCCATTTTTTCTCTTCATTATTGGGCGTGGCAAATTTTTTTTCATTGAGCATTGTTCTTCATAATTTTCTCTATTTACCTACAAAATTTCGTGCAATTATCTTTGAAAACAGCCGAGATATCATGCGAAACGTAATATGATTTTTTGGCCGAAAATGTTGGAAAAAAACTTAATTTTTTTGTAAAACACCAGGTCAACAGAACATCGTAGCAGGTGGATTTTTAAAAAATATTTTCTTTAAAGTGCTATAACTCCTAAACGGCTTGACATATTTGAATAAATCTTTCACCATATGATGGATAGGAACGTGGGCTTTTTTCTGGCAAACCTTTGGCCCCCCTAGCGGTCCGCTCTGCTATTCTAAAATAGCTATTAATAGTGTAAAACGTTATATCTCTCTTAATAATAAACCTAGAACATTCAAACAACTTTTGGAAGAATCACGAAGTCTTATTCTATAAACACTGAAAAATATATACGTTTAGCTCAAGCAACTTTAGAGTTATTAACCAAACTCTGGAACTGCTTTTTTGACGAAATTGCATTTTTCAAATTAAGTTTAGACTCATTTATCTCAGGAACCGCTTGCTGTATTTTCATAAAACTTTTACCACATGATAGATTACAGCCTCAGCTACAACGTAGTTAAATTAATTTGGTAAAAATATAAATCTGAGATATAGAAACTAATTATTTCGATTTAACGCCCATTTTTTCTCTTCATTATTGGGCGTGGCAAGCTTTTTTTCATTAAGCATTGTTCTTCATATTTTTCTCTATTTACCTACAAAATTTCGTGCAATTATCTTTGAAAACAGCCGAGATATCATGCGAAACGTAATATGATTTTTTGGCCGAAAATGTTGGAAAAAAACTTAATTTTTTTGTAAAACACCAGGTCAACAGAACATCGTAGCAGGTGGATTTTTAAAAAATATTTTCTTTAAAGTGCTATAACTCCTAAACGGCTTGACATATTTGAATAAATCTTTCACCATATGATGGATAGGAACGTGGGCTTTTTTCTGGCAAACCTTTGGCCCCCCTAGCGGTCCGCTCTGCTATTCTAAAATAGCTATTAATAGTGTAAAACGTTATATCTCTCTTAATAATAAACCTAGAACATTCAAACAACTTTTGAAAGAATCACGAAGTCTTATTCTATAAACACTGAAAAATATATACGTTTAGCTCAAGCAACTTTAGAGTTATTGACCAAACTCTGGAACTGCTTTTTTGACGAAATTGCATTTTTCAAATTAAGTTTAGACTCATTTATCTGAGGAACCGCTTGCTGTATTTTCATAAAACTTTTGCCACATGATAGATTACAGCCTCAGCTACAACGTAGTTAAATTAATTTGGTAAAAATATAAATCTGAGATATAGAAACTAATTATTTCGATTTAACGCCCATTTTTTCTCTTCATTATTGGGCGTGGCAAATTTTTTTTCATTGAGCATTGTTCTTCATAATTTTCTCTATTTACCTACAAAATTTCGTGCAATTATCTTTGAAAACAGCCGAGATATCATGCGAAACGTAATATGATTTTTTGGCCGAAAATGTTGGAAAAAAACTTAATTTTTTTGTAAAACACCAGGTCAACAGAACATCGTAGCAGGTGGATTTTTAAAAAATATTTTCTTTAAAGTGCTATAACTCCTAAACGGCTTGACATATTTGAATAAATCTTTCACCATATGATGGATAGGAACGTGGGCTTTTTTCTGGCAAACCTTTGGCCCCCCTAGCGGTCCGCTCTGCTATTCTAAAATAGCTATTAATAGTGTAAAACGTTATATCTCTCTTAATAATAAACCTAGAACATTCAAACAACTTTTGGAAGAATCACGAAGTCTTATTCTATAAACACTGAAAAATATATACGTTTAGCTCAAGCAACTTTAGAGTTATTAACCAAACTCTGGAACTGCTTTTTTGACGAAATTGCATTTTTCAAATTAAGTTTAGACTCATTTATCTCAGGAACCGCTTGCTGTATTTTCATAAAACTTTTACCACATGATAGATTACAGCCTCAGCTACAACGTAGTTAAATTAATTTGGTAAAAATATAAATCTGAGATATAGAAACTAATTATTTCGATTTAACGCCCATTTTTTCTCTTCATTATTGGGCGTGGCAAATTTTTTTTCATTGAGCATTGTTCTTCATAATTTTCTCTATTTACCTACAAAATTTCGTGCAATTATCTTTGAAAACAGCCGAGATATCATGCGAAACGTAATATGATTTTTTGGCCGAAAATGTTGGAAAAAAACTTAATTTTTTTGTAAAACACCAGGTCAACAGAACATCGTAGCAGGTGGATTTTTAAAAAATATTTTCTTTAAAGTGCTATAACTCCTAAACGGCTTGACATATTTGAATAAATCTTTCACCATATGATGGATAGGAACGTGGGCTTTTTTCTGGCAAACCTTTGGCCCCCCTAGCGGTCCGCTCTGCTATTCTAAAATAGCTATTAATAGTGTAAAACGTTATATCTCTCTTAATAATAAACCTAGAACATTCAAACAACTTTTGGAAGAATCACGAAGTCTTATTCTATAAACACTGAAAAATATATACGTTTAGCTCAAGCAACTTTAGAGTTATTAACCAAACTCTGGAACTGCTTTTTTGACGAAATTGCATTTTTCAAATTAAGTTTAGACTCATTTATCTCAGGAACCGCTTGCTGTATTTTCATAAAACTTTTACCACATGATAGATTACAGCCTCAGCTACAACGTAGTTAAATTAATTTGGTAAAAATATAAATCTGAGATATAGAAACTAATTATTTCGATTTAACGCCCATTTTTTCTCTTCATTATTGGGCGTGGCAAGCTTTTTTTCATTAAGCATTGTTCTTCATATTTTTCTCTATTTACCTACAAAATTTCGTGCAATTATCTTTGAAAACAGCCGAGATATCATGCGAAACGTAATATGATTTTTTGGCCGAAAATGTTGGAAAAAAACTTATTCTTTTGTAAAACACCAGGTCAACAGAACATCGTAGCAGGTGGATTTTTAAAAAATATTTTCTTTAAAGTGCTATAACTCCTAAACGGCTTGACATATTTGAATAAATCTTTCACCATATGATGGATAGGAACGTGGGCTTTTTTCTGGCAAACCTTTGGCCCCCCTAGCGGTCCGCTCTGCTATTCTAAAATAGCTATTAATAGTGTAAAACGTTATATCTCTCTTAATAATAAACCTAGAACATTCAAACAACTTTTGGAAGAATCACGAAGTCTTATTCTATAAACACTGAAAAATATATACGTTTAGCTCAAGCAACTTTAGAGTTATTGACCAAACTCTGGAACTGCTTTTTTGACGAAATTGCATTTTTCAAATTAAGTTTAGACTCATTTATCTCAGGAACCGCTTGCTGTATTTTCATAAAACTTTTGCCACATGATAGATTACAGCCTCAGCTACAACGTAGTTAAATTAATTTGGTAAAAATATAAATGTGAGATATAGAAACTAATTATTTCGATTTAACGCCAATTTTTTCTCTTCATTATTGGGCGTGGCAAATTTTTTTTCATTGAGCATTGTTCTTCATAATTTTCTCTATTTACCTACAAAATTTCGTGCAATTATCTTTGAAAACAGCCGAGATATCATGCGAAACGTAATATGATTTTTTGGCCGAAAATGTTGGAAAAAAACTTAATTTTTTTGTAAAACACCAGGTCAACAGAACATCGTAGCAGGTGGATTTTTAAAAAATATTTTCTTTAAAGTGCTATAACTCCTAAACGGCTTGACATATTTGAATAAATCTTTCACCATATGATGGATAGGAACGTGGGCTTTTTTCTGGCAAACCTTTGGCCCCCCTAGCGGTCCGCTCTGCTATTCTAAAATAGCTATTAATAGTGTAAAACGTTATATCTCTCTTAATAATAAACCTAGAACATTCAAACAACTTTTGGAAGAATCACGAAGTCTTATTCTATAAACAC
This sequence comes from Gymnocheta viridis, assembly GCA_956483585.1. Taxonomy (NCBI): domain Eukaryota; kingdom Metazoa; phylum Arthropoda; class Insecta; order Diptera; family Tachinidae; genus Gymnocheta; species Gymnocheta viridis. Next base: position 41,604,982 of record OY101441.1, read on the forward strand.
TGAAAAATATATACGTTTAGCTCAAGCAACTTTAGAGTTATTGACCAAACTCTGGAACTGCTTTTTTGACGAAATTGCATTTTTCAAATTAAGTTTAGACTCATTTATCTCAGGAACCGCTTGCTGTATTTTCATAAAACTTTTGCCACATGATAGATTACAGCCTCAGCTACAACGTAGTTAAATTAATTTGGTAAAAATATAAATCTGAGATATAGAAACTAATTATTTCGATTTAACGCCCATTTTTTCTCTTCATTATTGGGCGTCTTATTCTATAAACACTGAAAAATATATACGTTTAGCTCAAGCAACTTTAGAGTTATTAACCAAACTCTGGAACTGCTTTTTTGACGAAATTGCATTTTTCAAATTAAGTTTAGACTCATTTATCTCAGGAACCGCTTGCTGTATTTTCATAAAACTTTTACCACATGATAGATTACAGCCTCAGCTACAACGTAGTTAAATTAATTTGGTAAAAATATAAATCTGAGATATAGAAACTAATTATTTCGATTTAACGCCCATTTTTTCTCTTCATTATTGGGCGTGGCAAAATTTTTTTCATTGAGCATTGTTCTTCATAATTTTCTCTATTTACCTACAAAATTTCGTGCAATTATCTTTGAAAACAGCCGAGATATCATGCGAAACGTAATATGATTTTTTTGCGGAAATTGTTGAAAAAAACTTAATTTTTTTGTAAAACACCAGGTCAACAGAACATCGTAGCAGGTGGATTTTTAAAAAATATTTTCTTTAAAGTGCTATAACTCCTAAACGGCTTGACATATTTGAATAAATCTTTCACCATATGATGGATAGGAACGTGGGCTTTTTTCTGGCAAACCTTTGGCCCCCCTAGCGGTCCGCTCTGCTATTCTAAAATAGCTATTAATAGTGTAAAACGTTATATCTCTCTTAATAATAAACCTAGAACATTCAAACAACTTTTGGAAGAATCACGAAGTCTTATTCTATAAACACTGAAAAATATATACGTTTAGCTCAAGCAACTTTAGAGTTATTAACCAAACTCTGGAACTGCTTTTTTGACGAAATTGCATTTTTCAAATTAAGTTTAGACTCATTTATCTCAGGAACCGCTTGCTGTATTTTCATAAAACTTTTACCACATGATAGATTACAGCCTCAGCTACAACGTAGTTAAATTAATTTGGTAAAAATATAAATCTGAGATATAGAAACTAATTATTTCGATTTAACGCCCATTTTTTCTCTTCATTATTGGGCGTGGCAAGCTTTTTTTCATTAAGCATTGTTCTTCATATTTTTCTCTACTTACCTACAAAATTTCGTGCAATTATCTTTGAAAACAGCCGAGATATCATGCGAAACGTAATATGATTTTTTGGCCGAAAATGTTGGAAAAAAAATTAATTTTTTTGTAAAACACCAGGTCAACAGAACATCGTAGCAGGTGGATTTTTAAAAAATATTTTCTTTAAAGTGCTATAACTCCTAAACGGCTTGACATATTTGAATAAATCTTTCACCATATGATGGATAGGAACGTGGGCTTTTTTCTGGCAAACCTTTGGCCCCCCTAGCGGTCCGCTCTGCTATTCTAAAATAGCTATTAATAGTGTAAAACGTTATATCTCTCTTAATAATAAACCTAGAACATTCAAACAACTTTTGAAAGAATCACGAAGTCTTATTCTATAAACACTGAAAAATATATACGTTTAGCTCAAGCAACTTTAGAGTTATTAACCAAACTCTGGAACTGCTTTTTTGACGAAATTGCATTTTTCAAATTAAGTTTAGACTCATTTATCTCAGGAACCGCTTGCTGTATTTTCATAAAACTTTTACCACATGATAGATTACAGCCTCAGCTACAACGTAGTTAAATTAATTTGGTAAAAATATAAATCTGAGATATAGAAACTAATTATTTCGATTTAACGCCCATTTTTTCTCTTCATTATTGGGCGTGGCAAGCTTTTTTTCATTAAGCATTGTTCTTCATATTTTTCTCTATTTACCTACAAAATTTCGTGCAATTATCTTTGAAAACAGCCGAGATATCATGCGAAACGTAATATGATTTTTTGGCCGAAAATGTTGGAAAAAAAATTAATTTTTTTGTAAAACACCAGGTCAACAGAACATCGTAGCAGGTGGATTTTTAAAAAATATTTTCTTTAAAGTGCTATAACTCCTAAACGGCTTGACATATTTGAATAAATCTTTCACCATATGATGGATAGGAACGTGGGCTTTTTTCTGGCAAACCTTTGGCCCCCCTAGCGGTCCGCTCTGCTATTCTAAAATAGCTATTAATAGTGTAAAACGTTATATCTCTCTTAATAATAAACCTAGAACATTCAAACAACTTTTGAAAGAATCACGAAGTCTTATTCTATAAACACTGAAAAATATATACGTTTAGCTCAAGCAACTTTAGAGTTATTAACCAAACTCTGGAACTGCTTTTTTGACGAAATTGCATTTTTCAAATTAAGTTTAGACTCATTTATCTCAGGAACCGCTTGCTGTATTTTCATAAAACTTTTACCACATGATAGATTACAGCCTCAGCTACAACGTAGTTAAATTAATTTGGTAAAAATATAAATCTGAGATATAGAAACTAATTATTTCGATTTAACGCCCATTTTTTCTCTTCATTATTGGGCGTGGCAAGCTTTTTTTCATTAAGCATTGTTCTTCATATTTTTCTCTATTTACCTACAAAATTTCGTGCAATTATCTTTGAAAACAGCCGAGATATCATGCGAAACGTAATATGATTTTTTGGCCGAAAATGTTGGAAAAAAAATTAATTTTTTTGTAAAACACCAGGTCAACAGAACATCGTAGCAGGTGGATTTTTAAAAAATATTTTCTTTAAAGTGCTATAACTCCTAAACGGCTTGACATATTTGAATAAATCTTTCACCATATGATGGATAGGAACGTGGGCTTTTTTCTGGCAAACCTTTGGCCCCCCTAGCGGTCCGCTCTGCTATTCTAAAATAGCTATTAATAGTGTAAAACGTTATATCTCTCTTAATAATAAACCTAGAACATTCAAACAACTTTTGAAAGAATCACGAAGTCTTATTCTATAAACACTGAAAAATATATACGTTTAGCTCAAGCAACTTTAGAGTTATTAACCAAACTCTGGAACTGCTTTTTTGACGAAATTGCATTTTTCAAATTAAGTTTAGACTCATTTATCTCAGGAACCGCTTGCTGTATTTTCATAAAACTTTTACCACATGATAGATTACAGCCTCAGCTACAACGTAGTTAAATTAATTTGGTAAAAATATAAATCTGAGATATAGAAACTAATTATTTCGATTTAACGCCCATTTTTTCTCTTCATTATTGGGCGTGGCAAGCTTTTTTTCATTAAGCATTGTTCTTCATATTTTTCTCTATTTACCTACAATATTTCGTGCAATTATCTTTGAAAACAGCCGAGATATCATGCGAAACGTAATATGATTTTTTGGCCGAAAATGTTGGAAAAAAACTTAATTTTTTTGTAAAACACCAGGTCAACAGAACATCGTAGCAGGTGGATTTTTAAAAAATATTTTCTTTAAAGTGCTATAACTCCTAAACGGCTTGACATATTTGAATAAATCTTTCACCATATGATGGATAGGAACGTGGGCTTTTTTCTGGCAAACCTTTGGCCCCCCTAGCGGTCCGCTCTGCTATTCTAAAATAGCTATTAATAGTGTAAAACGTTATATCTCTCTTAATAATAAACCTAGAACATTCAAACAACTTTTGAAAGAATCACGAAGTCTTATTCTATAAGCACTGAAAAATATATACGTTTAGCTCAAGCAACTTTAGAGTTATTAACCAAACTCTGGAACTGCTTTTTTGACGAAATTGCATTTTTCAAATTAAGTTTAGACTCATTTATCTCAGGAACCGCTTGCTGTATTTTCATAAAACTTTTACCACATGATAGATTACAGCCTCAGCTACAACGTAGTTAAATTAATTTGGTAAAAATATAAATCTGAGATATAGAAACTAATTATTTCGATTTAACGCCCATTTTTTCTCTTCATTATTGGGCGTGGCAAGCTTTTTTTCATTAAGCATTGTTCTTCATATTTTTCTCTATTTACCTACAAAATTTCGTGCAATTATCTTTGAAAACAGCCGAGATATCATGCGAAACGTAATATGATTTTTTGGCCGAAAATGTTGGAAAAAAAATTAATTTTTTTGTAAAACACCAGGTCAACAGAACATCGTAGCAGGTGGATTTTTAAAAAATATTTTCTTTAAAGTGCTATAACTCCTAAACGGCTTGACATATTTGAATAAATCTTTCACCATATGATGGATAGGAACGTGGGCTTTTTTCTGGCAAACCTTTGGCCCCCCTAGCGGTCCGCTCTGCTATTCTAAAATAGCTATTAATAGTGTAAAACGTTATATCTCTCTTAATAATAAACCTAGAACATTCAAACAACTTTTGAAAGAATCACGAAGTCTTATTCTATAAACACTGAAAAATATATACGTTTAGCTCAAGCAACTTTAGAGTTATTGACCAAACTCTGGAACTGCTTTTTTGACGAAATTGCATTTTTCAAATTAAGTTTAGACTCATTTATCTCAGGAACCGCTTGCTGTATTTTCATAAAACTTTTACCACATGATAGATTACAGCCTCAGCTACAACGTAGTTAAATTAATTTGGTAAAAATATAAATCTGAGATATAGAAACTAATTATTTCGATTTAACGCCCATTTTTTCTCTTCATTATTGGGCGTGGCAAGCTTTTTTTCATTAAGCATTGTTCTTCATATTTTTCTCTATTTACCTACAAAATTTCGTGCAATTATCTTTGAAAACAGCCGAGATATCATGCGAAACGTAATATGATTTTTTGGCCGAAAATGTTGGAAAAAAAATTAATTTTTTTGTAAAACACCAGGTCAACAGAACATCGTAGCAGGTGGATTTTTAAAAAATATTTTCTTTAAAGTGCTATAACTCCTAAACGGCTTGACATATTTGAATAAATCTTTCACCATATGATGGATAGGAACGTGGGCTTTTTTCTGGCAAACCTTTGGCCCCCCTAGCGGTCCGCTCTGCTATTCTAAAATAGCTATTAATAGTGTAAAACGTTATATCTCTCTTAATAATAAACCTAGAACATTCAAACAACTTTTGAAAGAATCACGAAGTCTTATTCTATAAACACTGAAAAATATATACGTTTAGCTCGAGCAACTTTAGAGTTATTAACCAAACTCTGGAACTGCTTTTTTGACGAAATTGCATTTTTCAAATTAAGTTTAGACTCATTTATCTCAGGAACCGCTTGCTGTATTTTCATAAAACTTTTACCACATGATAGATTACAGCCTCAGCTACAACGTAGTTAAATTAATTTGGTAAAAATATAAATCTGAGATATAGAAACTAATTATTTCGATTTAACGCCCATTTTTTCTCTTCATTATTGGGCGTGGCAAGCTTTTTTTCATTAAGCATTGTTCTTCATATTTTTCTCTATTTACCTACAAAATTTCGTGCAATTATCTTTGAAAACAGCCGAGATATCATGCGAAACGTAATATGATTTTTTGGCCGAAAATGTTGGAAAAAAAAATTAATTTTTTTGTAAAACACCAGGTCAACAGAACATCGTAGCAGGTGGATTTTTAAAAAATATTTTCTTTAAAGTGCTATAACTCCTAAACGGCTTGACATATTTGAATAAATCTTTCACCATATGATGGATAGGAACGTGGGCTTTTTTCTGGCAAACCTTTGGCCCCCCTAGCGGTCCGCTCTGCTATTCTAAAATAGCTATTAATAGTGTAAAACGTTATATCTCTCTTAATAATAAACCTAGAACATTCAAACAACTTTTGAAAGAATCACGAAGTCTTATTCTATAAACACTGAAAAATATATACGTTTAGCTCGAGCAACTTTAGAGTTATTAACCAAACTCTGGAACTGCTTTTTTGACGAAATTGCATTTTTCAAATTAAGTTTAGACTCATTTATCTCAGGAACCGCTTGCTGTATTTTCATAAAACTTTTACCACATGATAGATTACAGCCTCAGCTACAACGTAGTTAAATTAATTTGGTAAAAATATAAATCTGAGATATAGAAACTAATTATTTCGATTTAACGCCCATTTTTTCTCTTCATTATTGGGCGTGGCAAGCTTTTTTTCATTAAGCATTGTTCTTCATATTTTTCTCTATTTACCTACAAAATTTCGTGCAATTATCTTTGAAAACAGCCGAGATATCATGCGAAACGTAATATGATTTTTTGGCCGAAAATGTTGGAAAAAAAATTAATTTTTTTGTAAAACACCAGGTCAACAGAACATCGTAGCAGGTGGATTTTTAAAAAATATTTTCTTTAAAGTGCTATAACTCCTAAACGGCTTGACATATTTGAATAAATCTTTCACCATATGATGGATAGGAACGTGGGCTTTTTTCTGGCAAACCTTTGGCCCCCCTAGCGGTCCGCTCTGCTATTCTAAAATAGCTATTAATAGTGTAAAACGTTATATCTCTCTTAATAATAAACCTAGAACATTCAAACAACTTTTGAAAGAATCACGAAGTCTTATTCTATAAACACTGAAAAATATATACGTTTAGCTCAAGCAACTTTAGAGTTATTAACCAAACTCTGGAACTGCTTTTTTGACGAAATTGCATTTTTCAAATTAAGTTTAGACTCATTTATCTCAGGAACCGCTTGCTGTATTTTCACAAAACTTTTACCACATGATAGATTACAGCCTCAGCTACAACGTAGTTAAATTAATTTGGTAAAAATATAAATCTGAGATATAGAAACTAATTATTTCGATTTAACGCCCATTTTTTCTCTTCATTATTGGGCGTGGCAAGCTTTTTTTCATTAAGCATTGTTCTTCATATTTTTCTCTATTTACCTACAAAATTTCGTGCAATTATCTTTGAAAACAGCCGAGATATCATGCGAAACGTAATATGATTTTTTGGCCGAAAATGTTGGAAAAAAAATTAATTTTTTTGTAAAACACCAGGTCAACAGAACATCGTAGCAGGTGGATTTTTAAAAAATATTTTCTTTAAAGTGCTATAACTCCTAAACGGCTTGACATATTTGAATAAATCTTTCACCATATGATGGATAGGAACGTGGGCTTTTTTCTGGCAAACCTTTGGCCCCCCTAGCGGTCCGCTCTGCTATTCTAAAATAGCTATTAATAGTGTAAAACGTTATATCTCTCTTAATAATAAACCTAGAACATTCAAACAACTTTTGGAAGAATCACGAAGTCTTATTCTATAAACACTGAAAAATATATACGTTTAGCTCAAGCAACTTTAGAGTTATTAACCAAACTCTGGAACTGCTTTTTTGACGAAATTGCATTTTTCAAATTAAGTTTAGACTCATTTATCTCAGGAACCGCTTGCTGTATTTTCATAAAACTTTTACCACATGATAGATTACAGCCTCAGCTACAACGTAGTTAAATTAATTTGGTAAAAATATAAATCTGAGATATAGAAACTAATTATTTCGATTTAACGCCCATTTTTTCTCTTCATTATTGGGCGTGGCAAGCTTTTTTTCATTAAGCATTGTTCTTCATATTTTTCTCTATTTACCTACAAAATTTCGTGCAATTATCTTTGAAAACAGCCGAGATATCATGCGAAACGTAATATGATTTTTTGGCCGAAAATGTTGGAAAAAAACTTAATTTTTTTGTAAAACACCAGGTCAACAGAACATCGTAGCAGGTGGATTTTTAAAAAATATTTTCTTTAAAGTGCTATAACTCCTAAACGGCTTGACATATTTGAATAAATCTTTCACCATATGATGGATAGGAACGTGGGCTTTTTTCTGGCAAACCTTTGGCCCCCCTAGCGGTCCGCTCTGCTATTCTAAAATAGCTATTAATAGTGTAAAACGTTATATCTCTCTTAATAATAAACCTAGAACATTCAAACAACTTTTGGAAGAATCACGAAGTCTTATTCTATAAACACTGAAAAATATATACGTTTAGCTCAAGCAACTTTAGAGTTATTGACCAAACTCTGGAACTGCTTTTTTGACGAAATTGCATTTTTCAAATTAAGTTTAGACTCATTTATCTCAGGAACCGCTTGCTGTATTTTCATAAAACTTTTGCCACATGATAGATTACAGCCTCAGCTACAACGTAGTTAAATTAATTTGGTAAAAATATAAATCTGAGATATAGAAACTAATTATTTCGATTTAACGCCCATTTTTTCTCTTCATTATTGGGCGTGGCAAATTTTTTTTCATTGAGCATTGTTCTTCATAATTTTCTCTATTTACCTACAAAATTTCGTGCAATTATCTTTGAAAACAGCCGAGATATCATGCGAAACGTAATATGATTTTTTGGCGGAAATTGTTGAAAAAAACTTAATTTTTTTGTAAAACACCAGGTCAACAGAACATCGTAGCAGGTGGATTTTTAAAAAATATTTTCTTTAAAGTGCTATAACTCCTAAACGGCTTGACATATTTGAATAAATCTTTCACCATATGATGGATAGGAACGTGGGCTTTTTTCTGGCAAACCTTTGGCCCCCTAGCGGTCCGCTCTGCTATTCTAAAATAGCTATTAATAGTGTAAAACGTTATATCTCTCTTAATAATAAACCTAGAACATTCAAACAACTTTTGGAAGAATCACGAAGTCTTATTCTATAAACACTGAAAAATATATACGTTTAGCTCAAGCAACTTTAGAGTTATTAACCAAACTCTGGAACTGCTTTTTTGACGAAATTGCATTTTTCAAATTAAGTTTAGACTCATTTATCTCAGGAACCGCTTGCTGTATTTTCATAAAACTTTTATCACATGATAGATTACAGCCTCAGCTACAACGTAGTTAAATTAATTTGGTAAAAATATAAATCTGAGATATAGAAACTAATTATTTCGATTTAACGCCCATTTTTTCTCTTCATTATTGGGCGTGGCAAGCTTTTTTTCATTAAGCATTGTTCTTCATAATTTTCTCTATTTACCTACAAAATTTCGTGCAATTATCTTTGAAAACAGCCGAGATATCATGCGAAACGTAATATGATTTTTGGCCGAAAATGTTGGAAAAAAACTTAATTTTTTTGTAAAACACCAGGTCAACAGAACATCGTAGCAGGTGGATTTTTAAAAAATATTTTCTTTAAAGTGCTATAACTCCTAAACGGCTTGACATATTTGAATAAATCTTTCACCATATGATGGATAGGAACGTGGGCTTTTTTCTGGCAAACCTTTGGCCCCCCTAGCGGTCCGCTCTGCTATTCTAAAATAGCTATTAATAGTGTAAAACGTTATATCTCTCTTAATAATAAACCTAGAACATTCAAACAACTTTTGGAAGAATCACGAAGTCTTATTCTATAAACACTGAAAAATATATACGTTTAGCTCAAGCAACTTTAGAGTTATTGACCAAACTCTGGAACTGCTTTTTTGACGAAATTGCATTTTTCAAATTAAGTTTAGACTCATTTATCTCAGGAACCGCTTGCTGTATTTTCATAAAACTTTTGCCACATGATAGATTACAGCCTCAGCTACAACGTAGTTAAATTAATTTGGTAAAAATATAAATCTGAGATATAGAAACTAATTATTTCGATTTAACGCCCATTTTATCTCTTCATTATTGGGCATGGCAAATTTTTTTTCATTGAGCATTGTTCTTCATAATTTTCTCTATTTACCTACAAAATTTCGTGCAATTATCTTTGAAAACAGCCGAGATATCATGCGAAACGTAATATGATTTTTGGCCGAAAATGTTGGAAAAAAACTTAATTTTTTTGTAAAACACCAGGTCAACAGAACATCGTAGCAGGTGGATTTTTAAAAAATATTTTCTTTAAAGTGCTATAACTCCTAAACGGCTTGACATATTTGAATAAATCTTTCACCATATGATGGATAGGAACGTGGGCTTTTTTCTGGCAAACCTTTGGCCCCCCTAGCGGTCCGCTCTGCTATTCTAAAATAGCTATTAATAGTGTAAAACGTTATATCTCTCTTAATAATAAACCTAGAACATTCAAACAACTTTTGGAAGAATCACGAAGTCTTATTCTATAAACACTGAAAAATATATACGTTTAGCTCAAGCAACTTTAGAGTTATTGACCAAACTCTGGAACTGCTTTTTTGACGAAATTGCATTTTTCAAATTAAGTTTAGACTCATTTATCTCAGGAACCGCTTGCTGTATTTTCATAAAACTTTTGCCACATGATAGATTACAGCCTCAGCTACAACGTAGTTAAATTAATTTGGTAAAAATATAAATCTGAGATATAGAAACTAATTATTTCGATTTAACGCCCATTTTTTCTCTTCATTATTGGGCATGGCAAATTTTTTTTCATTGAGCATTGTTCTTCATAATTTTCTCTATTTACCTACAAAATTTCGTGCAATTATCTTTGAAAACAGCCGAGATATCATGCGAAACGTAATATGATTTTTGGCCGAAAATGTTGGAAAAAAAACTTAATTTTTTTGTAAAACACCAGGTCAACAGAACATCGTAGCAGGTGGATTTTTAAAAAATATTTTCTTTAAAGTGCTATAACTCCTAAACGGCTTGACATATTTGAATAAATCTTTCACCATATGATGGATAGGAACGTGGGCTTTTTTCTGGCAAACCTTTGGCCCCCCTAGCGGTCCGCTCTGCTATTCTAAAATAGCTATTAATAGTGTAAAACGTTATATCTCTCTTAATAATAAACCTAGAACATTCAAACAACTTTTGGAAGAATCACGAAGTCTTATTCTATAAACACTGAAAAATATATACGTTTAGCTCAAGCAACTTTAGAGTTATTGACCAAACTCTGGAACTGCTTTTTTGACGAAATTGCATTTTTCAAATTAAGTTTAGACTCATTTATCTCAGGAACCGCTTGCTGTATTTTCATAAAACTTTTGCCACATGATAGATTACAGCCTCAGCTACAACGTAGTTAAATTAATTTGGTAAAAATATAAATCTGAGATATAGAAACTAATTATTTCGATTTAACGCCCATTTTATCTCTTCATTATTGGGCATGGCAAATTTTTTTTCATTGAGCATTGTTCTTCATAATTTTCTCTATTTACCTACAAAATTTCGTGCAATTATCTTTGAAAACAGCCGAGATATCATGCGAAACGTAATATGATTTTTGGCCGAAAATGTTGGAAAAAAACTTAATTTTTTTGTAAAACACCAGGTCAACAGAACATCGTAGCAGGTGGATTTTTAAAAAATATTTTCTTTAAAGTGCTATAACTCCTAAACGGCTTGACATATTTGAATAAATCTTTCACCATATGATGGATAGGAACGTGGGCTTTTTTCTGGCAAACCTTTGGCCCCCCTAGCGGTCCGCTCTGCTATTCTAAAATAGCTATTAATAGTGTAAAACGTTATATCTCTCTTAATAATAAACCTAGAACATTCAAACAACTTTTGGAAGAATCACGAAGTCTTATTCTATAAACACTGAAAAATATATACGTTTAGCTCAAGCAACTTTAGAGTTATTGACCAAACTCTGGAACTGCTTTTTTGACGAAATTGCATTTTTCAAATTAAGTTTAGACTCATTTATCTCAGGAACCGCTTGCTGTATTTTCATAAAACTTTTGCCACATGATAGATTACAGCCTCAGCTACAACGTAGTTAAATTAATTTGGTAAAAATATAAATCTGAGATATAGAAACTAATTATTTCGATTTAACGCCCATTTTTTCTCTTCATTATTGGGCATGGCAAATTTTTTTTCATTGAGCATTGTTCTTCATAATTTTCTCTATTTACCTACAAAATTTCGTGCAATTATCTTTGAAAACAGCCGAGATATCATGCGAAACGTAATATGATTTTTGGCCGAAAATGTTGGAAAAAAACTTAATTTTTTTGTAAAACACCAGGTCAACAGAACATCGTAGCAGGTGGATTTTTAAAAAATATTTTCTTTAAAGTGCTATAACTCCTAAACGGCTTGACATATTTGAATAAATCTTTCACCATATGATGGATAGGAACGTGGGCTTTTTTCTGGCAAACCTTTTGGCATTGTTCTTCATAATTTTCTCTATTTACCTACAAAATTTCGTGCAATTATCTTTGAAAACAGCCGAGATATCATGCGAAACGTAATATGATTTTTTGGCCGAAAATGTTGGAAAAAAACTTAATTTTTTTGTAAAACACCAGGTCAACAGAACATCGTAGCAGGTGGATTTTTAAAAAATATTTTCTTTAAAGTGCTATAACTCCTAAACGGCTTGACATATTTGAATAAATCTTTCACCATATGATGGATAGGAACGTGGCTTTTTTCTGGCAAACCTTTGGCCCCCCTAGCGGTCCGCTCTGCTATTCTAAAATAGCTATTAATAGTGTAAAACGTTATATCTCTCTTAATAATAAACCTAGAACATTCAAACAACTTTTGGAAGAATCAGGAAGTCTTATTCTATAAACACTGAAAAATATATACGTTTAGCTCAAGCAACTTTAGAGTTATTGACCAAACTCTGGAACTGCTTTTTTGACGAAATTGCATTTTTCAAATTAAGTTTAGACTCATTTATCTCAGGAACCGCTTGCTGTATTTTCATAAAACTTTTGCCACATGATAGATTACAGCCTCAGCTACAACGTAGTTAAATTAATTTGGTAAAAATATAAATCTGAGATATAGAAACTAATTATTTCGATTTAACGCCAATTTTTTCTCTTCATTATTGGGCGTGGCAAATTTTTTTTCATTGAGCATTGTTCTTCATAATTTTCTCTATTTACCTACAAAATTTCGTGCAATTATCTTTGAAAACAGCCGAGATATCATGCGAAACGTAATATGATTTTTTGGCCGAAAATGTTGGAAAAAAACTTAATTTTTTTGTAAAACACCAGGTCAACAGAACATCGTAGCAGGTGGATTTTTAAAAAATATTTTCTTTAAAGTGCTATAACTCCTAAACGGCTTGACATATTTGAATAAATCTTTCACCATATGATGGATAGGAACGTGGGCTTTTTTCTGGCAAACCTTTGGCCCCCCTAGCGGTCCGCTCTGCTATTCTAAAATAGCTATTAATAGTGTAAAACGTTATATCTCTCTTAATAATAAACCTAGAACATTCAAACAACTTTTGGAAGAATCACGAAGTCTTATTCTATAAACACTGAAAAATATATACGTTTAGCTCAAGCAACTTTAGAGTTATTGACCAAACTCTGGAACTGCTTTTTTGACGAAATTGCATTTTTCAAATTAAGTTTAGACTCATTTATCTCAGGAACCGCTTGCTGTATTTTCATAAAACTTTTGCCACATGATAGATTACAGCCTCAGCTACAACGTAGTTAAATTAATTTGGTAAAAATATAAATCTGAGATATAGAAACTAATTATTTCGATTTAACGCCCATTTTTTCTCTTCATTATTGGGCGTGGCAAATTTTTTTTCATTGAGCATTGTTCTTCATAATTTTCTCTATTTACCTACAAAATTTCGTGCAATTATCTTTGAAAACAGCCGAGATATCATGCGAAACGTAATATGATTTTTGGCCGAAAATGTTGGAAAAAAACTTAATTTTTTTGTAAAACACCAGGTCAACAGAACATCGTAGCAGGTGGATTTTTAAAAAATATTTTCTTTAAAGTGCTATAACTCCTAAACGGCTTGACATATTTGAATAAATCTTTCACCATATGATGGATAGGAACGTGGGCTTTTTTCTGGCAAACCTTTTGGCATTGTTCTTCATAATTTTCTCTATTTACCTACAAAATTTCGTGCAATTATCTTTGAAAACAGCCGAGATATCATGCGAAACGTAATATGATTTTTTGGCCGAAAATGTTGGAAAAAAACTTAATTTTTTTGTAAAACACCAGGTCAACAGAACATCGTAGCAGGTGGATTTTTAAAAAATATTTTCTTTAAAGTGCTATAACTCCTAAACGGCTTGACATATTTGAATAAATCTTTCACCATATGATGGATAGGAACGTGGGCTTTTTTCTGGCAAACCTTTGGCCCCCCTAGCGGTCCGCTCTGCTATTCTAAAATAGCTATTAATAGTGTAAAACGTTATATCTCTCTTAATAATAAACCTAGAACATTCAAACAACTTTTGGAAGAATCACGAAGTCTTATTCTATAAACACTGAAAAATATATACGTTTAGCTCAAGCAACTTTAGAGTTATTGACCAAACTCTGGAACTGCTTTTTTGACGAAATTGCATTTTTCAAATTAAGTTTAGACTCATTTATCTCAGGAACCGCTTGCTGTATTTTCATAAAACTTTTGCCACATGATAGATTACAGCCTCAGCTACAACGTAGTTAAATTAATTTGGTAAAAATATAAATCTGAGATATAGAAACTAATTATTTCGATTTAACGCCCATTTTTTCTCTTCATTATTGGGCGTGGCAAATTTTTTTTCATTGAGCATTGTTCTTCATAATTTTCTCTATTTACCTACAAAATTTCGTGCAATTATCTTTGAAAACAGCCGAGATATCATGCGAAAGGTAATATGATTTTTGGCCGAAAATGTTGGAAAAAAACTTAATTTTTTTGTAAAACACCAGGTCAACAGAACATCGTAGCAGGTGGATTTTTAAAAAATATTTTCTTTAAAGTGCTATAACTCCTAAACGGCTTGACATATTTGAATAAATCTTTCACCATATGATGGATAGGAACGTGGGCTTTTTTCTGGCAAACCTTTGGCCCCCCTAGCGGTCCGCTCTGCTATTCTAAAATAGCTATTAATAGTGTAAAACGTTATATCTCTCTTAATAATAAACCTAGAACATTCAAACAACTTTTGGAAGAATCACGAAGTCTTATTCTATAAACACTGAAAAATATATACGTTTAGCTCAAGCAACTTTAGAGTTATTGACCAAACTCTGGAACTGCTTTTTTGACGAAATTGCATTTTTCAAATTAAGTTTAGACTCATTTATCTCAGGAACCGCTTGCTGTAGTTAAATTAATTTGGTAAAAATATAAATCTGAGATATAGAAACTAATTATTTCGATTTAACGCCCATTTTTTCTCTTCATTATAGGGCGTGGCAAAATTTTTTTCATTGAGCATTGTTCTTCATATTTTTCTCTATTTACCTACAAAATTTCGTGCAATTATCTTTGAAAACAGCCGAGATATCATGCGAAACGTAATATGATTTTTGGCCGAAAATGTTGGAAAAAAACTTAATTTTTTTGTAAAACACCAGGTCAACAGAACATCGTAGCAGGTGGATTTTTAAAAAATATTTTCTTTAAAGTGCTATAACTCCTAAACGGCTTGACATATTTGAATAAATCTTTCACCATATGATGGATAGGAACGTGGGCTTTTTTCTGGCAAACCTTTGGCCCTCCTAGCGGTCCGCTCTGCTATTCTAAAATAGCTATTAATAGTGTAAAACGTTATATCTCTCTTAATAATAAACCTAGAACATTCAAACAACTTTTGGAAGAATCACGAAGTCTTATTCTATAAACACTGAAAAATATATACGTTTAGCTCAAGCAACTTTAGAGTTATTGACCAAACTCTGGAACTGCTTTTTTGACGAAATTGCATTTTTCAAATTAAGTTTAGACTCATTTATCTCAGGAACCGCTTGCTGTATTTTCATAAAACTTTTGCCACATGATAGATTACAGCCTCAGCTACAACGTAGTTAAATTAATTTGGTAAAAATATAAATCTGAGATATAGAAACTAATTATTTCGATTTAACGCCCATTTTTTCTCTTCATTATAGGGCGTGGCAAAATTTTTTTCATTGAGCATTGTTCTTCATATTTTTCTCTATTTACCTACAAAATTTCGTGCAATTATCTTTGAAAACAGCCGAGATATCATGCGAAACGTAATATGATTTTTTGGCGGAAATTGTTGAAAAAAAACTTAATTTTTTTGTAAAACACCAGGTCAACAGAACATCGTAGCAGGTGGATTTTTAAAAAATATTTTCTTTAAAGTGCTATAACTCCTAAACGGCTTGACATATTTGGCAAACCTTTGGCCCCCCTAGCGGTCCGCTCTGCTATTCTAAAATAGCTATTAATAGTGTAAAACGTTATATCTCTCTTAATAATAAACCTAGAACATTCAAACAACTTTTGGAAGAATCACGAAGTCTTATTCTATAAACACTGAAAAATATATACGTTTAGCTCAAGCAACTTTAGAGTTATTGACCAAACTTAATTAACGCCCATTTTTCTCTTCATTATTGGGCGTGGCAAAATTTTTTTCATTGAGCATTGTTCTTCATAATTTTCTCTATTTACCTACAAAATTTCGTGCAATTATCTTTTAACACAGAGAAACGTAAAATGATTTTTTGGCCGAAAATGTTGATAAAAAAACTAATTTTTTTTTAAACACCAGGTCAAACAACTTTTCGAAGAATCACGAAGTCTTATTCTATAA
Organism: Gymnocheta viridis; assembly: GCA_956483585.1. Classification (NCBI taxonomy): domain Eukaryota; kingdom Metazoa; phylum Arthropoda; class Insecta; order Diptera; family Tachinidae; genus Gymnocheta; species Gymnocheta viridis. Next base: position 41,621,542 of record OY101441.1, read on the forward strand.
ACATTGCAAATTATATTTGTTTAGCTTAAGCAACTTTAATAATAAACGTATCACATACATATACATATGTATGTACATGCATTTCAGTGGTGCTTATGGATTAATTTCTTTTGGTATATATTAGAAATATCTAACAAATGTTTCCATTACTTATCGAACACGATTTATTTCATTTAAGGGACTGCCGCGCCGCGGGTGGCTTCATCGTTGCTTATCCTGTCAGTCCAATTTTCAGACTTTGTTGATTGTTTCTTGTTCTATTTTACGAATATCTCGGACGATATTAAACGTATGGGTGTAGACGTTTGTGGGTTATTCGTATAGTGTCGGTCTTTAACGGCATCCCACTAGAACAAGTTTAGAGGTCAAATTGCAGTTCCGATGCGCCCAATTGACATCGCCAAGACGGCTGATGACACGATTTCACTGATTTTTCGGCGAAAGCGACTCGTTTTGGTCCGACAAAAAAATCGAGTGTCAAAATAATACTTATATATCTTATTTTAACTTACGAACTAGAATTTTAAAAATACATTTTAAACAAAACTTCTGTCATGATTTTTTGAGATTTTGAGGAGCCTGCCGAAATTTTAAGAATTTTTTATTGAAACATTCATTCCATTTTTGCTTTGCTTTGTACGAAGATTCAGGGAACTCAGCTGAAAGTAAAAATAATAAATATTTACTTTGTAAAAATTTTTAAATAGAATCGATAATTATATGTACATAGATAAGAATGTTGAATTACAGACCTGAATCCAAGTCAAAGGGAAACCTATTGGATATCATTAATTCATTATTGATATCACGAAATCAAAAGATTTTTGAAACAAAAACGCGACAGCTAAACTTTTTTCGAGTCCTTTTAATTGTCGATCTTGAATGTGTTAGACGAAAAAAGTTCGAGATACGTTCGCAGGCGAAATCATAAACGAAGGTCTCGATCAAGTTAAAAGAATGTCATATAATATATGTACATATGTATGTACATACATACATATGTATGCATATTCATGTATTTTTCACATTTTGTTCTTTTTCGCTTAATTTCTCCCAACTGCATCTTGCAATCATAAAAAGTTGTGTAGGTTAATATACAAAAAATTATTTTAAGTACATACATAAGTACATACGTATGGATATGTAACTGAATCCCATCGAGCACATAAAATGTAAAAAATTAAGTCTCGCATCGCAGGGCTTATACCACTAAAGCTTATGAAATATCATAAAAAACAAAGTCAGCCATTTTAATTAGCATCTATGGAACGGAACTGCGAGCGAAGCCGCAGAAGTTCGTAGAACAAACAACAAATAAAAGCCAGGGTGCATTAAAAAAATAATCAAAGCGACGCAGTCGATGTTCTTTCGACCAGAAATTTATTTATTTATTGGCACATATTCTACAAAGCCTAAATTTGCAGAATATGGTTGCACAAAAATGGCTCCGGTAACTAGACCATATGTCCATGATGTTATTAACAGTATTTTAAAAATGTTTTTGTGACTGACTATACCCGACCCACAAAGTAGTTTGTGACCCGACCTATGCCTTCACATAGGAAGTAGCAACGTCGTTGTCAACGAAATTCCACAAAAGAACCGCAAGACTACTTATACGGTTATCCGTGGCAAGTCAGTCAACCAGTGCGAGCGTGACGAAAAACTCTCGAAGGCCAAACAAGTCACGCAATCCTGACCGCACTTAAGGAATAATTACGAAGACGCGAGGGCTGTTCTTCAGCCCAGAGCTGCTTAACGACTCTTTCGTCCAGATCTAAACAACCAATTATAGTAAATAATAGTAAAAACTTTTGTGTGAACGAACAGCTCTTTTACTGAACTTATTCTCTCTCCCTGACAATTGCTAAACAGCTGTTCGAAAAAAGCAATAGTAAATTGTTTATCTTTTTTGGGTGTTTTCCAAGTGTTCGTAGGTTGATAATTTTATTATTTACAACAGTTATTAAACTTCCATTTTAAGAATAAAAAGAAATTTAAATGTCTACCAAACGGTCCCTACTGCTACTCTCTTCTTCTCGAGTTTATGGTTATGGTTATTTGGAACATGCTAAACAGGAAATAATGAAATTCTTTAGCAAGTAAGTACACAGGCAATAAATTATTAGCAAACAATTATAACATTTTCTATTTTATTGTAGAAAAAATATTACAACAATACTTTTTGTACCTTATGCAATGCCAGATCATGATGCCTATACGAAAGTAGTTAGTGAAGCTTTAACGCCTTGGGGTTATACAGTGGAGGGCATCCATACCAAAGATAATCCAGTTGACGCTCTGAATTCAGCTCAAGCTTTATTTGTAGGCGGAGGCAATACTTATGTTTTACTGAAAACACTGTACGAATTTAATTTGGTCGAGGCGATAAGAGAGATCACGCTAAACAAAGGCACTCCATATATGGGTAGCAGTGCGGGTACTAATGTGGCTACACGCTCTATAAATACCACAAACGACATGCCTGTGGCTTACCCTCCAACTTATGAAGCATTACATTTAGTTCCATTCAACATAAATCCACACTATTTGGAAGCAGACCCAAATACTCCACATAAGGGTGAAACTAGGGATCAACGTTTGGAAGAATTTTTATTTTATCATAAAAGACCTGTATTAGGTCTGCGTGAAGGTACCGCAGTTTTAGTAGAACATGATAAAGTCACTTTGGTGGGTGATAGAATGGCAAAGTTATTTAGTCCGTAAGTATTTTAAGAGATATACATATATGTATGTACATAATATATGTGTACATACTTACATTTGTATGTAAATACAAAACAGACAAAACCAACTGGTTAAGATTTTGGATTGTATGCAGAAACACCCAACGACTTTTACTGTAAAATAATTTTACGGTTTTTTATTTTATTTCTTTCAGTCAACAAGAGCCAGTGGAATATGAACCCAATTCAGATTTAAGTTTTTTATTAAATTGCATTTAATATTTTTGAAAGCATTCACAAATATGCATTTTTTATTACAAATAAAAATCTGTTTTCTTTTATAAAAATAAACGTTATTTACAGATTTATTTATTATGCATACTGCCACTATTTAGAGATAAATATTTATCAAATAGATAATTGCCCAAATCACATTCTGTATGTTCAAGTTGAGTTATAAAATCACCCAACTGTTTGATAGCATCAACTTGTTCTTGAAGAAAATTGGTCTCAATAAAATCGCACATATTTGGATCATTATTTTTAGAGGCAATAGTATGAGCTTCTAATAGACCCTATTAAAATAATTAAAGGTGGCAGTTTAATTTGTAATACGATAGATACATCAGAATGTTTAATCGTTTAAGATGTAGATGTGCATGCATGTAGGAGAAATATCTTGTGTGTTTATTAATTTAAAATTATTTAAACTCACCTGATTCACTTCTTTTTCCATTTTAAGTGCTTCCATCATGGCATCTTTAGTTGAAGCTATTCTAACATTCGGTGCCTTCAATACTTCTATTTTCACGGTGCCACCTCTTTTATTCATGTATTTCATAAAAATTTCCGCATGTTGACGTTCTTCATGGCTGGCGTTGTTTAAAAAGTTAAAAACTCCAGGTTCCGCTACATCACTGCGATCAAAATGAAAAGCCTAGAAGAAATAAAGCTTTTTACATATAATTGGTCTCTATTTCTCTGGTCGCAATGATACCATTGCCAAATAGCTATGACAAGCATGCAGTTCCATATTAATTTGTTTATTAATTGCCTCTTCACATTCCCTTGAGAAATTTTCCCTCACTAAAAGGCATAAGCCCCGTTTAAAATTAAGCCGAGAAAGAGATTTCATATTTTAATATTTTCAAAAATAAAACACTTCAAACTTGAAAATGTAATGACAAAAAAATCAAACAGTTTGAAACAAATGACTGACAAAGAACATAGAGCACAACATGATACAATATTATTGCATCTTGGAGCAACTTATCGGGTGAATTCGTATACAGTAGTTTTGATTTAGCTGCCTAAGAGCACTTTTGACTTGACTGCACAAAACTGATAATTTCTCACTATTCTTTAAAATTCCATACAAAATCATTTTTATTTTCATAAAAAAAATTAACCATGATCTAATAATAATTATTAGATCATGAAATCAACGTTAGCTGCGTTTTGACTTAACGGCAAAAAATATATATTTATTATTTTTGTATACCTGCACATTTACCATGTTTTTTGGCGGTTTTAAAATATGTTCATATAAAAAATCAAAGTTAGCTGCACATATTAAAATATATGGTGGCCACTTTTTCACGTAAACATCCAACTTAAGCCGTTAAAATTGAAAAAATCATCAAAATTCGTCTACGTATTTTGTTTGCATGTACATACATAAACACATACATTTGAGATAATAGCATTTTTGATTTATCTGCACAAAAAATCGTGCAAAGTTGATTGTGCAGCTAAGTCAAAATTACTGTATGTAGTAAATTTGTGCTACTTGTTCACAAACTATTGCAATGGTAAATGAAGTGTTTTGATGTAGTTGCAGAAGTTTGCAGTGCGGAAAAAAGTTTCTGCCTGACAAAAGCATACATTAACTAACATATCCCAAAATCAATATCATGAACACTTAATTTCGTTTTCAAACGGAATTTATATTAGTTTCAAGCACAAAACGGGTTTCATACATAATTAAGCTATTAACCAACAGGAATCGAAGACGAACTACAAAGGCCCTGTGTCAGCGGGAATGAAATTTGGGGGTCCACGAGATATAACAGGATGTCTACAAACGTGGAAAACGCTCCGTTTCTAATATCGTTTTCGATCACATACATGATTATCATTACGATAAATATTGATACGAGTGTTATTGAGAACATAAATTAATTGTAAAATCTGGTAAGCATGATTTTAGCATTTTCATTATTTTGCAATTTAGCACTTTTACTTCTACATAATTAAATTCAACTAATATTTATAAATTTACGTGGTGCATTATTTATAAACTACTAAAGTAAAATAATTATTACACGAATTACTTTTAAATTTGCCGTCACATTGAATAAAACATCAACTAGTTTACGTTAATTTTAAACTTAAAGCACTGAGATCACATGTATACGAATTAGATTAAAGAGTTTACTTTTGGTTGTTAAATAAGATCACTTGGTGACAACTGGGATTCACCTTCCGCTAAATACATACGCATGCCTTTGAAAAGCAAAGCAATGCCCAAATATTTCTTTTCTTTCATAGTCCAAATTTTTGAGGGACCATAGTAATCACCACGTTTACAATTGGTTAAATGTTGTAGGCCTAGTGCATCTATAATGGCAGCTTCACGTGTATACGCATCAATAGGCAAAATGTTATGAAAAACATGAAGGCATACAACACCGTATCCATTTCCCCAAATGTTTAAAATGCGATCAATTTTTTTACTATCTGAGTTTCTTCGCGGAGGCGATTTGAAAATTTCGAGATTTAAAGCCTGTCGTTTAACTGAGAATTTAATAATTTTGAATCTGTTTATTAATTGAATATTTAAAAAATAATAACTTAAACTTACTTGATATCTTTTTGCCTTTTTTATCTGTTTTTTCTAGAAGTTCTTTATTGTGTAGTCGTGAATGCTTCTTCATTGCATCATACAAATGAGAATATGGTCGTGCTGTTTTACCTTTGCCCACATAGAAAATGGATTGTAAAAATCTTTGCCAAACATCAAATTCTTTTAGGAACTAAAAATTTCGGAAGGTTTTTTTAAAGAACCTTTTTAAGGTTGAAAATATTATGGTACGTACCACGCTTTCTCCCGCTAAATTGCATGAAATACGAGGATCTATTAGCATATAAATAAAACTTTGTTTCAAATGTCCTTCACGCATTTGTTTTTTGTTAATATTTCCCTCAAAATATTCCATAGATTGTGTATCATATTTAAAGTAGTCTTTTATACGTTGAAAATCTTCTTCAGACTTGAGAGTTCTCTGCAGTTCTACCGAAAATTCTGTGAATAAAATTCATATTAATCATAAATTCATTTCAAATATCATTTTAATCAACTTTTATCAGTATTGATATTTTGCTTTAGTTTTGTAAAACATCTTAATGGGATTGAATTTTGAAAGCTTATCTTAAGAAGAAAATTTAGGAATAACATATTAAAAATTGAAACTTGAAATTTTAAAATTTTATAATAAATATAATATATTATAATTGGGGAATGCACAAGGTGGTCTATCGTGTCATATTGTCATATTGCTGTAAAATTTGAAAATGGGTTATAAATATATTATTTACTGTTTCAATATTTCTGTCATAACCGATTATTTTTCTTTTTGATTTTGTTTTTCAAAAATCAGGGGGGCAAATTACGCCGTTCGAATGTCGAGCGACGTTTCCGTACAAAATCAAAAACTTTTTTATGGGATTTTACTCGATATCGAATGTCGTAATTTGCCCCCAGGCTTTTATATTCCGATGATTTTTTAACAATTCTAAATAAATAAGTTTATTTATCCAAAAAATTACCAAAAATTGCGGAAAGTAAATGGAATGGTAAAAAATCCGAAAAAACTTTAATCAATGATGAAAATAATTAAAACTCTCTAAAACTAAAAAAAGAGGTAAAAATTTCGAAAAATTGCCTAAATCTGTCGAAATTATTAAAAAGTGGAAAATTTGCATGTATCGTGAAAATTCTCAAACAAATTGCGAAAATCAGATATCAACAGCAAAAGAGATTAAAAAACTTCATCGCAAAAATGGCAAAAGCTCGAAAGATTGGAAACAAGCGTCAAAATGAATAAAAAAATTGATAAAACTGTAAGGAATGACTAAAACTTCAAAAAAGGCGAAAATAATGAATATTTGCGAAATTTTGCCAGCAGCGGAAGTTCGCAAAGAATAAAATTGATTAAAAACCGCTAATACTGTAGAGGTACAAAAAATTCAAAAAAAAATCACTTCGACCGCGAAAATTTACAAAATTCATTAATGGAAAGAAAATATAGAGAAAACTTCGAAAATTCACAAAAAAAAATAAAATCGGAAAAGTTAAATTTTTTAATATTGATTAAAACTTGTCATAAGTATAAAAAGACCAAAAGTTTGCAATAAGTCACTTCTATTATTAAAAACAAGGAGAATATTGCTTTTTTCACGAAAATTGTGAAAACTCGCGAACAAATCGGCAACAGAAGCCGAATTGAATAAAAATTACTTAAGCTATAAAACGGATAACATACATATCTAGGAAACTTCAGAGTGATCATCGTGAAAATGGAGTACATTTGCAAAAAGCTGCTAAAGTAAAACTAGAAATCGTTAAAATTTCAGAGGACGAAACCACAAAAAAATCACATTTAGGAAAAGTACCAAAAATTTCTTAATTGCTTTGCTAAAATTAGAAAAAAGTAAAAAGAATTAAAAAATCTTGCCAAATCGGAAGAAAAATAAAAATTGTGAAAGATTGTAAATGCTTAAAAATATTGGGTTTATCGCAAATATTATGAAAATTTTTAATTCAAATTTTGAAAATGTCAAACCTTTTCCACGCCATTTTGGATTGTTGAATGAAATATTATATTAATAGTTTTCATTTTCATGCACTCAAGTATGAGGATTTTTCACAACAGTCATATTTTACTTTTTCAACTTTTATGATACCTTGTGATATGTATTTATACATACATAATTGTAAATCTGTGAGCTTTTGATAAAGAATGTATCAAATTTAATATTTATAAATGCAGGGAGGGAGGAAAACCTAATTTTCACTTCTCCATAAATGCCTACTAATATTAGCCAGCGCTATATTTGATAGTTGAAATGCAATATTAAAGATTTGATCTTGAGACCTGTTACTTGTTTGAGGAAGGTACACTTGCAATTTGTCTTGTCCAATATATTATGAATAGTGCGGAAAACGCGCTGAAATGAAGATCATTGCAGAATAACGAATTACATTGGATTATATATGTATATAACTCCGGGTGGAGCGTAGGGCCATAATGTAATATCTGTAGTAAATTATATTTTTGGATAGTTTTTCAATTCATTCCATGATTTATTCGACTGGTTTAGTTCAGCATTGGTGTTGGGTCGCCATTATGTTTTCGGTCGACCTTGGTTTCTGGATCTTTGCGGGTTCCACAACAATGCTTCACAGCAAGATTCCTTTACGTCTTTTCTGAGGGTATGGCATATCCATCGCCATTTCCTTCATTTCATTTCAAGGTCGATTGGAATTTCTTTAGTTGCAGCAAGTAGTTGTTGGTTGGAGATTGTTTGAGGCCACCAAATTTTCAAGATTTTCCGTAGACAGCGGTTCGGTAGTTTTCTAATTAATGCTGATGTTAACGCCCAAGATTCGCACCCATACATCAGAACAGACTTTACGTTTGAATTATATATTCTGATTTTGTTTTTGACTGATACACAGTTGTAAACTTAATTTTTTGAGTTGGGAGAAGGTTCCTCTGACCTTGTTTAGGCGGAAAGTAATATCATCGGATGTGCCACCGCTTGGCGGTATCATACTTCCAAGGTAACTAAATTGGTTAGTTTGATTTAAGGGCTCATTATAGACGGTAAAGGAAGGGGCATAGTTATGTTGTGAGATATTCTGTTTTCTTAACCGATTCGTGTTTCCTTTTTTCTTTTTTTGTGGTTTCAGTGATCGATTGAGTTTGTGTTTACGCACATCATGTCTTATTGACATGATTGCTACTTTATAAGCAAGAGAGAGACGAGGGGAAAATAAACTGTACTGTATGTGCATGTACTGTCATTATGAGGTTGTCCGCCCCACTGCTTCATACCTTCCCTCCTCCTTAATCCGGGCTTGGAACCGCCGCCTGCATTTACCATGCCAGTGGCGGATCGGCATGTACAATATCCTAATACCAACTTTATCGATAATATATGGAGGAACGGTAATTTTAAAATTAACTGTGAAAATAGTGAAATACGGAAAGTTTGAAATAATAACTTAAACTTTAGTTTTTGTCAAGCCGCCTTGGTTTTTGTAAAAAAAAATTATATAAGAGATTGCTTTCAAATTTGTGTCATAAGCAATACGAAAATTCGTTATATTTCTTATCACAGGTCCGTGATTTTTAAATACCGTATATACATAATTAAATTAATTTTTTAAATAAAAGTTTTCAAAACATGTGTTCAAGTTTAACGGGAAAAGACATCTTAAATGCTCTGATTCAGTTAAAAAATTCTGCAAATTTAACAGATATTGTGGAAAACTTGTGTAAAAACAACGAAGATAGCAAGACTGCATTATTAGAAGCGGCTAAAATCCTTTTAGATGCTGGTGTACGTTTCGGATGCATTGTGGAGGAGGACAATAAATATCGGGCTGAATATATGATTCCGAAGGGTGAGAAAATAGAAGGAATTGAACTTAAAAATGCAGATGAAGAAACGGCACCTCATGATGTCAGCCTGGAAAAACTGAAGAAAGCTAAGACAAAAACTACCAAAAAGCTTTACGGCACCACTTCAATTTCAAGTGATGACAATGAAGGTGAACTTAATGACTATGAGGACAATTGTGGTCCAAGATCTAGCAGAAAAAGACGATCCCGAAGTCGTAACAGCAGTAAGCGACGAAGTAGCCGTCGTCGAAGAAGACAGAGTTAGTTGTGCTTATTGTGCAAATGTAAAATTTACGTAGTATTTTAAAATTTTCGAATTAAATACACACAAATTGAAGTGCTTTAAATAACAATCTATGAAGTTATCTTTATGTTTGGGCAAGGCCAACCTGGACAAATAAGTGTAACGACTATTTTTGACAAATGATTATTCCACTCAACATCTATACAAGAGTGAAATTAAAAAATGTCGCAGAACCATATATCCGGATAATTTATCTTTATAATTTTTACAAGAGGAAAACTGCATATAAATAAAAGAAATAAAAACATGAAATACCTACTATTTCTATTTGGTTTTTCATTTTCTGACAGTTCCCGCATATTTGTTGTCTTCCGTTTATACTTAATCAGCCTTTTAATATATAACTTTTTGGTAGTCTTTGTTATGGGACCAGGAGGTTCACCAAATGCTGTTAGTTCCGCTCTTAATGTATCGGTTTCATAGTCTAGAGGTAAGGTTATATCTGTAGATTGACTAGTCATTGTAGTATCCAAATCGCGACCAGTAGTAGTTTTGGGTGTGCTATACATCAAAATTGAAAAAAATATGTTTAAATTAGTTAAATACAAATTTAATTAAAAAAACTTACCAGCGGTTTCTTTGCGCCGCCTGTTTATTACCAATATTGCTGAGAAGTTTAGTTTCATAAAACACTAAACCATTCTCATCATCTGTGTGAACATAAGCTTCGGTCATTTGCAAGAAATACTCATTGTTTTTAGGTGAACGTATAAAGTTTGTAGAAGTGTTTTGCGCATCTAGCTCTTGGTTATTGTTTGAAAAGGCATCAATATGTTCAGGTACAGTTTGATAACTATTTTCTAAATCTGTATTTAGTAGTTGCGGAGAACTTGCCTCAGGCATTTTAGGGTGATCTAATTCAAAGTCCTGTAGTTTTGCCTCAACCACCGTTTGCATTAATTTACTTAAACTCATTTGTGGCTTTGGCAGAGTGTTTTTCTCTGCGGATTTACGATATTCAGTTGTATTTGTAAGAGAAGAAGAAGTTGAAGCACAAGGTGCACTATCAACCTCAGCATGTGGCTGTTGCTTTGTTTCTTTTACCGGCGATTTTTCTTTCAACTCTATATTTGTAAAATTTAATTGATCATTTTCAATAACTTGGTCTATCATTTCTACAATGTCATCAAATTGCTTTACTATAGATTGGCGGGCTCGAGATTTCTGCACTTTTTCCCGCCAAGATTCAATTAAAGAGGGTCGTGATTTTTCATAAGGACCATTACGCTGAGTTAGTTCCTTTAGGTTTTCTTTAGTTAAGGAAAATATATTAACTGTCTCTATCCGTTCTGGCGATGACAAATTCACATTTTGCATTGAAATTGATGCAACATTCTCAGTAGAGTTGCTGACACTGAGTTTACTATTTTCTTCATTGTCCCTTAGTTGAACATCGGGAAACTTCGGTTGAGGATGATGTCTTCTATGGGTAATATTTATATAATATGGGGAGGTAACATCATAATTATAATTAATGCGATTTGGTGTAAACTTGTTATTACCAAAAGAATCATCTAGAGAATTTGTCACCTTTAAAAGGGTTTTATTTTTTGCTGTCTTAGGATCATCGTTTTTGTTTGATGTACGATGTGGTGTTGAAGATGATGTTGCTTTGCCATTCTGTGATCTTTTCTGTAGTGAATCTTCAAATCTCGATTCTGAAAGCGTTGTTGAATTTTTTGCTTTTTTGTTTTCGTATTTTTTAAGGAAAATATGATCTTTCATTATTTGCAGCACTTCAAAATTACATTCATCGATGGCATATAAAGCAGGCGTTTTTTTCTCATTATCATATACATCCCAATCAGCACCATATTGCTAAATATAGTTGAAATAATTGAATTTAAACATTTGTTGGAATAAAACTTGAAATATAGATACATTTGAACTCCATTTCGTTACCGATCGTTATAGAAACACCCAAGGCAAATTCACACCAGATACAAACAAGAGAATTCACAATACAATACACACAGTTTGAATGCCAAAATTATTTTATTTAAACAAAAAAGTCCACAACACTTTTAACTTAAGAGTTGGTGTTAATAGTAATAATAAACACCGGCTGGTTGGCACAAAATGTAAAAACAAATAATTTATTTAAAATGTACTTTACTAACTTTCATCACAATCCATATGCCCAAAATGAAAGTCGGACAGAAAGAGAAACTATAAAATCTTAAAAATTACCAATTTAAAACTATCGGTAGTACAACATTTTAGTGTTAAAATATTCCAATGAGGTAAACCAACATTTTGTTGAACAATTTGAATATAATAATTGAGCCACTTACCAGTAACAAACGTACAATGTGTTCCCTTCCGTACATGGCAGCCACATGCAGAGGAGTCATGTTATCTTCACTCCGACAATTTGGGTCAGCTAAAAATATTGATCTTTGTAAACCTCAAAATTTATTCTTACTAACTTGAGCTCTTACCTCCCATATTTAGAAAACGTTTTGCAACATCTGTGGCTAACTGTTCATTCTGCATGCCACAAACATAATGAAGTGGGGCAATTCCCCGGTCTATAGGTACATACGATGGATTAATAGCTTTACTATTACTGCCTAGTATAAAATTAATATCACTTTAAAGGAAATTACAAAATTTTAAATAATTAATATATGTACATCTCCACTATAAAAACCCACAAAAGTTTTCGACTCACGTCTCATTTTCATCCTCCAGGGCATCCAAAAGGATTAATGATAAATAATTTGTTCTTTGATCCATTTTTAACAAAAAACTTTTCACTTATTTTAAATATATTTTAACTTAACTTTCAACCATTTTAAATTTATCACAATTTTAATGTAATTATTTGGGATTTTAATTGCGCGTTCTTTTGCTTATACATATGGACATATGTATGTGTCTACATATGTATATTAGTCTTTATATTGAAATATTTGTAAACTTTTCAAAGCACTGATATTTGCATACAGGTGGCGCGAGCTGTCGTAAATATCGGAAAATGCTGCCAGACAGTTAGATAGTTCAAATACTGTTAAATTCGATTTTGCATCTATTTTCTTAAAAAACAGACTTAATTGTTTTTAAATATTAAGCGATTGCAGGAAAAAAATCGGTACTCCGAAAAATAATTAGATAGTGCCACCTAGTTCTAGCAATAGATTTTAATGAGTCATATCCTTTGTGAATACATTCAAATGCAGTTTGAGTTAGCTGCTATTTTAATTTCTTTAAATCATATATACTCTAGAGCTAATAAAAATAAGAATAGCATCTCAATTTAAAATTTGAAACGTTTTTCTGGGATTTCAAATGAGTTTTCTTTTTTTTAAGTTTCAGGAATTTTTAAGTGGTTTTTGCGATCCAAGTGATTTTTTGCTTATTTTGTTCATTTGAGCTGTTTTAGTAATTTGAATCGAATTGAATTCCTTTTAAAATCGTAGCATATATTAATTACAATTAGACAGCAAATATATAAACTATAGATATTTCTATACATATCCATCTACATGTACAAATCTATGTAAACATTTCTAAGCCTAGACTTATATTATTACATATATACAAGAATACAAATAAAATAATTATATATATAAATACATAGAAGCACATCTTATATCCTGTGGTTCCCAAGGGTCACAAAATAATTGATACAACACAGATGGTTCGACACATCTAAGGATGGCGACCAAGAACTGATAACTATTTAGTAATCTATGATGGACTAACAATAACAAAAGCCACAATATTAAATATCTGTTGTTTATATTCAAAAAAGAATATTAATATCGTGGATAAGGATAACTCAAAGTGTTATATTAGTAAAGTCGACATGTACATATACATATGTACATCAGCATAACGCAGAAGATGTATTTCAATTTATTTAAAAAATAACTTATTTACGATTAACAAACTTTTTTACATTAATATTATTAGTTTCCGGTCAAAAAACGCGGTATTGTTTTACTTTCAATAACAGTCTTGTAATAACGTGCTGAATATTTGGCAATACGTTCTTTGCCATCACTTGACATGTTCACATGATACAATCCAAACTTTTCGCTAAAACAAAATTTATTAAAACGTGTTAAAACAACACTTCCAAACACGCGAAGTTTTAAGTTAAAAAGCGAACAACAACTTACGTATATCCTTGCTGCCATTCAAAATTATCGATTAAACTCCAATGCGTATAGCGTGTTACGTTGCATCCCATATTAACAGCATTTAAAACAGCCTGTAAATGAGCCTACAAACACGTACATTAGGGTGAAAAAGTATAGTTAGTGGTACAATTATTAGTAGGTAGGTGCAGTAGATAAAATATGTGTATTGTTTGTTCGTAAGACTGTCAAACAAAAAAATTTGCACATATTTTTTTTAAATTAAGCACATTTTTTTTAAATTATGCTCCATGGTACAATGACCAGCAATTTTGTGTGTGCAGTTCATACAATATGAAAATAATTAACGTTACACAAATTATTTCTTCAATTTTATATGTATATACATACACGTTTTTATACTGATCCTACCTGTTAATAATAGTACCATTGTGTAGTGTATGGATTTTTTTAAATTTTTTCGATACATGTACGAATCATTGCATTTCTTTTAATTTTTTATTTTTTGTCTACATATTGGTCAATTAAGTCAGTTTGTACTAATTTGTATCAATTGTTACTGGAATTTGGAAATTTTTATGAAAATGAAAATATTAAAAACGATAAGATTAATTATTTTTCTTAAATTTTGGGACAGCAGCAGCCTTTAAATGAATTAAAAAAATCATTAATCAAGCTGTGTAAAATCTTCATGGTGGTATAATAAAAGTTACACTCCGATTTCCAATATTTCATTAAAATGAAAAAGTGCTAACAAATTGAATGTCAAACAAGCTCCTTCTAATCACAAATTCCATAAAATTAAATATTTTTTTTTACAAAATTTAATTTCATGTTCTTCACCCTAATGAAGGTACTAAAAACGTAAAATGGAAAATTTCTTTAGAACATTTTTAATTTTCAAAGAAGGTTTAATTAGCAGTGTCAAATAAATATGTACTTGCTCGAAAGGTTTGTATATTAATAAAAAGCTTAGAAAGAGGTATTAAATTATTTTTTAGGGTGTAAAAAAAAAAATTTACTTTGTATATACGGACTTAAAACCAATCCGATTGAAATATGTGACATTCCTCAATTTCAGGGGTTTTCAGTGTATTGTAAATATATGCTTTAAGTCATGCGACAAATCGATGTTTTTAGCGATGTATAGAAATTTGCTTCTTATGAAATTTTTGGAAGAGGATTAAATGTCCTACGAAAATGTACAAGTACAAATTTTCCTTATTCGTATATTTCAAAATCAATATTTTTCTCTTTAAATATAATATAAACATATGAATTACCTTGAGGTAGTCAATTCGCCCCGTGTCATTTAACTGACCCTCATCGGACCATCCATTTTCGGTTATAATAACTTCAATGTTATTATAATTGTTTTTAATCCAACTAAAATTGAGAATTCAATTTTAATTTTTATACTTATGCATACGTACATATGTAAATATGTATGTATGTCGCTCTTTTAATGCAACGTTGTCATATTTGAAAAAAAAGTTATTAAGAAAAAGGTAATCATATTTGGCAAAAATTGATTTCTTTTAAATATGACTACGTTACAATAATGGAGCGATGTGCACATACTTTAACAAGCCCTGTAGTCCCTCGGGAACACAGTACAACCAATCAGATTTTGCTTTCTTCCATTTTGCGTCTATTTGATATTTCAAACGCGAATCATACTGAATTGAAGGAGTTTTGCCCTGTGGAGGATTTGCTTCTTCTACATATCGCGATGTATAATAATTGAGTCCAAGAAAGTCAGCAGAATGCTTAATGATTTCTCTTTCTCGTACTGATAAGTCTCTTAAACGAGACCAAGCTCTTCCTTCTTCTTTGCTATTTTTTGCAACGTCTTCTAACATAATTTTTGGATAATTACCGTTTTCCCCAAAGATGGGATTACCCAACCAACCCAACTTGAATTGTAAATAAGATTAAAAATATTTTTGAAATTATTTATCTAAATTAAACATTAAATAAACTGTATTCTTACCGAATATTGCATAGCACGATCTATAATTGAGGGATTGTTAATTTTTGAAAAATAAAATTTTGTGCTCAAGGTTATGCCAATCTTTCCGTTTTGCTTTTCGAAGAAGTCTTGTTTATATAAACGATATACTTCGGCATGTGCTTTAAGTGTTGTATCCATGCACATATAATCAGCAACGCCATGATCATGACCCATGGGTGGGTAATTGCCATTACCATAGCCGGGAATACAATAGTCATAGGGTTCATTAAAAGTTATCCATACCTTGACGCGATCGCCATAAGTTTCAAATAATAATTTGGCATAATTAGCAAAATATTTGATTAGTAAGATATTGGTGAATCCCCCATAAAGATTGAAAGTGTTTGGTAGATCATAATGAAACATAGTAACTACCGGCTCAATACCGTTTTCTAACAATTTATCAATCACCATATTGTAATAATCAATACCGTTTTGGTTTTTAGACGAAATATCACCATTGGGCAGGATACGAGACCAAGATATAGAGAACCGATAATAATCCACCTTCAAGAAAATTCATGCTATTATATATAAAAGCATATAAAATATATAATAAAAACTCTACTTTCAGTTCCTTAAGAGCTTCTAAATCTTGATTAAATTTATGATAGGAATCTGTTGCTACATCTCCCGTCGAATGATCCTTAATCATTTCTGGGTGTTGATGAGTAAAAGTATCCCATATGGATGGACCACGGCCATCCTCATTCCAACCACCTTCAATTTGATAGGCCGCTGTTGAAACACCAAATTTAAAATGCGGAGGAAAATGTTTGATTCCCCATGTCTGGTTCAACGCACATAATTGTTTACCAATGAGATCTGCATTATGTGCTCTAGCCATTGTCAGCAATAGCATTAAAATAAAGCTGCATAAAATGTATTTAAAATAATATTCATATTAAATATTTATTAGGAAAACTTCTTTATTCATTCAATTTTACCTTGATATAATTAATTCGTCATTTTGCCACATTTTATTTCTGATTCTTTCAGTTCTCAATGCAAAATGCAACTGATTAAGTATATGTATATTTACTATCTACAGACTCGTATCGAGAGAAAATTAAATAATTCACTTATTGCTGCTTGAACTAGTGTGTACAGTTATGTATTGATAATATTAATAAAATAATATTTATTTAAATATTATGTTCAACAATCTGTGGCACAGATAGTACTTATCAGGCGGTAACTATAAGAAAATATTTTATTGTTGTATAATTTTCATGTTGTATAAATTTCATAAGAATAATTTAAAAACTTTTAGACTTGAGGCACACGAGCTTTTTAAAATGCACGTTTCTGCATTTTGAAACTGAATTTATGGTTTTGGAATTATTTTCAGAAATACAAGAATTACGGAGGTTTATAGTCTTCTAAAGTGGTAGGTCAGGTTCCTCCAACACCATTGTGCAGTACTGCAAACGAAAAAAGGAAAATTTGACCAATTTTTTTATTTCTCTATTAGTTTAGTACGATGACTTAACAATTTACTTTTTCGTTTTTTTAATATCCAATAAGTAATAAAATACGTACTTAACATCGTAGGCAATCAACATTACATTACCTTACGCTATTTATTTTTTATATTGAATACCCATTTGTCAAAAATATTACAGTTGGGTCCAACTCGTTCACCTGCTGGTTTTAGACAAAAGCCTTTGATCAGAGACGTATAAATTAAATGGTTTTGATGAAAGGTTTTTGTCTAAAACGAGTGTCTGAACGAGTTGGACCCAACTCTAAAAATATTGTTTACGCTCATTTCAGAAATATTTGACCGTTCTGAACATACTTAAGAACAGATACGTATATGTAATATACATACAACACGTATGTCAAGCATATACTCAGCAAATATTTTTATATTAACATACCATTATCTTCACTTTTGCTTCTAGCCGCCAGCAAACATAGAGGCTTTATTTTATATTGGGAAATCAAATTGATTCTCAAGTATGAAATATTTGAGATATGTACGTATAGACTCCCAATTGGCAGTACTGTCAGGAGCCATCCAGGTGTTTCACCCAAGTTCCACTAAATATCATATATGAACAAATCTCTCTCAAAGAAAAGTTTAGAATTAATATATGTAAATACGTAATTACTTGGAACTGTTTCGGTTTAAGTTAAAAAGTAATGGTTTTGGGTTGAATTTACAAATTACTATTTAACTTCCCGCTATTAAAAATAAGAAGTTGATGTTCGTATGTGTAAGCGCATGTATGTGTGTGTATCTACTTACCCTGAAGGAAACCTGGCGGCATGTGTCCCCATGTCACCACTTCTGTCTACTATTTTGGTGACTATTTGGCGTCATTGTCACTATAACAAAACTTTAAAAAGACTGAAATGAATTAGTACCTATATATATCAAACGACTGTTATGAATTAGCGCCTTTTACTCTTTTATTACTTTTTTAATTAAACTCCAAAAGTTAATCAAATTTACATTTTCATTATTGACATCTACTTCAGAAATGTTCGCAAATCGTAGACTAGAACTACTAAAACGTACTAGTGCATCACTGGTTCCAATGTCTACATATGGTCCGAAAAGAACTACCTAGTCAATACTACCAATGTCAGTAGTGGATTTTCAATGACACGCACATGTTAAATGTCTATAGTAAATAGCATTGTCTGGGATATTATAATTCACTAGTACTACTGACTGTGTCAATAGTAAGTCAGTACAGTTTCACTATTGACATTTCCTGCAGGGTATTATGTATGAAATTCCCATACTTAAATGGAACCCGATTTGCGGCATTCAAAATACGTTGACCTTACTTAGACCTCGTGAAATAATAACCCGATTAGGTTAAATATATATTGTGAAAATTTTCGAAAATAAAGTTTTAGGAAGAAATTTTATTTAATAAATTTAAAATACTATACTGATCATATCAGCTCGTAAACTCAAAAAACAACAGGAATTCCAAATAACGCTTTACTTTAACAACTCTAAAAGTCGTTTTTAAAATGATTATCTGTGCGCATCGAATGCCGAATCGAATTTGATATAAATCGGTTAAACGGATCGAGAGATATCGTGCCCGAAAATTTCGAAAAACTTTTCTTATATTACTCCAAAAATGTCCATTCGTGACAAGTGAACAGCCCCAGTTGCGCGGTTATGTTCATAGTATAAAAGGATATGTTATTTAAAAACGTTTTTATTTTTCTTTTAGATGATTTATGTACATACTCGTACTTATCATAACTGAATATGAGTTCTGACAACAAAAACAATGATAAATCTGAAAAAGAATGTTTAAAAAAATTTAACCTCTGGCCAAAAAAAGTGATCAGCGAAACTAATGGATTGGGTCAACTGCCTGACATACTTAATTAGCTTAACTTAACATTTTTTTATAATTAATTTAAAATTGCGGCAAAATATCCGGTATTGTTTTACTTTCAATAACGCTCTTGTAATAACGTGCTGAATGTTTGGGAATGCGTTCTTTATCAGCACTTGTCATATTCACATAATACAGTCCATACTTATTCCTAAAGAAACAAATTAATGGTGTTAAAACTACTCTTTCAAACATGCAAAGTTTTAAGTTTAACAATGAATAAGAGCAACTTACGTATAGCCTCGCTGCCATTCAAAATTATCGATTAAGCTCCAATGCGAATAGCCGGATACGTTGCAACCCGCATTAACGGCATTTAAAACAGCTTGTAAATGGGCCTAGAAAATGATTAATCGGTGTAATATATAAGTTTCCATATACAATGTACTTTGCAGCTATCGTTCTTTTAATGCAACGTAATCATATATAAAAAAATCATTCTTGGCGAAATGCGATTAAATGTTAGCTGATATTAATTGGCTATTAAGTGTTTACAGTGACGGTCATATATATACACACAAGAATTTTAGTCGCAAAATATGTAACTTTTTATGAATTCTGGAAAAAAGTAGCCTGGAGTATCGAATCTAAATATTATATATTAGGTTTAGATGAAAAAAGTATGTTCATCGTCTACCTAACCAAGAGCTAGATCCTCACTTTACTTTAAAAATTATAAAGGATGGAGGCGGAAATATTATGATTTGGGTAGGATTTTCATAGAATGGCGTTGGTTCAATTTGTTGCATATATGAACCTGGGGACCAAAATTCGTACAAAGGAATGTTAAATAATACAGTGAAGTCTTATGTCAGCAAATTTAAATTATCCGCGGGACAGTGAGTGATCCAAAACACTCGGTCCAGATAGTAAAACGGTGATTTTTAACCGGAAATATTAATATGTTAAATTTTCCTAGACAGAGCCTGGAATTGAACCAATAGAAAAAGGAAAACCTTTATGCAACTCTAAAATAGATTTGAGGGTGTAAAAAGCAAGAATGCTGATGAATGTTGAAATGTTTGGATTAATTTTCCTGTCGAAAAAAGTTAGTCAAAATATTTCAAAGAACATACAGTGCAGTCATTGTATCTAAAGGTTTTCCAAAGCAATGTTACCTTTAGTTTTTAAAATAACTTTTTTTTGCAAAGTTTTTATGTATTTATGAATATTACTTTACTTGTTCTTAAATAAATGTTCAGGCGAAAAATTAAGTATTTTATTTTTGGTTAGACTCAATTGAACTAATATGTATGTTATATTTATTGTTATATTATTTTCTGCAAATAAATATGTTTTTCAATAAAGAATTTTATTTTCGTTTTCGTTTATATAAACGTTTAATAATAAGAAAAACTTGTCCCTAAGTATATGGCAGCCACTGTGTATAACTTTGGTTTAGATTTAGAAATGATTGTGTAAATTTTTTACATACAAAGAAGATATGTACATATGTACATATGTATTCATTCAGAAATGCTCTTGCGTAGGTAACTTAACAATTTTGCCTTTTTGAGATATCACTATTTTGAATTGAAGGATATGTATAGAAATTACCTGCATAAAGTCAACACGTTCTGTATCATTTAACTGACCATCGTCAGGCCAACCATTTTCGGTTACAATAACTTCAATATTGTTATAATTTTCTTTGATCCAGCTAAGATTTAGTTACAAAGGAATTAAAGATTTTTATTAGTGACTCAAATACTACTTACTTTAATAAACCCTCCAGCCCCTCGGGAACACAGTACATCCAAAATACATTACCCTTCCTCCATTTTTCATCAACTTCATATTTCAAACGTGAATCATACTGGAACGAAGGGATTTCACCCTCTGGTGGATAAGCTTCCTCTACATATCGTGATGTATAATAATTAAGACCCAAAAAGTCTGCAGAATGTTTAATAATTCTTCTTTCTTGTGCAGATAAGCTTTGCAGGCGAGACGACGGTCTGCCTTCTTCTTTGCTATTTCTTGCAACATCTTCTAACATAACTTTTGGATAATTGCCAGTTTTACCAAAAATAGGATAAGACAAAAATCCAAACTAGAATTATTAATAAAATTAAGAGTTAATTAGATTTTGGAACTTTTACTGTAACATTGTAAAAATGTCGATGCAGTTAAATCGGATGATACACATTTTAAACTGTTGGCTAAGTGGAACAAAACTGTGTTTCCATTAATACATTGTACCAAAATAATCATAAATATTAAAAAAAATGTTTTTTTAACTTGAAACGATTGAAATGGAAATGGAAATAAAAAAATTTTAAATCGTGAATACAGCTTAACTCCATCAGGTTCCAAACCATGTTATCTGACCATATTGCAGATCAGGCTGTGTAATTCTTACCGAATATTGAAGAGCACGTTCAATAATCGTAGAGTTGTTCGTCTTGGAAAAATAATATCGTGTGTTCAAGGACAGACCAATCTTTCCTTTTTGCGTTTGGAAAAATTCTCGCCTATATAAGCGATATACTTCAGTATGTGCCTTAAGCACTGTATCCATGCAAGCATAATCAGCAACACCATGATCTCGACCCATAGGTGGGTAGTTACCATCCCCATAGCCAGGAATGCAGAAGTCATAGGGTTCATTAAATGTAATCCATACCTTGACACGATCGCCAAAAGTTTCAAATAATAGCCTGGCATAGTTGGCATAATATTTTACCATCAAAAGGTTGGTAAAGCCTCCATAAAGATTAAGTGCTTCCGGTAAATCATAATGAAAGATAGTAACCATTGGTTCTATACCGTTTTCTAATAATTTATCAATCACCATATTGTAATAATCAATACCCTTCTGGTTCTTGCAACAAATATCACCAGTAGGCAATATGCGAGACCATGATATAGAAAACCGGTAAAAATTAACCTAGAAAATGAAAAAGTTCTTATATCTATAAGAAAAAGTAAAAAGAAATAAATTTTACTTTCAATTCTTTGAGGGCTTCTAAGTCTTGATCAAATTTATGATAGGAATCTGCTGTTACATCTGCATTCGATTGATCGTCAATCAGTTCTGGATGTTCATGGGTAAAAGCATCCCATATGGATGGACCACGACCATCTTCATTCCAGCCACCTTCAATTTGATAGGCCGATGTTGAAACACCAAATTTAAAATTTGGAGGAAATAGTTTACTGCCCCATCTATGCAGTAAGGCACATGTTGTGGAAACATTTTGACTGTCATTATTAGAAGATGCAGCTTTTGTCAGCAGTGATATTAAAAGAAAGCTGTATTAAAATTAATTTAAAATGAATTCGATATTAATTATTGAGATTATTGCTTAAAATCGTATTTTTTACCTTAATATCAGCTTTTTGGTTTTTAACATTTTAATTTTAATTCTTTCACTTTCTAAATCAAATTGAAACTGATTTATAAATTTTATGGCTACATGTAGTAGTAAATTTAATAATTCACTGGAACTGAAGTGTTAACGATTATTATCGGTTTTTCATTATTTTAATAAAAACGACGATCACTGCATGAAAACCCCACGATAGTTATATTAAATGATAGGACAACTGAAAATGCTCTTATATCAAATAGTTCACTTAAAGTGTCTATGATTATATTTTTTATCATATTTTTTATTGATAATTTTATTTAAAAAAATCAGATAAATTAGTCTAATCAGACGATCACTATGAAGTTTAATTTTAAAATGACATTAAATTGGAAATAAAATATAAAACCATGTGAAAAATATACATTCATACTTGTAAGAACGTGTCGCTAATTTGCTGCAAGGGTGCCATAACTCAAAACAAAATTGTTTTGAGTTCAAACTTCTCAATTTACTTACAACTTAATAGAAAAGTAAAATATATTCGCTTCTCAAAAGGCGAGCATACAAGATATTTGTATGAAATTTTCACACAATATAAAGATCAATATGGAGATTAGAGTTCTGCATTACTAATTTATAAATCGCGTTTTCTCAGTTATGACATTGTTACAGCAAATGAGCGATTTGTACAAATATGTATGTATATATATTTACGTAAATAAAATTTCACATTCGTAACGGCACGTCTCCACGCTCAATATTTATTTCCGAACATAAGCAATAACGTCGGCAGCATGACGTCACAAATATGTTCATTTACAAGCTTATATTTTTAGGCGGAGTACACTTAGTGCACATTGGACATAAAACTAAAAAGTTCGCTGTGAATGAATACATTAGCTTCAGCGTTTTCTGTGCTTGTTTGATTTTTTTGTTGGTCAAAAAGCTTAGCAGATGCTAATAAGTAAATATATACATACATATTTGCACGGTTTTTTATTTAATTCGCGGGAAAAACAAATGACAGAGAATTGACAGCCAAATTTGACAGTTTATTTCCAACATAATTGCTTGAAAATAAGCTTGAACAACTATTTCGCAATACATGTGCAAATAAATGTTTGTGCGTTCCACACGTGAACATAATGAGTTGGCAATAGAATTTGACAGTTGAAAACATAATTATATCCAAGTTTATTGCATGTGAAGACCCCCTGTAAATAAAAATTAGAACATGTGCATATGTATGTACCCAGCAAAAACTTGGTAAAGACTTCTATTAAGAACAACATAAGTTTCCACACACTCTACACACTGTCTGCAAGCAGATAGTGCGCTTAGTCTACACACCTCATGTCTTTTTGACATGATTGCTACTTTATACGAGAGAGAAACGAGGGAAAAGAATCGAGTACTTTGGCGAAGGAATTTATTTTTTTAATTAGCGTGTGTTCGTGAAAACAAAGTTTTAGTGCGTGATAAAATAATTGTGTAATATGCCAGTGATTAAACTCTTGACAAAAAACACAACAATAATTTCAAAAACACGAGTCCAATACACACAGCAGACATTTAATTCGATTGTGTTTTGTGTATTCAATGATTTCTAATTATTGGCATTTTTAAGTCGTTATTTGTAAGCTAAGTATGTGCTTCATATGTTTGTTAGCATTTTACCCATTACTTTGGCATCAAAGCTTTTGCTGGGTATTTATGTATATATGTATATATATATATGTATGTGTTTATGAATGTATGTTGAATAGTAATCTACTATTTTCTCTGCAGCCCATGAGCAAATAAGAAGGCAAAGTAGTGAGTATATTACTTTCTTAATGATGGCATAATTGTATTATCAATATTTACTTTAAATAATATATGTACATATGTATGTACATATGTATGGCATAGTTTTTTGCCTCTGCTGAACATGTTTACTTGTATTATGTATAACGCAAAAGCCCACATAAATTTGCGTATGTGGTAAGTGCGTGTGCTTGATAAAACAAATATTAACTATTGGGGTATTCACACGGTGTCCTATCATGTCATATTGTCATAATGTCTTATTATTTTATAACGTCTTAAAAAAATTGTTGTTGTGCTTTAAACAAAAAAGTCTTAAAATAATAAGACTATTTATGCTGTGTTTTTGTTTTGTCATAACTAAACAGTAGTGTAGTTTTTGCACAAACTAGCTATTATTTTCATTTTTTCACTTGTTTTCGGCATTCTAATATTAAATTTTTATGATTGTAACGATTGTCCGTTTTATTGTTGTTTTTTTATCAGCTGACTCAAATTTATAATATCACACTAAATTATGAGGGGTTGTTCACAGCACTCATATTTTTCGTCTTATTATTTTAAGACATATTACTTTATGACGACCGTGTGAATACCCCATATATATTTCAAACAGAGAGGGGATTTCCTCCAAGAATTAGGGGGCTTTATATCAATTAGATGCCAATTTTGGGGGTAAAATTCTTAGAATTAATATTTAGGGGATCTCCATACCTGCTTGTCTGGAAAATAACTATGTAAGTATTATCATATTTTACTGTTGATAAGCATTTCTTTCGCAGTGGATACTATCTGCTTTCGCGGTCGCACTCAAAAGTTTTTACTATTTTTTACTGGCTTGCATTCCAATTGTTAAATTAAATGTATAAATTTTCTTAGTTTTAAGTTTTTTCTACTTATTCTGAATTTGTTTAGTTCTGTTTGCCACAGCAATTGTTAAATATATGTATGTATACATATAATTTTTATTTATTGTCTTTTTCAGAAATATTTTATTTTATTTTAAAATTTTTTATGTTCTTACTCTCTTCCACTACATATAGCCTTTTTGAGTTCTTTAATGACGGACAAAATCGAAATGCCTGAATATTTAATTTTTTCCAACTACGAGCTAAATACATCACAAAATTTAATAAAAACCCGTTCAATCTGGTATGTGGATTTTTTACTTTTCTTTATTTCATGTCAAGCTTTGTATTAATATTTTTGTTTTTAATTTTTTTAAGCCGCGCTCATATAAATCATAACAGATCATTATTACCTCTCATTCAAAAAAAGAAAGAAATAAAGTTAAAATATGTAAGTATTGAATAGCAAAAATTTAAACAATAATATGGGATATGTTTTTGACCAAATCTGTCTTTATACATACATATGTATGTATATGCAGTCATTGTAAAGTTCTAATAGTATTCTTCCTAAACTTGACATCATGAAATCTATTTAAAAGTTATTTTTAAAATTGTTAGTTAATAAAAGCTCCTTTATTGCAACGTAGTCATATCTAAAAAAACTCGTTCTTAAGAAAACGAGTTTAAGGTCTTTAAATTACAGACACCTCAATGGAAAAATAAAGAAACATTTACCCATCAAGAGCTGGGTAAACAAGATATTTGTATGCATTTTTTACACAAGATGAAGAACGATGCGATGAATAATTCTCAACTCAAAAATAACGTGTTTTATGATATGGCTACATTGCAATAAAGGAGCGATATGCAGAAAGTAGCAAGTTCCACAACCTTAATGTAATTTCTTTTCGTAACAGTCTGGCATTCCTTACGGATTCAATTCATTCTTGTTCCATTGTAAACAATGAAACAGCTGATGTGTAAAAAATAAGTACATAAATATATTTTTTATTAAAATGAAAAATGTTTTCTATGCCAAAAACACGTTTAATTAATATAAAAATTGCCCAATTTTATAAAAATAAAGATTATGAGGACATTAAAAACGTTGCAGCATTTTTTCAAGCCAGTGGCTCTTTTAATTCAATAAAAATTGTGGAATATTTGTGGCCAAATTTGAAGAGTAATGAAGTATTTAAAGGTAATGGAAGAGGGCAGATTGTTTTTATTTTACATAATTGGCATTTACATTAATATTTATTATTTTTCTAATGATAATTGAAATTTCTTTCAAAAGATTTGTTAGATTATTTCAAAGTATATTGAACGATTATGTTTTTGAAATAACTCGATTACATTTCGTCTACCTTGAAGTGATAAAAAATTGCATAAAATAGCATAAAAAAGAAAAGGTTTTACACGATGTTTTGAAAAATGTAATTTTTGGAGACTGTAATCCTTTCAAAAGGAAACCGAAACACCAAATGATGAACTGTAAACGCAGCTATAGTTTCATCGCTTATTCTTTAAATTTGTTCATGTGGTGTTGCAAAAGACATGCATATGAACTATATACATATGTATATACATACATATGTATGTAGATATGTACATATGTATGTACATATCTCAATTTTATTTAAAAAAAAATGTTGTAAGGAAGGTAGACAAAAAACGACGATGTCTTTACTTCATTAGTTTCCAAAAGTCCTCTATTTGTATTAAAAATTTTCAAGTTAAAATTCTATTTAGTGATAAAAACCTGGGCCGCCTATATATCAACCTGTAACCACTCGAACAATTTTATTGAAATCGGTTGGTCGGCGTGTTATATTAAAGTACAAGAACATAGTGGCACGAAATTTTTATATATTAGGATATACTAAATTCAAAATCCACATTAAACATTATTTCAGATCTGGAAGATTACAAATATGAACACTATTTACAATGTTGCAACAAGTTGATGCCAATTTTTCAATACACCACAAACATACTAAAAAACTTGAATAGAAATACTGCTAATGACCTAAAAATTCATTGGATGGGTAACAACGTAAAAGCGTATTTGGATATGAAAACCAACTATAACAACAATAAAACGGAAAGCTTTGAACACACTTTAATTTTAACTTCATTACTGGCAAATGCAATGAGTAATGTGTATTTGAGTCAAACTGAAGCGAAACATGCTCCACATCTACTGAAAGACTTAATCAATTCTTTAGAAATAATTAACGTTTTCGGCTTAGAAATGGTAAGTTAGTTTCAAATCGCCCATCGAATCAATTATTATTTTTAACTTAACTCTTCCTTTCTTTTGTAGAGTATAATTTTAAAAATCCTTTTGGGCTCACCAAATTCCATAAATCTGCGCAATATTGTGTGGCATGGTTTTCCTAAACCTAAAGAAATTCCCAGCTATTATGTGAATGTGTTATTAATAACTATACATTCGTTAGGATGTGTTATAGAATCAAAAAATATACAAACAACCAACCGAAATCAACTAACAAGTTTCAATGAACATATCAAAGTTATTGAACAAGACTTTCAACTAAAACCTATAAATTTAGCATATATAGAAGAAAAACTTCAAGAATTAGATAATGATTTTAAGATATATTGGCAGCAATTATTGATCTACTATAAATTACGAAACTATAAAGAATTTATTATACTTGTTCTACCACAAATTGAACTTTTATTAAGAGTACATTATGGAACAGTTAATAATTGTGAGATTTCCGCAAAATTGAATGAATACTACATAACAATCGATACAATATTTAAATCAAATGTATCAAATGGTGACGAAGCTCAAGACACTTCTAATAAGTTATTAGATTTTGAAAGCTTAAAGTTTGAAGGCTGCTTTCATTTGTTGTATGATATCTTTTTGTCACCAAAAGGGTGTCGGTTAAGGGATAAAGTTAGTCATGGCGAAGTTTACCTAGAAGCGTTAAATAATTTTCAATTGTGTTCGTTAGTCTTACACATATTCTTTGTTTTATTATTACCAGAAGAGTTGATAATATTTGAAAATTATGAAAGTAAATTTCATTTGAATTCTACAACTAAAGCTAATTTAATAAAAAGTTACGAAAAGTTAAAAATATTTTATGTAACTTACCTGGAGAATAACAATTTGCCGGCTTTCAACTCATTAGCATTTAATTCAAAAGTTTCAATATTCAAAAGACCTAAAAAGGAATCAGAATTAATGTTGTTAATCAATAAAATTGTCGAAAATGTATATAAAACTATTCTTAACTATGAAGAATCTATAGAAATACGTCGATCGTTGTTGGCTCAGCGAGAGCTTCATTCAAAGAGAAGAAAAACTTTAGAAAACCTACAAACTGCGCTCCCGGATATTTTTACGACTTTAACTTCAATTATATTATCATGTAATACAATTTTTACGCTGCTTCAAAACGATTATCCATATGTTTTGGAAAATGATCAAACCCATAGCAAAACTTTAAGGTAAGCCCGTAAATATGTAATTGTATAATAAATATTGCTTCTAATATGAATTCTTTCAGATTTTTAAAACGTAGCTTAACAATAACTGAAAATTTACTAAAACACTCCCACTGTGAAAATAATGAATGGATGAAATCACTGAAATTGTGCCGCAAATATGATGAAATTTATATCAAACTTTATTTACACAAATATCGATAGTAATAATAATGTTGAACAAGGTAATTTTATTGGTTCTTATTTTCTAAGAAGATTGTAAAAACCAGTGTAGGCAAACAAACAAAACATTTTGCAAACGTTTCCTGCAAAATATGTACATAAACTATAGTTTTAATCGTTTTGTATATGAGCAAAACCAAGAGAAATACTCTTTCAATGATCAAGAGCGCAAACAATACAATAGCCATTTCAAAGCAGACACTTTTTTTAGTGTTTGATTTAGTTTTTTGCAAAAACCAACAACAAAACGCATAAACTGTTGTTGTATTTAATAAACAAATATTCGATATTTTGCATTCGCGCTTTTGCAAGACCATTCATGAGCAAATTCATCAGCAAACGTTTAAGAAACGTGTTTTCTCAAAATGTTTAAATTTTGTTCTTATTCTTTTTGAGTTACGCGCGTTCACGAGCAAAATGAATTGCAAACTAAATGACTAATGGCGCAATCGCTATAATTGTTTTTGTTTTGCTTATGTTTTGTACAGTGCAAAGAACTAAACAAAACGAAATCAATCGTTTCGATTAATTTATTTTCCTTCTCTGGTAAAAATTACACAAAAAATATTAACTACATTGCGTTAATATTTTTTTGTAAATTCATTCACAAACCTTGAAGATATTAAATATTCGAAACATATTCGATAACTCAGTGAGACTTGAAAAGCACTTAACATATGTATATCAAATAAAATAATAAGTAGATAAAAAATATTGTTAGCTAATTTTGGGTTTCCTTATTTTGCCTATGACAATAATATTTTCTGCTATGTAAATAGCATTCTTTTCTTTGTCTGAACAATAATAAATTAGATGCTGTCAACCAATGACAATCGGTATGACACCTAATATTTTATAGCAGTACCAGCCTAATGAAATGAAGAACGTATTTTAATTAGTTTAGACCTTGTTCTATTTTCTGGGTACCTTTAAACAAATACAAGCACCCACAAAATATTTTTATAAACTATTTAATTTCGCTTACAAGTTTTAAACAATTCAGTATTTTGCATTAAATTACAGCGAGTTCTGCTTAAACAATACATATTTGCAAGTGCTTTTTTGTAATGCATATTTTGTTTGTTTGTTAATTTGTTTAAAGCGAAAAACATACCACAAGCAATGTTTTACTTTAAGTTGACAATCGCAAAAAGGTCAAAGAGCCGTAAATCCGGTATTGTAATTAAAAAATTAACCAACAAATGAAAAATTTAAATCACCATTTAGTTAAAAAAAGTGGTGGCATACGGAATGTTTTTGATCTACATAGCAGAACACAAATTAAAGAAAAACTTAAAATCTAAATTTAAAAGTAGATCAATTGTTATACCACACACCGCTTTTGTACGCATTTTAATTTTAAATGCTTATGTATAAATCATGTACGAGTATGTAAATAGGCCATTCCAATCTGTAAATCTTATTTTTATATATAATATATATATGTATTTTTTTTAGGTTATGAATTAGCTTTAAGAAATTGTAAATCGTTTTAAAAATCTGTTGATATTGTTTTAAAGGAATAGTTTT
This sequence comes from Gymnocheta viridis, assembly GCA_956483585.1. Classification (NCBI taxonomy): domain Eukaryota; kingdom Metazoa; phylum Arthropoda; class Insecta; order Diptera; family Tachinidae; genus Gymnocheta; species Gymnocheta viridis. The sequence goes on from OY101441.1 coordinate 41,651,925, forward strand.
TAAGTGAAAAATCATAGACGCTAGTCGGCAAAAATAACATTAGGGAGTATTTGAACAGCACTCAATATGCATATCTATGTACATTGGCTGGAAGATGGCAGCTTTTAGATGTTGCAAGTGTGAATCAATGTTTTACATTTTTAACGTCTTCCTAAACGCGCTTCTACAAAATATATTTAAGTGCGCAAAAGTCCACATGCATTTTGAAAACGCCTTTTATGATCTAAGACCACTTAATGTACTAACTTAGAGGATTATATGCTACTGAAATTAATCCTCTAAAATTGCTTGTAATCACCCACAACTATAACGTTGCAGCGGGTGTTCCTGAATCGCTCGTGTCGCATTAGCCTTAGAAGAAAATTTAGATCTTACTTAATTTGCAGAATCCTCCACAACAATAAATAAATGCCAGCATTATTACTCCAAGGTATATTTTATTCTTAACTTAGCTTTCTTTATTTACGTTTATTCACTTGTATTGAATAGACAACAACAACTGAAGTCTGAAACTTGTTTATGATCCCTCGAGCCGGCTTCGCTAAATAATGTTAAATTCTCTAATTTTGTACATAACAAACAGTGTTGCCTAGATATTTATAGATATTTATAGTTACATTACATAAAATGCTAAAAATATAAGCTTTCCTTGACCATAACTCACATATGTATGTATGTACATACATATATAGTTTGGTAATATAAAGGTTTTGAAAAATACAAACACGACAACTGCTTTTTAAGGCGAGGTTCTGCTATGATCTGGTTAATGGGGGTTTTTTTCCAAAATTTTTTTCCACCATCTCAACTTGCGGCTGAAGAGACAAGTGGAAACACTTCACAATACACTGTAAAATAATAATGCGCAACAAAAAAGGGCTGATCATGCACAAACTTCAACTACACCCCAAAAACACTTACAAAAATTAAAAAAAAAAATCAGTATTCGTGTAACCGGTAAAAACATAATTATTCAGGTTGATAGTAAATTGTCATGGCAAACAAATATGTACAGTAAATAAAAAAACTTAAATATGCTGATATAAAAGAAACATGCAACTGGGGGGAGAAATAAATAAAAAAAGTTGTTAATCTAGCGCTTCAGTGACTTTTGTACCAAAACCTTAAAAAATCATCATTAAAAAACTATGAAATATTATTATTGTTTTGATGTAATATACAATATATTGAGTCCTTAGCGCCATATTATCGTAAGTGATTTTTTTCCAAACTTGTTTTGTAATTAAAATTAAAATGTCATTAAATTACTGACATAAAAACTCAATAATCTCACACTTTCTCAATTACGCACTCACATTTTCCTGCTTTCCAAAAAAAGCAACGTCAAACGTTTGAAATATGATAGTGTTATATCATTTGATATGAAACGTTATTCTCAAACCTTTTTCAAACGTTATTATTTTTGCAAAACTTTCTTAATTAAATTTTACGATCACTAGATATTCACATATTTTAAAACAAAAACTATAATCCTTTCTGAAACCTAAAATTAAATTTTGCGAGCTAAACCACCATATCGTTGGTATGAGAAGAAAATATCTAACAATAATTTTATGAAAGCAACAAATTATGTCCAAATGCTTATCACATATTATCTAGTTGCATATGTAAATGCAAGGGTAAAATACGGGTTATAAGTATTTTGCCTCAAGCCACAGTTCTTGTATGCGTTCATATAAAACACTTAAAAAAAGTATTTTTTTACTTTTCTGAATAATTTTGTCTCTTACGATAATTTGGCGCTAAGTGGTCGATTTGTACAATGTACTGCACCTTGTGTGCTTAATTCATGGATTTACAATTCACCGTTTAGGGTTCGTTGTCATTTACCACAAACAACGACACTCAGCCAGAACTCTTTGCTTGGCTTTACAAAATGTATTCCCATATGTTGGAGTTGTTGTCACACGTATGATCATGATGTATCTAAAATATGTTTTCGGTGCTTTTTTATGCTGCTTGAATTTGCCTTTTTGCTATTTTATATTTTTCTAGTTAGATCGCTACTGATTATTTATAACGACACAAATTTGTAATTTCAATTTAGTTTTTTGTTGTCTTTTATCCATTGTTTTGATCTCATAATAATAACAATAGTCAAACATTGATTCCCAGTTTAGTTTTCAATTACAAATTTTCATTTAAAATCAGTTGAATTTTAACACTCGAAACCAGCGGTTGTGGAAGCGCGAAAAAAATTTACATTTATAACAAAGAAAATACTTGTGTTTTGGTGAGTTGTGAAAATGGCTAATGAAAAGGATACTTATAGTTATACATCAATGTTTATAAAAAGAGCAAAAGCTGTGAAAAATATTTTGAATATGTGAAATTTTTTAAAGATAATTAATTTTGTAAAAAAAAAATATTTCAAAATGTATGTACTCGTGCATAACTGCAGCTACCAAACTCAAATCCAAAACATGGAGACGGACGGTCATATGGGTGTACACCATTTCAAATAAAAAAATTCAAATTGATTTATAAATTCCGGAGTTCTGACGACACAAACATAAGAAATACATACATAAGAAAGCCATTGATTTTTCAGCCGTTAAAGTGAAAATTATAGTGTCTAAATTAAAAAAAAAATTGTGTGGGTTGAAAAGAGATTTATTGAAAATATTTATAAATTTTTTGTAACTGTACTGAGAAGGAAAGATAAAATTTAAAATCATTTATTAAAACATAAATTTTATAGGCTGAATGTCACGTTTTGAGATAAGTTATTTGTGATATTTTGAATATTTCCCAATACAGTGATTTTTAGCTGTTCCTCAAAAGAGTTTAAAACAAAAAAGGTTTCCAAAAATGCCAGTTGCAAAAGATCACAGAAGAAAAAAATTATTTCATCATACATTTCTACTAAAAGGATGAAGTAAAAATTCACGATATAGTTTTGAATTATCTACGAGTTAAATAAAGTGTGTGGAGTAGTTAAGGCGACAGGCATATCACATGGTGATTTAGATGTTTTAGAGCGTTTAAAGAAAATATCCGTTAGAAAATATCCGTTTCGAATCTCTGCAACAGCAGCCTATTTTAAGGACCATACGAAATTTTACTCTGTGCAGAACTTAAAGAAAAGAAGAGCCAAAAGAATACTATATTGAAAAATAAAGAAAATAAGCAAACCAAAAGTATTTTCCAAATTTTCACAACGAAACAGCAAATCGTAAATTCCGACGAAGTATCGGAAAGTTCCAAAATGTGATTTTAAAGAGTTGGTTGGCGTCACACAAGCGTTTTAAAAATGTTCGCTTCGACATTTTAGAACTAAAGTTACAGTTGAGTGCTTATTTGCAGTGATACAATAATTAGGGAGCTGAATATGATCCTCTAAATTACAATAGTGAATAAGTTTTGAAAACTGTAAACTTTGTTCAAGACCGATCGTTTTTACTACACTCGTGTGATCCCAGACTTTTTCTGAATAAAAAAATTTTTAATTTTTTTATATGTATAAAACTAATGGAAATGGTGTATTATAGCCTGCAAGTGGTTGTAAAACTGTTTTTTGATAAAAAAGGAACCATAAAAAATTATTATTTTATTTCGACGAGTTAGATAATTTTTTCGTGACTGTTTTGTAAGTATAATAAGTTTTCGTGATGATGACTAATATTTTCTTTTTTACAAATTTCTATGAAAAGCACTCAAAATTTTATTTTAAATTTGAGTTTTTGTTTTACAAACTTCTAACGTTTAGAAACAGTTCTATATACAAAGTGAGACTTGAGACTATCGAACTTGAGTGGTAGTCAAAAATTCATCAGTTTCGAATGATAGTTTTGACTGTCCAGACTATCGATCGTGTTTGACACTCAAACCGTCATTTAATCTTACATTTCATAAAAATATATGAATTCCTTAAAAAAAGAATTTTCCGCGTTAAAGTTGTGTAGTTTATGCTACAAAAATTTCTCTTGACTGACACTTTTTGCTACACACTATCAGTCAAAAACCAATATGGCCGGTGGCTGTCACTCAACCGCAAACATTTTTGTGTTTGACTGTTGACTGACGAAATTTGAGTTCACACTACGGATCAAGCCAAATTTTAACAAAACTGTCACGCATTTTCTATAGTGTGTACTCTACTTTAGTGTATTGCTTGAGAGTATACTAATGCTGGCTACACACATTCCAACTTGTTTATGCAACCAGGCTTGTTTCATTGTAGGTTGCATAGACTGTAGTTGTGTTTATGGTTTCATTTCATGTTGCATTCGAGGTTTCATAAGCATCAAAATATTTTGATATTTTCTGGGTGGATTGATCTTGGTTGCATAGTGTGTAGTCGTGTTTATTATTTTAACTGGTTTAGTTCATTGAAAAACAGCAAGGTGTGCATATTTTTTTTTGTCAACCACGGGAAAAATAATCGAGCTTTGTAATTTTGTGTATTATCATGTCTAATAATTTCAGAAAAGTTTTTTTCGTCGATTCGCACATAATTTCTGTAATCTTTTGGCTCATTTTCTTTTAACTCTTTCATTTGAAAACTTCTTTTTTAAAATACCAATTTTTTGACCATATCCTTTTTTTCTTTGGTTGTACCTCATTTTCCTCCTCTTCATAAAACAAAATTCATCAATAATAATAATTGCTGCTGTTTCACTTACGCTCACTGCTCATTTTTTCAACTATGTTTCTTTCTTGCGCGTATCAAAATATGAAACATGAATGATAAGCGTGTTGCAGAAACACGTTGCAATGTCTGTAGCCATCATAAGATTTAATTCACACCTTTCAAAGCTAAAAGGTTCTAAAACAAATGTGTACGTATTTGGTTAGTGCTTTGAAGAGATATCAATATTTTTAATTATAAATAATAACATGTAAAAAATGTGACCAATTAAAAATTTAAATTATGAGCACCGTAACTTGTTTGATTTTCAACAGTGGGAGAGTACGTTTTTCACTCTTTGCTCTGTATGCTCTAGAGTCTAGAACTTTTGTAATTCCAGTTTCTTACATTTCTTTCCGATGTTACCTACCCCTTATTTGACTGGGCTACTGGGTATGCTCGAGTTGTAGGTAAAGTTTCGCTCTCTGCTGGATGGGTGCAAACGGAGAGAATGTCTGCTTTGAAAATTTAAGTTAATATATGTATGTTCGTATATGTTTTTTTTTTAAATAACATAACAGCACAAATCGAGCATGGCAATCATTAGTGAAATCACTGATGAACTGAACTTAAAGTGACTTTATTTCATGTGAAACATCAATGAATTCAACACGTATGTAAGTGCCATAGGATGGAAATTATCCAAGAACATGAACATTATGCGATTAAAGGGCTGTCTGCATTAAATCTTGTTCACAATCGACAGTGTTATGTGCTGTTGATATAACCCAAGCAATCGAATTGAGTGAACAATTTGTATGAAAAGTACTCAGTTATTCGAGTGGTTTCCATACATATTTTCTATTAAAGTTGATTGCTTGGATTCTATGAGCAGCACATATTCGTAAGATAATATTTATATTAAATTCATAACTTGTAATTTTTGATATGCAAAGAAAATTTCCATTTGCAGCAGTAATACAGTGTACTCTCTCCTAACGGACACCTCTCTTAAGCGGACATTTCCCATCAACGGACAATTTTTTTAGTCCCAAAAAAATCCTTAGGGACTAAAAAAACTTTTTCTCTCTTGAGCGGACAACCCTCCCATAACCGGACAGTAACACTGTTTTTCCTTTTATTTTTTTCCTTTATTCGTACAGATTTTTCTTATACGATAATGCGTGTATATAAAGGGGAGTCCCCAAAAACAAACAGCTTGTTGGCATGCGCTTAATAAATACATATATTTATATATTTCTGTTTTACACATACTTGAATCGATATGCCTAAAGCAGTATTGACTACTAAAGACAAGGTAAATGTTATTGAAATTCATAAATATTAAAAAAGTGTTCGCGATACTCAGGCTGCTTGCATCATCAAAAACAAAGACCAAACTTTGAGATTGTGGGACACTGATGTTATGAATGATGCAAATTCTGCTTCGGAGCTATCAAAATCAATAAATATGCTAGAAATATTTATATGTTCTGGTTTTGAAATAAAACTGCTTAAAGACAAATACATATGTATGTATTTATTACAAATTGTTATTTAATCTTTATATACTTCTCTCATAAGCGGACACCTCTCATAAGCGGACAAATTTGCCAGTCCCTTAGGTGTCCGCTTAAGAGAGAGTACACTGTATTTGGAAAGAAATTATACTTTACGTCTTGGTACGATCGACTAAATTCAAAATGTTGTAACGGTGGAGTTATTGCTTTGGTTTGGGTTTTTCAAATTTAAGATTTGGATAGATAGAATCCAGCTAAAATAATTATTAGCTTAAATACGTTTTAATAGGGAGAGAGGGGAAAGCAAGTGAATAAAAAGTATTAAAAAATAACAAAAATAAATAAATAAATAAAACAAAAAAGAAAATAATAAGTGCTTATTTCATTTCATTAAAATATATATAAATAGCCAAAGACAAATTTTTAGATCCCTTTTTATCCTTTGTTTGCCAACCGATTTTCTTCATTCTTTTACCAAATGGTGAACATTGTTCAGCTTTTGTGACACGAATTTATGCTATTTAAATTGGTTTAGTATTAAAGAAATAAAAGCTTCATAAAGTTGACACCACTACAAATGCTAAAAAAATACACACGTACACGCAGTTTCATACATATGTATATGAGTAATAAGATTTTTTTGTAAATGTATACTTTTTAAGCTGGCGGTCGAATTTCGACCACTAGGCGTACTCTAGTTTATTTAATTATTCGAATATAATTACATACATATGTATGTATGTATTCAATAGTTTTCTCAATGCTATTAATTGCTTTTTATCTATGTACATATGTATGTACATTAGGGCATAACCAAAAATTTTCCCACGGTAAAACGAGATGGCAATGTTGGGTTATTTTGCAAAAAATGCTTCTTGCACCAAACAAATCTTCTAAATCTGGGGAATATGGTTAATTGCTTCTCCTAGATTTTGGAATTTTGTTGAACCACTAATACACTTTTCTTAAGGAATTTGTATCACGAAGCGAAAGTATTAAAAATAATATTCAAATGTATTTTATTTAAGTAAAAGCAAATGCAAATTTAAAACTTCATCGTTGTTGGTGGAAGAACTTTTTTGACGCCAACGAAAAAGTATAATCGCATTTCTTTCAATGCGACTCTATGCTAATTTTGATATATAAAAAAATTTTAAAGATTATTGTCAGGGGGACTCTGAAGCCCTTTTACTGAAACGACCCCTCTTAAAAATCATACATACAAATTTGTATACTCGTACATATGATTGTATGTAGATTTAATATTCATTAATTTATTTTTAAAATTTCAGATTAAAAAACTCATACAAAGTCAAGAGAAGCAGACAGAAAAATGTTTTGCTGCTCCAAACGCTTAGCGACGCACTCATTCAAAGTTGTGCTGCTGTTGTCGTGTATAAGTCAAACTACATTGGCCTTGCAAATTCCCCAAGACGTCGAAATTCTTGAAGGATATGAATTCGACGAGTCTCCAGAGTATTATGCTACCGATGCCAATTACTATGAGGCACGCAGTATGTCGACGGGTCTAAATAAAGCCATACGTAATAAAAGATCAACTTTGGAATATGATCAAGCAAAGGGACTAATAAGCACAACTGGCGTCAATGAAAACTTACATGAAAGTCCAATACACAACGTGGAAAGTGATCGTATTGAATTACATCAACCTCCTGCTATAACCGAACAAGAAGAACAAGAATTGAAAGCCGAAGCAAGAGATGTTGATAATGGAACAGAAACGGAAATAGGTGAAGCAATGCCGAGAGCTGAAAAACAAATAATGGATCCCGATTATGATTACTATTCACAAAGGCACGTTGGCGGTTGGAAGGATCAAATAAATGTTGATCATGCAATAAACGATGATGACACTGTGGCAGAAGCTAGCAGTGGTTATGCCGCAAGAGCAAGACAAGCTAGAGTTAATTTTATTACCCAACCGCGGAAAGAAAACGAGACGCCAAAAGAACTGCCTGAACCAAGAGTAACAAAAGTAGCTCCAGCTTTAGTGAAACCTGTTTACGACCAAAAGTTTAGCGCTGTATCACCCTCATATAATTATGAAATGTATCCATCTCGTTCTTATGATCCATATTTAAGACGTTACGATCGGTTAGTAGATTTTACAATTTTAGCTGTTTCTATTTCCGATTTACGTAAAATTTATGTCTAAAAATTATGCTTTAATTAGCAGTTTTATATTAGATTTTAAAAAAATTCTAAAGCCGTTTTTGGAGTTAATCAATTTATTTCGAATTTTAATCTCTTTTTACTATAAAGTATTTTTTCCGAGCTCATTCATCATTCATCATTAAAAGTTTTGATGTTTTTAAACAATGTCAAAACATTATCTGTATTTCAATTTTGCACCAAAATTCTCATTTTTAAAGCTTTCATGCATCAGTAAATTTTTTACGCTATATATGTAGTTTAGTCACAAGTAAACCACTTTTTTAACTTAAATTAAAAAAAAATCAACCTAATTAAGTTCATTACTTTTCAGTTTTGATGAACAATATTCTCGTTATGATCCCTACAACTATGAAGATCATTTCTTATATCGTCGCCACTATGATCCATATGATAGCTATAGCCCAAGAGTGCCTCAGTATCCTGAACCCTATTACAACTATCCCGACCGTCGTTATGATATACCTGAACCTCGAGAATATTTGCCTTTGTACCACAATGAAGTTTATGAAAAATCTGCTTATGCTCCCACTACCTATCACGATCCATATCCAGCATCTTCAAAATATCCCATCGATTACACAGCAACTTCAAAATATCCGGTAGACTATACTCGTAGCAATAAACGTATTGTTTATTATGCTCACTTGCCGGAAATTGTGCGTACCCCTTACGATTACACGGCAAAGTCGTATAATCTCGATAAACGATATGAAGGTTTGGTGACACCTGCAAAAGCTCTAACAAGTTCATATAAAATTGACAAAACCGGAACACCGGCAACATTAAAAAATAACGTCAATGTTAATACAGATCCTTATGATTATATGAAACGTGATAAAAAGGATCGTGTTACACCGAAACCTATTAAAGGCAATAACAACAACGGCCGGCAGTTATAATTATTTGGAGTTTGAAAAACAAAGAAAACCACAACTAGCTTAAGTTCTACAGATTATTTTATACCAAAAATCAAACAATAAATCGTATTTATTCAAATTAGTTTTATAAGTATTATTTACCAAAGTTTTTAAGTTAGCTGACTTATTATTTTATATGACTTAAATAAAATCAATAACATTTATTATTTGTTCACATCTAATTTCAGAAAGTTACTTAAAAGTTTCTAGCTAGTTTAAGGGAAGATGTTTGAAATCATGTCTTTCGATTTTTAATAAAGTTTGAATTTTTTTTAATGAAAAATGTATGAGATACCTGTTACTTCAAATAATATAAATTTACAACCTACAATCCGATTAGAGCAGACATTTAGCCTGATTATGTACGTCAAAATTGCATCAACTTATCCTACATTAAAGTTAGTATAATATTCGACTTCCATCCTGAATTTGCATGTCGAATTTGCGACTGTGACAATTTATCCCAGATTGAAGAAAATATGCACACAATTTCTTTATAAAAGCTTGTCTTTGTGCTTTCAGAACTTTTACAAAAATATTGAGTTTTTTTTGCATACTTTACGAAGTGGTGGTAAATTGATGCATCGCGATGTTTGTTGTTAGAAAAGCTTTGCAAAATTAACTTCAATTGTTGAAACTTAAAACTTTTATTTCAAAGGAGCTTTGAGACCGTAAACATCTTAACAAGAATGTACAGACTGCAAGATTTTACGATATATCGAAATTTTTTTGTTCCAATTTTTTCGATTTTTGAAAAAATGTGTAGAATTACATCGATGATCGAAGCTTGATAACAAGTACTGCGACTCGCTAGCATATGGGCAAGTCCCAGAAATAGTGGACCAACAAAAATTTGTTGAAATTTATACAACTAATTTCGAATCTTTCTTTTATATAATATTATGGCGTTTTCTTTCCTAAAAAAAATTTAAAATTTTTTGCACTTTTTATTGAAAATTTACAAAATAATGATTTTTTGAAATAGTGAGATTACTAGTTATTGTACTATCATTTACAAAGCAAAATTTTTGTCTTAAGATATCTTCGAATAGCATTTTTTTTTATAAAAACTAAAAGAAATGTTGTATTTTTTTAGAAAAGAAAACGGCATTAGACTAGATATATACTTTTATAAATAAAATAAATTTTAAAAATTTTTAGGTATTCATATCATTACTTTAGTGTTAATGAAGATGGCCCGATCGAAAACCATATTTTTATAATTTGAATTCATTTCAATTTTAGTAAAAAAATTTTGTCTTTAATATTTTGGAAACATTGAAATTAGGTATGAGATTTCAGAGTAGAAAATAGATTGGAAAAAACGTAGCGTGCGTCACAAAGTGTTCACGTCTTTTGATGAAAATCGACAAAATTTTTTGCTGCAAATAAGTTATTTTAAAATTTTGTATGCTTTATTATGCCAAATTCGCTAAAAATTACGAAAACACACTTTAAGTTTCAAAAGTACTCCCTTTTTTGTAGCGTGCGTCACAAAACTTTGTGATAAATTATTTCGCAACAATAACTGTTAACAAAATATTTTTTATGTCATTCGAAAGTACACTTACGAGTATATCCCACTAAGCACCATGCATAAGTTGAAGGTACCTCTTTTGAAAGACCAACAAATTTTTATATACTCGTGTTAATGTGAAAACGCGTACGAATGTAGCGTTCGTCACGCAGGATTTGCCCATATTCAATCATAATCAAATAGTTTAGAACAATAATGTTCGGGAGCCCCTCTCCTACTTCTTAACTTCGATTGTATCTACCTACATATAATAAATAATATATATTTTTTTGTATTTTAAGCTAATTTATTTTAACCCATCTGCTGATAAATTATTGTTTATACTTATGTACAAACATATTTAGAATTTTATAATCCTGCCCGGAGAATTTATTTAATTCATTAATTAATTTCACTTAAATAATCAAAAGGATATAAAAATTCATCAAGTTCCTCAAGCCACAGTAGCAGACAGCGAGTAGCAGTAAACAAGATGACACACTTTGACACACACACACACATACACACATATATAAAAATGAAATTAAAAGCAAATCATTTCCTCTTCATCGAATATAACGGTAATTTAAATAAATGCAAACATAATTGGTAAAGGACGAAAGGAAAACTTCAAAAATAAAGAAGTAAGCAACAATATTTATATACAACAACAACAATAGCAATAACAAATGATTCCGGTCAATTTGAATAGTAAAACAAATCAAAACAGCAAAAGATTGAAAATTAAGCATCATGGTATGCAGCAGGAGGCTTGGCAGCAGGAGAATGATGAAATCTCCCTCCTTTAGGCATAAATTAAAAAAAAAATTAATTGTTTTTGTGTTGGTTTCTGGTGCAAATGTGTGTAAGCAGTGTTTGTGTGTGTGTGTGTGTGTTTATTCGTGAGGGCGTATGAAATGAGTTGAAAATATGATGCAGCGTCATATCCGCTGTATTTAACGGAAGCATGTTTAATCTTGCGTTAATAATATGATGACGAGGTCAGAGGCAATGTTACATGCAGACTTTGACCAATAATAGTCCATTTCGAACCACATTTTTTCTTTGTGCATTTTGTTCTTTTTATTGTACATTTATTCGTAATGGTCATATGACTGAGAATTTTACAATCGTTACTGCTGTTTTTGTTACACTTTGTTTGTTTTATTTGTTTATGTGTCAAAAAAAGAAAACGTTACACAATTTTACAACCAGTTTTATAAAATGTACGCATATACATATTATACATACATACATATATACATGCGTACATTAGGGTGGCTCTTTAAAAAAGTCTCTGAAATTTTATCGATTTGAGCCATATACATTTTTTCAAACGATTTAAATATGGTCCATATTCGTTTTAGCACTATCTATTTGCAGGGTTTAAGATCGAGAATTTGAACAAATTTATTTTCTTCAGTTGGTTATCTTAGTGCACATGCAAACATACATACTACATATCGATGGCTTTGTATAAAAAAATCTACATACGTCTTTCTATATTAAGCCAACGATATGTATGTACGTACTTAAGTATGATTAGTGGCCTCCGGTTTTACCATACCAGTACTATTCATGTTGTTAATTTTAAGTTTATTAAAATTTTTATTTAAGGAAATTGTAAATTAAATTTAGGGTTTTAATTGAAACCGTAGAGCCTCGAGAAGTCGAAAAATGTTATTTCATTCATATTAAAAATATCGGTAGAAAATATTCATATCTAACTAAAGTAGAAAAAACATGTTTATGTGTTAATTTGCAGCCTGAAAAATGTTTGAGAAATGACTTGATTTGACTTGACATATCGCACTGGTTCCTCTAAAGAGAGGCAACTCAAAATTCACAAATTTTCAGTAGAGGCAAAAAACAGTTTTTTGTACTATTTTTATATCAAGAAGAGAAATGCAACCGTATTTTCTTGGCAAAAGGTTAGATAAAATTATGTAAGATTTTTAAAGTGGGTAAATATGACCACTGTACATCGATTTCTTGCAAAAAGTGAAAATTTTAAAATTTCGATTTGACTTTCTTTAGAGGAACCAGTGCGATATGTATGTATGTGACATGGATTGAAGAAAGTGACCATTATACCATTGATGAAAGTAAGTCTGATAACTATAGCAAAGTACAGTATGGGACTAATCAGACAAACGCAAGGATCAGCAGAAATTCTAAATTCATATAAAACTTTGCACAGCAAAATCATTTAATTAAGGAGTTAAGCCTTTTTTCGAAAATATATTTAAGATAGTTTTTTCTTAGCAAAAAAAAATATTGAATGACGAAGAAACAATGTTTGTCATTTTACTTTTTGTTAGTTCCTGAAATAATCCTTTGTTTATATACTGATATTAAGGTACAAGGAAAATCATTTATTTTTTATGACTTGTAAAATTCGATATTTTGCTTAGAGCTATTTTCGAGAATTGTGCAAAAATATTTCTAAATGTAAAAGTGGTTTCCAAAATGTTATAGTGTGATATATTTTACGCCCCGTAAGTACGTTTGTATTATCTAGAGTTGATATTTATTGTCGTTGCTGCAGATTATATTTCGTAGAGCATGTTGAGTTTTCCAACTCAAGCAACACAAAATCAAGCAAATTTTGATGAGTGACGATTTACTGCATCACAAAGGAGATGAAAGATTAACTAGGGCAGGATGATGGCCAGGATGTATCTGATGTCGAAATGTAAGATACAACTTCTCTATGCCAAGAACCAAAAAGACCTTCACCGGAGTCTTTTACTTCTGTATAAGAAACACTTAGTGTCCATCAATATGATTTCAATGTGGAATATGAATTCGAAGAAGTAAAAATTAGAGAAGATGTTGATGCTGATATTCTAACACCTTTTGAGGTATTCAATTTAACAACGACATTAAACAATTTATTTGAAAACATGGTAACAGAGTCAGTGTAATATGCTCGTCGAAATGAACGACAACTAATTATTAAAGCTGATGAAGTGAGGACATTTCTTGGTATGACATTGGGTTAGGAATATAATATTTTGTTATCATTCGGAGATTACTGGCTTACGAAAATGGATATGGCGGTACCTTCCTTATCAAATCGTGTGCCTAGAGCAGCTTATAGTTTTAAAGTGATCTCAATAACACTAGACAGCAATTGTAAGTAATGAATACATATGAAAACATGAACATGAATCGGTTGAACGAAAATAATCGTTTGCGATCATAAGGACACATTTGAAGCAAAAAGTCATTATGAGCTGTTGTTTTTTAATTTCAAAATGTGTTTTTTGAAGCTTAAAAATCATGAACATTAGTTAAAATGATGACTTCAATCCAAATAGTCTTATGGTCGTGACGATTTTACGAAAAAAATACAATTTCAAGTAGTCTCTGAATATTCACATCAAAATTCTCAAAGAAAGCAATAACTATAAAAATTTATTCAATATAAAAATTTCTTAACGAGTGCTGAATAACTAAATAATAAAAAAGTATACAAATATTTGCATCACTGTACTGCAATATTGATACTTCAAAATATATAAATGTGCATGTGTATACATATTGCAAGTATTTAACAATTTGTGTATTTGAACAAAACCAAATGAGTAACAAAAAAAAGTAACAAAAACAAATTACAACAAAATATTGCTAGTGTCCTTGTGAAAAAAAAAGAAAAATAAATAAAATTTAAAAATGTAATTGAAATGAATTTGTGCAAAACATAAATTTTCTATTTGTTTTGTCAGCAGCCAATTTACATAGCTCACTTACCAATATTCCACACAGCCCCCCACACTGGAACTATACTATGAATAAGAAAAGTACGAGAAATGTGCAAAGGGGAAGGGGTTGATGTAGAAAACCTCGTCACCGAACTCAACCGAAATACAAGTAAAGATTTGTTTTCAAAACAAACAAAAAAAGGCCAGAATAAAAACAGTTTGGCATCAAAGGAATTTTAGGAATTCTTAATTAAATTTATAAATTAAAATTGCATGCGTTTCACCAAACTACTTTTTTCTCTACTGCTTGACTTTATGGTGTATTAGCATTTCCTGTTTGCTTTCATCCTCTTTTGCTTTGCTCATCTTCTTTATCTTTTGAGAAAAAGCAAACTGTCCAAGATGTTGTTTTTAAGAAATTATTTCACCATTCTTTTCATTTGCTGCAGAAAATTATCGTATGAAAAGAAACATAATAACAAAGTTTTACCAAAAACTTTGTTAATTTGTCCAAAATGTGGTTGTTTCAAATATATTTTTCTTGTTTCTTTTAAATTTTGCTTGAAATTGCTGCGCACATATTAAATTACAAAAAGAAAATGGATAGGAGTTTTATACTGCATAAGTTTTAAAATTCAAAAACATTCTTTTAAATTAAAATCAATTAATAAAAAAGTATTGAATATTGAAGAGAGAAATTGTTGTCCTGTGTTCTCAATATATAGAATTAAGTCCCCAAAATATTTTTGTTTAAATTAAGCAACATTTTTCAATGACAAAAATATATTTTTTATGTTGTGTATATTATTAGATCAGTCCAGTCATATTATTAGATTTAAATGGGGTATTATAAATTGTAAACAGGGGCGAAAGTTTATTTATTTATTTATTATTTGTCTATAGAATTGAATTCCTTACATATAGTTATTAATACTTATCTAGGCGCACGGTAGTGCGCCAGGCCAAGTTCCGGTATACATTTCACAATATTATACAAATTACAATGAAAAAAACATACAATAACAATTCTTTCTGACTAAAAATGTTACGAACTTTAGCCAAAATAATTATCACTTTGGATTAAAACCACTAACAACCAATTTGTTCCAAAAATAATCACATTAAATAAAAGAACAATTTGTTATGAGCTTAGAAAATATATAATCGCATTTTTTACTACATTCGGATTTAATGAAAAGGCTATAATCCATACAACTGGTTAAATGAGTTACACATTCTTCTAAGTGGATCGGTATCAGCATAATTAGTTTTAAGAACTTTTACTATTAGAGGAATGAAATTACGAGATATCACCATAATAATATTAAAGATAAATAATACATTCACCATATAATATATATAATAATATAATAATTATTTCTTCCAATTTATTTTTGAACTTGATCGCAGTAAATATGAATAATTTTAAGAATCTTTTTCAAAGATATTTTTTAGAAGAAATTATTATAAAAATATATATTTTTTTATTTAAAATATATAAGTACGTGTTGAATTTCAAATATAAAGTGTTATTTTTATTATTTAGAAAGAATTTCTCGTGAAAAATAGCATTAGATTTTTTAGATTCGGTTTGCTTACTCGATTTTAAAATTATGCTCATTCGGGTTAGAGTACACTAATATATGTGGTTTCGTATTGAAACTAAAATTTTTGTCTGCTTCGGCTTTAAAATATTAAAAAATAATCAAAATCAAAAATTACGTCCACTTTTTTTGCTGGTAACTTCTAAGTTACGTTTTTTTAATTTTTAAAATTATTTTGACTTTAAAGGAGTTGAAAGTTGTTGCCGCATTCTTCTCAAAAATCCCCTTTTTATGGGAATCTTTGAAATTTATCAACGGTCACACTGAGGAGCAACAAAAATTGTGTGCAATTGCAATAGTGTAAATTACCATCGTGCAAATCAAGGCATTTGTGTACCAACAAATATTCAGACGGAGACAAAACGCGAGACAAATAAATGTAAATTCGCGAGTATTAAATTAACCCCCAGAGAATCACCTAAAATATGTAAAGTACATAAAACATTATCTTTTTATTTGAAGGATAATTGTACAGTATAAATAAAAAAGACACACATTTACTTGACTACAAGTATGTTTAACAGTAAATAAATGCCATAACCTCATGACTGTTAAACACAATAAAAAATGTCCTTGTTGTGTGTATGAATATGCTCAGGCAACAATTTCTCTCCTTCTGTTTGTACATTTAATTGTCAAAGAAAAATATGAATGAATTGAATGTCTTGAAATGAGAAAATAAGCAAAGAACAAAGAAAATTATATTTTGCATAACAAATACCGTATAAAGGAATTACACAAGTAAGGACTGGAAAGGATGAGGAGTGAGTTAAGGAAGATTTACAAATTTCAAGTTATTTAAGAAATAAATAATACAAGGGAATATTTTGTTTTAAGAAGTTTCGTTGCTGTTGCTTTTCTAACGTTTGTTTTACTTTATTTTACAAATCGTAGAGCCAAGAACAAATTTGAATTTGTGCTTAAAGACATTGAATAAGCGTTTGCAGAAGGAGTTTGAAAGTTATTGTTGTTTAAGAAAAAACAAAAGTTTTTGATTAAAATTCAAATATTAATATTAAAAAACAAGAAAGCAACAAGTTATTAAATTTATGTTATAGTTATTGGAAAGGAGTGGGAGGACTTCTGTGTGTAGTACGAGTAGAAGAAAATTATTAAATTTTCGTTTAAGAAATTGTTTAAATATTAAAGTTTTTTTTCAGTACAAGTAGTTATTGAATTTCAGTACGTTTAAGTGGAAGCAAGGTCATAAGGTTTGTATTAAACATTTTACCATTGATTACAATTTTCTTTACCCTCACATTATTTTTCTTGTGTCCAGCTTGAAACCACCAACTCAATCAATTTTCAAATTTGTTTAAACACATTTGCAGTAATTTTTCTTTTATTTTCACATCAAGAGTATCCTTTGACCTTTTCTGGATATATTTTTCATGGTTTTTGCGTGTCAAATTGCAATTGTCCTCTATTTAAGTGCTTATATGTATAAGCGTGTGTATTTCTGCTGGACAATTTGTATCTAAAGCTGTTAATTATTCTTTTTACGCTTTAACGTAACGAAAATAGTAGTATGCTCATGCACATGTATTAAACATTAATATGTGTTAAACAATCCGCTCATTATCCCTTTCTGTGTTTTCAAAATGGTGTCGAAGGACACGAGCCGAATGAGTTTTTGAAACAAATGTCTCCTTTTAATTATGTGTCCATCTGATGCCCATTTACAGGTTCCCATCATCGTATGGATAATTGTATGTAAAAGTATCATGCATTGCCATCAGAGCTTTGTCGTTAATTTCGTATTAAATTAATGACTGCTTCATTAAATTTCTCTATAAATCTTTGTGTTATTTTTGGGGAAAAGTAAACTCGATATTTATATTAGAGGATTTTTCATAGACATAATAAAGAGGAACGTTTTTAAATAGGAATCAGTATATCGCATATATTGACTTGGTCTAAAATATAAACGAATTATTTCTAACGAAATAATGAAAATTAAAATGGAAAATAAAATGTGAAAGTATTTTTCAAGTTTTTTTCTTTAATTTTTATCCTTTTTTAAGAGCTTTCGGATTTGATTAAAAAAACACATACAATTTAACGAAATGTATGAAATCTTTATTTGAGTCGATAGAAGGATAGAAATATATAATTCAATGTTTAAAGATAATTTCATGTAAATGATGACCTTAAATGGTTTATACGCTGGATCCAATTTTGGCATATATTCTCCAACATATCGGCCGGTATCTCACGAATAAATTCTTCTGTAGACATGAGCATTCCATAGCCTCACAAAAAATAGAAGTTCACGGAACTCGCCTCACAATTGGGCCATTGTTTCACTTGCTGTTTGGCGTGTGGCACCGTCTTGTTGATACCAGATCGTCAATTTTGGCCAAACAAATTTCTAATCATCGCACGGTCATCAACAGTGGCGGATACAGCTGCCATATATTCCTCTGTTCGCACTCCACGTACGTTTGCACGTTGGTGGTTTAATGTCCAATAATGTAAATTAGGTGCAAAATTTGGTCACAATATTCCGAATAGCCGCTTCAAAAGGTCGCCCGAACTGGTCATAAAATGCAAGAAGTGCACGATGCACTTTCTTAAACGAGCATAAATTTTGATAATAAAATTCAATAATCTGCAATCGTTGTTCGTTTGTAACAGTGTTGGCAAAAATCGGAGTTTTTTATATAACGTCCAGGGTTTTTTTGTAGGGTTTTAATTAAACTCAACACATTGTATTTTATATTTGAGAAAAACTGTAGCATTTTTAGACGAAAATAATCACTCTTATTCCAGTTGTCACCATCGACGTCATATCAATACAATACCAAAACATTGGGGCTTGCTGCCAAAAACAGTATTGCCAAAATCAAAGTTGCTAAAAAAACACTCTTTACATATATTTTTATTCGTTAAATTTATTTTTGATACCTTACGTGATCTGAAAATTCGATTTTGCATGGACTCTCCCTCCCATTTTTTTAAAACTCAATTCAGCTTACTTTTTTAAATAAAAGTGTTCTATATGCAAAGACACAATTTCTTAGGATGTAAAAAAATAATTATTCGTACGCTCAGTATTACAGTTTTGAACAAACAGCCTTTTATTATGTGTCGTAGAATACCGATTTTACAAAACTTTAGTTTCATTAGATTTCACAGTACAACACATGAATTTGCGACTCAATCTGAGAATGGCACGTGAAAGTACTCCCAAAAATTATAACTTCTGAATCATTCGTTTTGTCAAGTTGGCTGCATTATAATAATTTAATTGCCATACGAATCTTTTTGTTCAAGGTGGATTTTTATCACTTTTTCTATAGTTTAACAAGGTTATATCTCGGTTTACCGCACGTATACTTGTTATTATTTAATATGTAATTATTAATTATTAATGAAGCCAACTTGACAAAACGGATGAAGCAGAATTTCTTAATTTTGGGGCTACTTTCACGTGCAATTCCCACAATTGAGTCCCGAATCAATGACCTGAAAAATGCTGTACTGTGTTTTTCAAGTGAATTCATCATTTCGAAACTTATAAATTGTAATATTTAGTAAATAAACACATTATAAGTGCCAAAATAATGGCATCAAACAAATTAATCATTAATAAGATTAACACACTCTAATACATAGTTTAAATAATTAATTATTCTCACTAGTAAAATGCTAGATGCTGTAATTGAATAAATATTTGCAAGCCATTTTCAGCAAATAAATTCTACAGCAAATTATCAAAACGCATTTATATATCCTTTAAACATTTAATTTCCAATTATACTGTAGGAATGTGGGGTTTACATCACATGCAATTGTTTGAAGTGTTTATAACTCACGTATCTATGTGTGGGCGTGTGTGTGCTTAATAAACATGAGTATTTGTTTTGTTATTTAAAAATATATTATTTATATGCTTGTTTGTGTTCGCACAGATTTATTCGTGTATACAAAATGAGCTAGTACAAATGACAAGGCCTTTATTTAGGTTTCAACGAAAGCCACAATAGCTGCAACGGTAGATACGACGGTATATCGCTCCTTTATTGCAACATATTCATATCTCAAAAAAAATCGTTCGTCAGAAAACGAGTTAAAAGTTTTTAATTTACAAACATCAATGCAAAAATAAAAAAGTATTCTCCTCTCAAGAGTTGGGTAAACAAAATATTTGTATACGTTTTTTACGCAGAATGTATACCGATACGACGAATATTTCTGCATTCTTAATTCAAAAATCGCGTTTTTTGAGATATGACTACGTTGCAATAGAGGAGCGATATGGTAAAAAATATTTCTTACTTATTTGTTCTGTGTCTGAACATTTGTATGTGGACGATATAATTATAGGATTGAATTTTGTAAATGTTTGCAAAATGTTTTTTACTTGACAAAAATATATAAATCTTTAATAATTTGAATTAAAATAAAATATTCTGACTTTTAAAACAAAATTTGTAATATTTCATTCCACAAAAAACTAATACATATAGTAAACTCTTGGCTGTTACTTAACGTTGAATTCTATTTTCTACAGAATAGTCCGCAACAGAACAGAACGAAAAAGTAACAACAAACCACACATACAGTTTTTCAATTGAACAGAAACAGAACAGCTGATCCGTAACAGAACAGCACGTATAAACTAATTCTGCATTTAGTCTTATTTAGACCTTTAGAAAAAATTCTTTGTCGTGCGGCCGCCGAGGTTGGCGCGTGGAAGGCGCATTCTAGACGTCCAATTTTCACACATTCTTAGCAATAACCGCAGCCGTATTTTGCCCCTAACTCGCCGAAAGTTGTCTTCCACTTGTTCAATCGTCTCTGGTTTATTGGCATAGACAAATGACTTGAGTTATCGCCAGAGAAAATAATCAAATCGAATACGACTTTGATGGGCAACTAAAAAAAAATTACGTTAAATTTTTTTTCAGTATTTTATTGAGTATTTTTGACATAACAATAACATTTAAGAATTTATTAATCATAAACTGACAAAACCAAACTAACCACAAAACAACTGTCAGCTGCCAAATCTGTTGCCAAGCAAATCAGTGTTGCCAATTAAAAATTCAAAAATATATTTGTTTAGTAATACAAATTTGGTTACAGTCCAACCATGTTGCAGATGTTAGGGATGGTATGTCTTAAATGATAAAAGGTAAATAAGAAGCTGTTTAACATGACCACAATTGTGTTTGAGAATTGAATTAATCACTCATGCCTAGTTGTTTTATATAAAATAAAAAAGGGAGATCGCAAAGATAAATTTAATAAAATCACTAATAATCCAGCCACATGGTGGAATAATACAGGTGGTGTCGAAGCTACAACAACACTGCTTTTAGGTTCGAAGCTATCAAAAAGTACAAAAAAGAAATGGCAAAATGGTTGCATTTCTGTTCTATTAAGAATTTGTTTCTTTTCCTTTTCTTATTTGCATTTGAAACAATTGCTTTTTAGCAGTATGGGTGTGTGTTAGTAATACATAATAAAATTTTGACAGACTCGAACCCAAAAAAAGTCTGTTAACGCTTTGACACTACCTGTATTATTCTACCATGTCCAGCAGTATAAAGGTTAATATGGCCGGGCATACGTAATTCTTTCGTTCGAATTATAGTGAGTGGAAGAGAACACATATCACCAGCACTATTATGCTGGGAGATGCGAGTTCGGTTCGGTTTCAAGACTGACCGCTTCCGACATACAAAAAAGGTTTCAAAGCTAAATTTGTTAAAAAAAAGCACAGAACAAATCTATCCTTGTTGTTCTTACACAGTTGTTTCCATACTATGCTATAAACTTTGGATAAAATAGCTTATCTGTTGAACGAATCACCCCTATAAGGCCTTTTGCAAGGCTCTGTTCTACTTTTTTCCTTTTATATGCTTGTTTCTTGCTACTGTTGCTATTTTTTATGCAATTTATAAATATTTAATATGCGAATTGTTAACTGTTAAAATTTCGATAATAAATAAACTTTCAATCAGCCATAATTTTACACATTTAACCAACCACCTGCTGCTGCTGATTTTATTTGTACAAGATTAAATGTACGAACAAACATGCATACTTGTGCACTGATGTATCGTTACTTAAAATGAAAATGGGCTTAATTAACCAAAAATTCAGAAATAATTTCAGCATTTCATATACATACATGTATTCACACCACATTTATTACTTTGCTAAAAATCTTTTTTATATAATATTTACTTTCTATTTTTGTCATGGAAATTAAGAACACATAAAAAAATACTTTAAGCATCTTGCTGTCTCGTACTATTCCGTGCCGTATCATATGAAGGAGACAATAAATGTACATACGTAGATGCTGTATAAATTCCTTCATAATGTGTCGGATATGTCATGACAAAATATTTATTTATCCTTCCTTGTTATTTTCCCTTTACATGCATGTTCACACAGAGAAGAAGGGCCAAAGTCATGTTTGCTGCTTTTCGACATCTTTGATAATGTAACATTTATCATAAACCTTAATAATCCTTGGTAGACGTTACATTCATAAATTTCTTTTGCTGTTTATTTAATTTTTTTTACAACGTTATTTAAAAGCGTCTTTTTCTGCTCAATTTATAAACATTTCGTTATATGGCTGTCTTTCGCTGGGGGAGCTTCCGTTTCCGTTTAAGAATTATTAAGACACCAGTTTTGATGACAACATGAGAGATGATATTTTTAACACACACAAACATATCCTTTAAGAACTAAGGAAGACGTAAAATATAATTTGTTTACGCACACAAATATACACATCTTTTTTTGGCACAGTATGTGTCTTAAATTACATATGTGTGCTTTGGTGTGGGTTTGAAGTGTTTTATGCCTAAGATCCCGGCAAACATTCTGGTTTCTTTAAAATTCATATTCAAAATTATGCTTTTGCTCAATTGATACATGTTTGGAAATGTTTTGCTAATGGATTGAAAAATAAAGCCTTCTCAACAAAAAGTAGAACATGGTTTTCAAACAGTCACATAAAATCAAAACTAATGTATTTTTGAACTTTGTACATTATTTCAGCGCAATATATACAAACGTACGTGTGTATAGCAATATATCATTGAAAAACTGAATTTCTTATAAAAGTTTTTTAGTTGAGTACAACATCAAACATCAGTGAACTAATTACTGCATTCGATATCGAACGAAATCCCATAAAATTGTTTTTGAATTTGTAGGAAATTTCGTTCAATATCGATTGGCGTAGTTTTCCCCCTGCTCCGGCTTGAACATCCTTTGAACCTTCATCAAATAATAAAATGAGTTTTTTTCAATCCGACTGTTAAAGAATCTCACTGCAAAAAGTGCAAGAAACTACAATTTTATTCAGATATATGACTGATTTTCCACAGGTAAAGTCTTGAATCTGACGGTGAGAAGGGAAAGAAGAATGGAGGTGTGTACAGACTTTGATGTACTCGTTCGTCGTTTACACGTACTTGTATTTGGTTGCATGTGTGCGTTTGGTTTGCAGCGTGTGTAGAAGTCAAACAAAGCTTAAAAGAAAATTGAAAAGACTTTGTCAAAGTAAACTTTGCCTGTGGAAAAGCAGTCTATGCTAGCTTTCAAACAAGCTGGGGGTAATCGTCGCTTTTTTATGATAAAACAAAAATAAAACACATATTCGAGATCCAAGAAAAAAATAGATGTCAATTGAAAAGATTCATGTATCTTTCTTTTTCAGCATTTTAAATATTTTCAATGTATTAAAATGTGAAAAGTAGAGAGGAAACAATTTTTTTATTTTCTTTAAATATATTTGATGAAGCTGAGTGACTTGTATGCAATCACAATATAAATTTTAATATAATTTTTTTATACATTTCATAAATTTGTTCTTACACATCGTACCTTTATTGTAACGTAGTCATATCTCAAAAAGTATTGTTCTTCAGAAAACGACTTGATCCAGTATGCAGGATTTTCATTAACCTTATTTTTATGCAAAAATTATTTTCACTCAAAAAGTTAATACCAAATAAAGAACTGCAATTATTGCATTTTATTTTGTTTTACATAAAATACATAAAAAAAATATTTCTTGGAAATAATTTGCTTTACATATTTTTTTATACTCGTATTGTCAACTCTTTTTTTGTTTCGTAGCCAACAAAAATAGAAATTAGTTTAATTTGACTACACGCATGGACAATAATAAGCTGCAGTCGTGTAGCCGTGCAGTCGTGAAAATAATAATTTTCATATAAACACATATAAATTAAAGTAAAAGACATTACTTTCTTGTTTGAGTACTTGACTGCAACTAAATTTATTTTATTATTTCTTTAACTTTACGATTTTAATGTTTTTATATTTTTGCTTAATATAACTTTTCTTATAATTACTACATATTTTTCTTAGTAAATAAAGAGTTTATTTTTTAACAATTTTGTATGTTTTTTAAACTGAATTTCGATTGCAGAAATTTGTCAGCAAATTTATAATTTTAAAGGTAAGTAAAAGTAATTTGATAATTCGCGGAAAAGGTAAGTAAATTTAATTATTTTAGTGATTGTAAAGCTAATTTTTGTTTTCTTAACTTATATTCTATTTTTGACAGGTTGTAGTCGGTAGCCTGCTGTAGTGAATGTGTTTATAATTTGATGCGAAATAAACAGTGTGGTGTTTTTATTCGTTAAGTTTGAATCTTTATTTAAATTCCGTAACAATATGATTTTGAATTATGCAACAATACAATTATAATTATATGACTTGACTACAATCACATAATTCAATCAGATAGAAACATATCTCATAATTTAATTGTTTAAAACAGGTTTGTTTTCTTTGCGTGTAGCAAGGTATCGATTGATTTATAACAATTTTTTTACTCATAACATGTGTAACAAATTATATAAAAAATTATATAGCAAATAATATTCCTATCACAATTAAGCTAAAATTTTAAAACTTAAAGTTAAAATTCAGCAAAAATATTTTTTATAAATTTAAATGGACGGCACTTCTAAAGAATTTAATTTACAAATTTGTCTATCACATCAAGTACATATATAAACTCATGCCAAAGTGTGGTTTCCACTTCTTACTCCTACACTATGTACCTAAACTGCACATGCTCCACAAAAAATCAAGTTAATCGAATTTAAGAGAACATTCATCAAAACTAAGAGTATAAGCAGCTGTAATAGTGGAAGAGAAATATCGAAAAATTCTCATGGGAGTCGAAGGAAAGATGTTTAAATGAAAATCCAAAAGGTGGGTTTTTTACAACCGAAAACCCAAATGTCCCCATGTCTAAGAAGGTGCTCTTAGTCAAACGATATATGGGGGAAAAACAACAAAGTAATACTGAACCTAATACGACTTTGGTGTTACGAAAATAAACAGTCTGGTGTCTCTTACGGTAGTTACTTCTTGTACGTATGTGAAGTTGTGGCAGTGGAGTTGGTCTCAAATATTGTTGTATAATGTAGGAAACATTTTTGTATTGTACAACAACAAATACTAATACAAAATTTCAAAATGTGTACGAGAAAAAAAATTGGTTCGGTGACACTCCTACATTTCGTGTGCGCAGCAGTAATAATTGTATGAAAACAAGGACACTTTCTACATATTTTTTTCTTCTGCTAAGTATATTTTAACTAGGGACAATGCCATACATTCGAAGTATGAGTACTGAGTACGTAAGAGTGTGTGACACAAACCAATAGTGTCCCTTTTAGTCAAGCATCCAAGTTGAGTCATTGTCGTGCAACTTTAAGCTTTAGCCAATAAAAATTGAAGAAATCTAATATTTGTTTTTTTACACATTTTTCTTTTGGGAGTAATTTTTTCCGGAATGTGTTTGTGTGTAAGAATATTTATTTGTTTGTTTATATGTATGTATTTTCTTATTTTTAAGGTGTCCTTTTTATTTCGATTTTTATGGGTTTATTTACGAGTATTTTCTTTTGGACTTTATGTACGTAAGCATGTACTTGTGTATGTATTATAATTGTATATTTTGCTAAGTAAATATCAATAACTCTGTACATAATAGTAAATAAGTGTGTATGTATGTGTGTAACTTTATGTATTTGTATTTTGACTTTAAACAAAATGGCGTTTGTTTTCTGTTGCCTATAAAAAGTTTTGTTTGCACTGGCCAGCAAGGAAAAGATGATTTGAGGTTCTTTTATGTTGGTATTCAGTTAAATTATTGATTTTTCTTACTAAATTTAAGGTGTTTATTTATGAGTTTGTCTGTTTTATTGAAATTTAGCAATTTAATGCAGAAGTGTTTTCGTTTCATACATATTAAATTAAACAGAGTGACTTAACGAAAAATAAAGATAAAGGAGTGTGGATTATTTAGATATTCACAAAATCACTAGCAGAGAATTGCACTAATAATTATTATATAGTATATGTATGTATTTTTGGCTTGTAATTTCATTTACTTTCAGCTTAAATAAGCATCAATAATTTAAAATTCGAAAAATTTTCTGGGTTCATGAAATATTAATAAAGACAATTGTAAAACCATAATTGTAGATACATATATAATTTTTTTATTTTAGATTTTAGAGAAATGTTGACATTAAAATTTTATTTTCTTGTATTTTGAAACAGTATATCGCTACCTTAATATAGAAATGGAGTTTTATTTAAATATGCAGGCATTTCGATGCTGCTGGTCACATTGTCATAAAATTTTGCACAATCTTGCCAAAATAGTATTTGATTTTAAGTATTGCAGGGTAGAACCAGCGTCTGCTACAGGTTTCCAATAGAGTTGTGGAAAATAGGTGTACTTTTATTCAAAATACAATTGTTTTTTTCGTTTTTCTATTTCAAATTCAAAATACCAAACAAACTTTAATCAAAGTTTATATTTGAAATGTAAAATTCAAAATACATACACTCAAAAGAAAAATCAATCCATCTGTGCTTAAATCAATCCTAAGCGGTGTTAAAAGTACGGTAATCCCAGAATTACTAAAATCTAGTACAGAAAGATTGATTTAAGTATGGACTATTAAGCGATCAATTCAAGTTGATTCAAGATTTCTCAAGTGGTTAAAGAATTTTGTACTCATTTTAAAAAACTCAAGGATTGGTTATCTAAAGCATTCCCGTTTTCGGGTTTATTAAAGTACGAGTCGTACTCAAATTATGTAAAAATACTAGAATTTAGTACGACGATTATCTTGTTGTGTACATATGTACGTGTTTTTTAACATATTTTATTTGCAATCGATGTGTTTATTTCGATATTGCGGTATTCTTCGCAGTTTTCCGGATTATTAGAAATAATTTTTTTAAATTAATGTTTGTGTTTAATTATTTGAACTTTTTTAGGTTTATATTGAATGGAATTGTTCGGCTTGAGTTCAAGTCTGAGTTTACCCATTTCTCTTTAATTTAAGAAATTTGTTCATAAATTTTATTAAGAAAGTAATATTGGAATATTTTATTCATCAGACTAGCAGAACGGATCAGTATTGATTTTGACATCGCCACACCATCTTATCAGCGTACTTTGTTCGATTTTACCACTTTTGACGGTGGATACTAGTGACTAGAAATGTCAACTATTTAACGGTATTATTTAAAAAATTAGAATATGAAAATTTCAACTATTCATTTCTACAAGTTAAATCAATTTCGGTTAATATGAAATTCCCATTTCTTAT
Source organism: Gymnocheta viridis (assembly GCA_956483585.1). Taxonomy (NCBI): domain Eukaryota; kingdom Metazoa; phylum Arthropoda; class Insecta; order Diptera; family Tachinidae; genus Gymnocheta; species Gymnocheta viridis. Next base: position 41,679,621 of record OY101441.1, read on the forward strand.
GATTAACTATTCAAAGTCTTTGGACTCTTTATAGTGCTGCCGATTTCCAAGACAATATTTGATAGTCTTAGTAATTAACGATTGTTTTCAGTTTGTTTTGCATTTTGTACAATTTTAAAGATGAAAAAAATTGGGTTCACTGTAGTTTTTCGTAAATTTTTCCAGTTTTTGAAATTTTGATTCATGTATTTCAGATTTACCCATAGTCGAGCATTGATTTCGGCAAAACTGAAACTTAATACATTACTCCTAGAGAATTGTATGATATGATTAATATTTTGTTTATATTTTATAATAATTTTGATGCATATCATTTTTAATCATTGCCATATTATGTTCATATATAATTAAAGTATTATTGTTAGGAAATATATTATTATTCTTGGTACTGGTTTGATAACAACATGACTTGAATTTAATCATATAATTTAGTACAATTATGATTATGCTGCTTTTATGCTTGCTCAGTCATTCAGTTTCTACGCAGTACAAATACAAACTACATATCGATGGTCATATGTTTATTATAAGAATTTTTTTTTAAAGTATTTTTCAGGTAACGAAACATATATCGCTATAAAAGTTTCCTAACGACAAAATAAAAACTAAAATTAGCTAACAATGATTATTAACTAAAAGCGCTTGTAGCGAAATCGAAATACAATAGCATATTTTTTGCAATTATAAACATTTTTCATCAATAGTGAAGAAAGAGTCTTGTTGGTTTCGTTTTCAATACCTCTTTGCAAATCACGAAATTCACACTCAGATGTGAAAAAATATTTTTTATTTATTTGCCTTTACACATACACTTTAAAGAATGAGCGGCGAAAGAGTAAATATAAGCTAGAGGTATTAAGTCATGCATATTTGCAAAAGAGTAACAATTGCATCTCCGTATATTTTGCAAATGCTATGATGCAAGACCATCAAGCACATGTTGTGAATAGGGCCAATAACCTTTTCGGTAGAGTAATAAAAATTAGATAAGTCTATCGATATGTTACCAACACAAGAACAAAATTTATGTACTTACAGTTTGCTCCTTTTTATTTCAAGTTGAGCACAAATTGTTGTGCATATTTTTTTAGTTGAAAATAAAATTAAACAAATTAAATATCAGCATCCATATTGTTTTCCGTAACAAATGTTAAACTGATTTTTGGAAATAGACGGAGTGTCTAGGGGCTTGCTCCACCTCTGTCGCGAGTTGGCCCGGCATTTTTTTTAATGTTAATAAGTAGTTTTTTTGTAAATCCAACAAAGCATGGTAAATAATGTTTTCTCCTAAAAAATATAGGCAACGAACTCCTAAAATGGTTTACGTCCAACCGGTAATCGACTATCTTTCAGAAATGTTAACGTACGATCCCTATTTTAGCATCGGTTAAATCTTTTGAAAGAGAAATATATTTATTGGTGAATTATCATATACACTATTTGGTAACCACCTCTGACCCCTTGTGAGTGATGCCAAGTCGCAGAAAAGTGATTCGACGTCGAGGGTGCGATAACGTGTTTTGCGATTGGCCTTTTTTAGTACGTCTAGTTGTTGGTTTTAATTGCCTTGTTTTTGATGACGTGTCGTTTCTCTTTTGGCGCTGACTGGGATTTTTCGTGCTGCAAAGATATAGTCGTCGATTATCGCCTCAGCAGAATGCATTCAACCTAATTAGTTTTATTTTATAAGTTGTATAAAAATTAATATTGTTGTTAAGTTTTTTATTTTTATTGAATTTGCGAAATAAATTTGTTAAATAAAAATACATCTATACTGAAACCGAATTTGGGTGCACCATTAATCAGAAGCTTGAGGTTCTACGAGTCAGCAATTTAGAAGACGACATCTTGCATAAGTCAGCATTTCTAAAGCTTTTTTTTACAACAGTAAAATTTTTAAATGCTCGATATCGTCGAATATTTCGAGACAAAACAACCGTTTTGTGGAACATTTAGAAAACTGTTCTTTTTAAAAAATCGTTTAAAAAAATGGAAAAAATTAGAAATACTCGGGTTTTCGAATAATTCGGAAACGGGTTTCACAACTCTAAATAAAACATTCATATATATAGAATATTAAAACTTGTATTTAAAAAATATGCAGCTTACAAAAAAATCGCTTTAGAAACACAGCTGGTATTAAAAACAACTTCGTCCTTCTTAAATTCAATAAGAAAAAGAAGAAGTTTGAATAAATAAAATTCCAAAGCATTACAATCATTTAAAAGGTATTAAGGATATTTAAGCTGATTGGGGAAATTTTATACTTTAATTATAAGAGTCCCACCCTCATTCAAATTATTATGATATAAAGAAAAACTAAATGAAAGAGATAAATATTGCCTTAAGCCAACAGTTGTAAGGAAACACGCGGTTTCATCTTAAAGTCATATTAATCATATGACAAGTGCACAAAGTAGCGGCAAAAAATAAAAGGAACAGCAAAGCTTTCCACGACTAATTACAGTTGACATGTGGTGCCAAAAACAAGAAAAAACATAAAAATAATAACCATGAATGGTTAAAACTGTCTTAAATGGGTCTCTTAATAATATTTTTGGGTACTTTTTTTGTTGGTAAAAAATATTGCGTGATTTGAGGGTGTTTTATGCTTAAAAGTTTAAACATTTAGCCACGATAAGAAAATTATAATGTCTTCAGAAAACACACAAACCGCACTGTAAATAATATTGTGTGAAACATGACACGGCACTTAATTTAGAATTCATTTGGTGCTTTTTTCAAACGGCTGATTCCTTTTCCTTTTTTTTTGTTGCTTTCGCTGATTTTGAAGAGCAGTTGGCTTGAATTGTATGGTGAGTTGACGTTTTTCCACTACTTTGAATTGTATATTTTTACGTTCCCCATTCTCTTCCTGCGATCGACTTAAGCCTGCCTGCTTGGATGGTCAGAAATCGTTATGAAGATTGGAGTTTTTTAAGGAACAATATGTTTAACTGTTGTTGTTGTTATTTTTATTGGCCAAGTATAATTTTTTTAGTCTAAAAACAATTATAATGATTTAATGATGTAATTTGTCAGTTACAATCTGATTTAAGTTAAACATAATTACTTTTTTTAAAGCTTATATTAATTTATATAAAAAACGTTTTGAGGGCGTTTTTTTTAAGTGCCACGTTTCGTAATTTTTTCAAGTGTTAAGAGTTAATTTTCTCCTGAAACGTTTGAAAAGGATTTTGACAAGGCAGATTAAACAAGGCAAGGGAAGTGCCGAATACAATTCTTTTGACCCAGTATAGTCGCAATGTGGGATTTGTTACACTGCTTTTGGTACAAAAATGGAAAGACTGTAATGGAATCCGGGAAGTTATTCCGAAATCCGCTCTACGCGTTACGGAGAGAAAACATGGCTAATGCAACCATTATATGAGATCTACATATTATAATTGATTTATACCTCTTTCCTGTCACCTTCAATGTCGGAAAACTCAAATCGAATGTTCACAAACACTACTCTCTATAGTATCCTTCCTACAAGCCATTTCCCAATGCATTGCATGCGTAATAGTTGTTTTCTTGAAAACGTAAACAATAGTTCTAATTTAATCCTAAGACTATTTGTTTTATTTGTGCAATTTGGAAAATGAACTTTGTGTAGAGCTAATCCTCTTTACAGGTACTTTATATTATGACTAAATGCGAATATTGTCGAATTTGCTAGCAGGATGACAAATTTATTTTTAACATTAAAAATGTAAATTAAATTTTTATTGCTCTTTGTTTTCAGAATATTACAATTTAACGCATATGCAAGACAAGCATTAAAAAGTCTTTCATCGACTACAAAATGAAAAATTTCTTGTAAGAACAGCAATAAAAAATATTTATATAAAATGCGAAAATTATACAAATGATACACAGAGGCATACATACGAGTATATTCAACATAATACGAATGTGTTTATCATAAGTATCTGCTGTGCAGGTGGAATTTATATAATGAATTTACGTGTAAAATGCTTATGCAAGTTTTCCATAAACATACATACGTAATACTCCACAGTTAAATATTGAGATCCTGCGAACAGGAAACCTCTTTTCTACATCCTAAAAGTATCTGGCATTAAAAACCAGATGTCAGATGCATAAAAAAGTATGAAAGAAAAAAAGATTCACATTAAAAGAAATTATATGACAGTTAAAAACAATATTTTGACATAAAGTAATAATAAAAAGAACTTGGTGGTATCTGGCAAAAATAACACCCCAACATTAAGAATCGCAGAAAAAACGTTTGTCACATTAACATTTATGACTGTCATAAACAGGATTTTTATTATTTTTATGATGATTTTCTTTGCATTACGCTACGTTACGTGGCCGTTATTATTTTTCCATTGGTAAATTTATTCATTTTTATTATATTTTATTTTACAAAATTTAAGAAATTGAAAGTCTTGTTTCTCGTTTATTAGAAATATTCTTTTACCTTTGTATTTTGCAAAAAGACAAGAATAAATAAAAGAAATGCAAAAGAAAAATGTTATTGCAAAGTCGTTGTTCTTATTAGCTGAAGTGTGACAGGCTGGGGCGAATTCTAGTAACGCTACATTATGCATTGCGACCTGAAATGAGGGAAAAACTTATTGCTTTGATGTCTATGATGATTTCTCTAGATTTTTGTTCAATGTACATAAATTCAGGGATACCGCGGTCCTCCGGAAAAATTCATAGTGTATGTTCACAAGTACTACTCCCTCTATCTTCCTTCCCATATTATATTTTCCTACTTATAGCACAGAGAACTGTAGGGGCCATCGAGTAATGGTGCTCTAAAGAAAAAGGTTTCCGAAAGTTTCAAGTACCGAAAAACTTTTTTTCACTCCAGGTGGTTGCGATGTCCTGACGTACCTGCTTTGAATGTACTTCTTGCCCGAACAAAATTTTTTTCACAAATACATTTGTGTGAAATCCACTTTGGGTGATTTAAGTAGGACGGATTCAAATGCTCAATTTAATTTAAGACTTTTTTAGTGGATTTAAGATTTTTCACTTGATTAAAAAATTTTGTACTCATTTGTACTAAAAATTTTGAGTACCACTTTTTTTTCTTTCAAAGGCGTGGATTTAGTGAAAACTTTATTTATTCAAAAACTTATGTACTCGATTTGAACCAGTCAATGATTTTATTCGATTTCGTTTTTTTTATTGTGGAATACAATAACAAATGTTTATTTGCCCCCCCAACAAATTGGTTAGTAAATTCAGAAAACTTTTTTGTCTGAATTTATAAACTCATTAATTGGCCCGCATTCAGTACAATTTATGGATCATATTTTCTTCGTACTCCATTGATACGCCAATTTTAGGAGCTTTAAAGTTAAATTTTGATTGCCATTTATTTTGCGACATTATTCACTGTGTTGTCTTAAGATTCTTCGAGTCATATTTTAATTCTGTTTTATTAACACTATCACTCGCAAAATGTTGCATTTTCCTCTTTCAACTTAACATACCCATCGTCTTCTACAATTGCTTTAAAAACATCAACAATTTTATGAAATTCAACAAAGAGCTTCTGCAAAGCACTTTTAAAGAGGGATTAGTTGGCATTTCTTTATACAAGAGTGTAGGTAGTATTAGTAGTAATCCTAAATAGTTGGATAAAAGTAATATTCCAGATGCCAAAGATGAGATTTTTCCAAATAAGTTTCTGAAGGATACAAACATAAAGTTGCAGAATCAATTTATAAATTATAAAATTAACCAAAAGTTTTTTGTTCTACTCAAAAGAGTCTGAAAATACATGCATACATTATTGCAATTGAATTTCCTTTACTCGAGTTTTTTGTTAAAAGGTTTTAAAATTTTTCAAAGATTTTATTATGATGTTTGAACAAATGAAATGTATGTTTTTTTTTAACAGACTTCAAGGGATAAAATGTTTGCCAAAGTGTATTTCAAAATAAATTACGATTGTGAATTTATATCGGGTGATTTTCTTTTGGAGCGGAGTGGAAACTTTTTTTGCTTATGCAAATTTCATAAGAACTTTGAAAAATGTGTTTCAAGAAACTCATCGGTTAATGTTTGATTGTTCATTGAGGAATCACACAAAGGATTGTTAAATTCTTTAAAATTCTTAAATTCTTCTTAAAATTCAAAAGGCCATGGTACGCTTTAGGAGTCTGTGAAGTTATTGGTCCATATCTCTTCAAAAGAGAGTAAATTCTTTGTACCTCAACTAGAATTGCTTAATGTTAGAGATATCTAATTTCAGGAACGCGGGCCACGTGATACATAGGTCGAGATACTAATAATATACTGGCATACATATTTCGATTAATTTCATGAAATATACCTGTAACGCTTTTGGTGATTCCGACCGGCATATGTAATCTTACTAATTCCCGATGTTATTGAGGTGTAACCAATACCTCAAGTCTGCTTCGAGGTCTGAGACAGACCATAGATATTTCTGATACCACATGAGCCAGTAAGATTTTATCCTGTAGTGGTTATTGAGAGGCACCGTTCGTTCTGTGGTTGAAGTCCAACTTGCAGAGAGAAGTATCTTAATGTGTTCATAAATGGTTGGTCAATAGGCAGACTTCGATTTACCATATACCATGACGCAGCTACTTAACAAAGTTAACTGGGCAGAGGTATATTGCATGGATTTGGCGCTTGAGGACAGTTGTTTAAATGGCTGATGTCTATAGTAAGGTAAGCCTGCTCTAGCTAACGGAAGTTTCTGGTGGATGAAGCTGTCTGATAATCTCCCTTTTATAGTGAGATATTAGATAGCTCTGGACCCTAGAAAAAAATGTCGGTTCACAGTGCCGTATAGACATGCCAAAGAATTTTCCACCTGTGTGAGAAACTAGTATGCAAGGTCAGTGATGATCACCGTTAAGGTCAAACCTTAGCTCACCAAAAGTGGGGTTTGCAAATTATCTTTTTAAATACAGCGAATTCCAGGGATATTAGAAATACTTCATGTGTTTATTTCAATTTAAACCTCTTCGCATTTAAAATATAAAAAAAACACCCGATAGTTATTTTTTTAATGTAAGACAATGAAACTCCGTCGTATGATGAACATCCTTAACGAGCTCGATGTTGTCTTCAATGTTCTCTATCACGTTTTTATTACTTTCACTTTCCAAAGAAGTTCTTAAATAACTTTGATAATTGACATTATCATGTAAATAAAAATAAAAACACTCGCATCATCAATATAATCGGCCAAAAGTGACTTGAACCCAATTAAGCATGAACTATAATAAACTTTTGGTGGTCAAACTGAAGCTGCGTATTGCAAAAGAAAACAAATATTATTTACTGTAATATTTACAAACGTCTGAAAACAGACAATAAAGTCCGGTGACATGTGAGAAAAGTCAACGCTTCCGTTTGGCAAAAAAGGAGCAAAAAAACTTTTGCCAAAAAAGTTGCCAAAAGTTTCCCTGGTATGTAGTATAAATATTTAGAAATCAACCATCCGTTTAGCCACCCAACCAGTAACGAAAAAAAAGAAATAAAGAAAACTAAAAATCTAAATTTGGCATGTCTTGGATCTCCCCTCTTTGTCAGAATGAATGGATGTTGCTCGCAAATCCTTGTGTTTCTAACATTGTGGTGACCTCGGGGTGTTAAACTATGTGACTTTGCAATCTTAGTTCAACGAAGCGTATTAAGTGCAAAAGCACACACTCATACGTACAAAGTAAAATTCCTTGTAATAAGCAGCACAAGTATTCCAAGTAAGCAACATTCTTACAGACTTTACAATCTTCCAGTTTCTTTTCTTAGGATGTCTGCAAATACTTGAATTTTATAGAATATAATGAAAAACTCTATTTCATGTTCGGGGTGTGGCATGCCAATACGATATTAAGCAAAGAGCAAAATACCAGCAGTTGTAATTATAGAATTGTAAAACGTGATGAGTTTGTGACACAGCACATTGCATTTGTATCAGTATTAGTGTTAAGCGAAACATATTAAGTCAGCAAGGACATTTAAGTTCCTGTTTAGGTTGAATGAGAATGTATGCATTGTCTGTGATTTGTAATAATTTTTGGTTTTATTTTGCAACTGACATTTAATTAACTGTATACAAGAGCACTGAAGAGTGGGGAGGTGGTTGATGGAGAAAAGAAAGTGTTTGCCATTGTGCTAAGTATGATTTGACATCTAAGTGACAGTCATTTTATTACGAACAAACGTAATGATGACTAATTTTGTTTTATGTTTTTTTTGCGCAAAATTCCTATGAGAATTCTCTAAGGATTCTTTTACGGCAGTTGTAACGAGAAAGTTTCATATCCAATAGTCATAAAAATTAAATGTCATACTAAGATAATTACTTAAAAATAGAGTTTAGATTAGAAAAATTTTCTAATTATTGTTGGGACTAAAAACTTTAGTTTGTTTTATAAAGTTTTTTTAGATTCAGAATTTGAACGCCACCTCGGCGAGAGGCAACCATCTCACACTTCTTTCATGCAGATTGGTCACTTTTGCGTTCGTTGTAATACACGTAGACATTCTGCTTGAAATACATGTCGTTCGTGTTCATATCAGTCAATTTCGACCAAAGGGAGGTACCATTGGTCTGTTTGAGTTTATTTTAGCGTTACAAGTGGATAAGAAAGAAGACTCCTTTATTGTATACATAAGAATTTTAAATTTCATATTTCTGTGCTGCAGTTGAATAATTAATATAGTTTAAGAATTTAAATTATTGTTTTCCATATACAGGGTGGTACAGAAGACGCATTGTGCTGCCTTACGAAAGGACTACGCCTTCATTTTTTCCAATAAAGTCATGTTGCTTGCCATGCCGAGAACTTTCAACAAACTGCCAAACTGTCGCGCTTTGCATCTGAGTTAATCAGGACGTTATCTTATTAGAGATAATGAGAGAATTTATTTTTCTTCATTGTATATTTTGAGATGTAGAAATATATACTCATATCTAGGGGTGGATATGTTAGGTAGAAAACAGGAGGGATCGCAAATAAAAGTTATTTTCGAAATTACAATTCAAGAACTCTATACGATATTTAAATGTAACAATGTGTTAGCTAATGCCACCCGTAGACGACATATTTTTTACATTTGGCTTCTCAAACTTCATATTAAGTGCGTTCGAGTACCCAAAAGTTTTTCAAGTTTTTACTGAACTTTACTGCATTTTACTAAATTGCATTCGTTGATCCAAAATACCGTAAATGAGAGCACAAATTGAAAGCGTAAAGTGACCTTTCATGCCTGAGTATTTACAAATTTTTACTGCAGAAATTTCTTATAATAAAATTTAGTAAAACCAAAAAACATACGATGCAAAAGGTAAACAAACGAAAGTAAGAAAACAAAAAATTTTACAATTTGTAAAAAAATTATTTAAAAAAAAGAATAACTATTTTTAAACTATTCGTTTTTTAAACAATTTAGGCGTTTTAAAAGGAAATAAATGTTGTAGAAACCATTTACAGCCATTTTCGTTGTGTTATTTTTATTCTTTGGAGTTGTGAAAGGGCTGAGTATATGATTACTTGGTACTGCACTCGTTTTTAAGGTATTCAATAGCAAAAACAAATACTTTTGAATAAATTTAATCAGACACAAAAGAAAAGATTATACAAAATAATTTGTTTATAATGTCATCTGACAAAATTTCAATTAGAGCGTGTTCTATTTTCATGTGGCAAATCTTCTGACATCAACTGCTTTTTTGTGATAAAAAGTGTTACCAAAAATTTATGCCCTGAGTTATTATTGAAATAACACTGCCCACAGCAATTTTGTTACGTTTTAAATACATTTACAAAAAAGCACTCTTAACAAAAAATTCGAATAAAATTTGGGCTCAGATCATCTGTTACAAATAAAAATGGTCAATGTCAGACGTAATTGTACATGAGCGTTTGTCAGTTAATACGATAAATCTTCTTTAAAATAACAAATTTGATAGACATCACCAATTACATATGAATCACAAAAGTGACAAGTCAAACGTAAAAAACATGTTATTTTTGTTTTTTTACTTTCTATAAAAAACAGTGATTTTTGAAACGATTTTTCATTTAAAATAAAAGTTAAAATTATACTTAATTAGAACTTAATTTTTCTTAAACTTTATTTTAAGTTTTATGGTAATTTTTAATTGTAATTTTTTACCGAAGCAAAGTCAAATTTAAAGTTTCATTTTTGATCGAAAATATACCGATGAAGAAGATTATATATTGAGATTTCTGAAAGAAGTCATTGCACTGGTAGAAAGAGAGAAGATGTTAAAAAATAAAGATAAAGAAATAAAGATACGCTCCTTAAGAAGTTAAAACGAACCGTTAGCACGACCACAGTTTCTCGGGACCTACCAGTTGATATCTCTACGATGAATAGTTGCCCAATTCACAAGCCATGGAGGCTTTAATGTATAGAAATACACTTTTCGTTACTACTTGTGAACTCAATTTTGACAATATTTTTGTAAGTACGGATGCATTATCACACACTAATATAACATCCGTAAAAGCAGCATTGTTTACATTTCTTTGTTAAAGTAATATTTATTTGTATTTCATTTCTAACAGCCACACCTAAACAAGAGCGTTGAGCGTCGCGTTAGCAACAGGGTACGGATTTTCAGTACATTCAGAGTAAATTTTTGTCTTAGAATACATTGCAAATACGTACCCTGTTGCTAACGCGACTCTCAACGCCCTTATTTAGGTATGGTTGTAATTCTATATTTAGTGAAATTGTGTAGTTGTATGAGATTTTTTAATGAAAATAAAAAAGATGCAATAATGTAAAGTAACATAATAATGCAACCAATATTATGATACAAGTGGCTTGAGAATTGAGCAAATAATTTGTAAAGTATCGTACATGAAATGCAGCGCAGTGGAAAAAACTTGCATTTGCTTAATTTTAATAGGCCCTTTCTTTTGATCTCACTAGTTTGTTTTATTGCTCCACAGTGCTTGGTGTCCTCAAACAGATTCGCTTTTTCTTAGCAGTTATAGTGTCCCGTCACAAATCTGAGTAACCAATAATCAGTCCTTGGATTCTAAAAGGGAATCGTCATTTAGCCAGCCTTAAGTGTTCTTTTATGCACGGCAGGTCGATTTCCAAACAGTATAACGACACACTTTTCAAAGTCTATTTTTTTTATTTTTCAGTCTATCATCCAATTTTGTCCCTTTTGGCGCGACAGTAATTGCGAGTGAGAGTGAGCGTAGAATCCTCGCATCATTGTATCAAAGTTAACTGCAACGTTTCAATATTTTCGTGGACTAAAATTATTCGATTTGATTGAAACGATTTGTGATTCTAAACGATCCATGTATTCATTGATTGGAGGGGTCTTACTGCAGGGGCAGCTATTTTATCTCAATAAAGCTTTCTGGATAAAGATAATAAAATTTATGAGCAAAAATATTTAGTTTCTATTGAATTTTTATATCGAACTTAGATTTGTTCATTATATTTGGTTATCCTCCACAACTATTGATTGCTTTTTACAAAACACTTTTTTACAAACCGAAAACGTGTCAGGGTGAAGAAAAAGAATATAATTCCCACAATTGATTTAAATTCCATACATCACATTCTAAAGTATCACTCTTAAAACACACGAGCCAAAAACAAAAACGCCACCCCCCAAAAAAACAAGGAGAATTTTTTAAGAAACGCACGTGTTTATTTTGTTAAAATATGTGGAAAAGTGTCTTGTTTTGATACTTTAAACTTTTTTCTATGCCCAAACAAAAAACCAATATAAAACACGAATTTGATTTCCTTTTTATTATAATTTTAAAGGTAAATTGCACATACAAAAAATTTAATTCACTTAAAAACCAACAAAACACAAAGACACATTTCATTTCATATCACACAAAAATTGTGAAAATCTTAGAGGCATGAATAACTAGAAAGAAACATGATTCTCTCAAGCGTATTCTAAGCCAATTTAAAGTTCAAAAACAGCCACAGAAAAAACACACACACACACATACTTTGCTGGCAAAGTAAATCCTTGTTAAGAAGTGATAAAGTTTTGCGGGTTGGGGAAGTACAACATTTGACTTGGAAAATTTGTGGAGAATAGAAAAAAATGATATATTTACTTAAAGAATTAAACTACATTTGTGGCAACAACATTCGCTTACAAAATCTTTTCCTTTTATTGCCGTTTTCAGTTTGTGTAAGAGTGTCAGAATGTGAGAAGTTTTCCTAGGATATTCGAAATATTTTTGTTTAAAATTTAAATCATGCGTGTGTGTGGGTCTGGCAAGAAAATACATGTGTGGTTTTCAATTTATTGCTGTGTAGCCGTTTGAGGTTTTAATGTCGAGACGTTTTATTTCTTTTGGGGGGTTTTCTTTGACTAAAAGAGTTTCCTTAAGGAGTTAATATTTTCAATGGAAGCTGTTTATTGCTGCTGGCAAAGAAAAAGGTTAAAGCCATTTTAAGCTTCAGGGAAGTTGTCATTGCTTTTTGTTGTTGTTGAATTTAAGTAGTTTCCATTCTATTTTCAGCTTCACGGTAATAACAATTATCATTTAATTTTATTGGCATAACTGTTTTTTGAAAGTATTCTATATGAAAGATGAAGTTCATTATTATAAAATTAATATGTGATTTAAGGGCATCATAATGTGTTGATGTCTTAATTCTGTGGTTTTCGTGAATAACAGTATATGTTAAATTTTTCAGATTTCGAGTTAATGATACCAAATTGTTACATTTTAAGTGCTTTTTCAAAAGATAAAATAATATTTTGAAAAATATGGACCTATTCACATTTTTTTTCTCACACAACAACACAACTTCTACATTTTTTCAAATAACGTAGTTGACCAACATTATCTTTCTTATTTAAAAACACTGCGGCACATGCGCCGTTTTATTTGAACAGATTTGAAAAATTATATTTTGACATTTGTTTAATTAATAACAAATCGCAATCACTTGTGTGTTTGTTTTTTGTTTGGTCTGGTCATAACTGACATTATTTTCGTTCAGCGGCAAGCATTTACATCGACATAATTTTTTTGCCAGAACACAACTTCGATGTCTAAAATGGTTTGTTTTTTAAAATTGCTATGGGATCTGATCCATAAGAAAATATGTCCTAAAAACTAATTGGAATATTTTCGTAGCCTAAATCTACATTATTGTATAAACAAATTTTAAAATTTTCTATAGTACGATCGTAGCTTTAAAAATAATTTATTTTGGCTCTCCTGAAAAATTTGATTTTTAGACATGCGTTGTTATTCATGAAAGCCACAGAATTGTTTAGAAAAGGGTTTATGAACCTCTTCTTATATTTGAAAGAAAAAACCTAGTAATTGCTTATTAGTGTACTACCACTGTCTCCTAAAAGTTTAAGTTTTTCGGAACTTTGATATTTTAAGGACCAATTGGAATAAAAAAATTATATTTCAAATTATTAAACAACTGCATAGTTCATTGTTATTAATTACACCGGAAATTTAAAGACTATGCCTTAACTAAAGCTTTAACCCGTTTAATGTTAAACACAGTGAAATAATTAACATCCAGCAAAATGAAACATGTTGAAAGAAATATTATTATTTTAAAACTTTGTTACACAGGTAACATCCAAAATATAAGCTGGAAAAAAATATATTATTCATTGAATAAACATTTGCATGGAGCCTTTACAATGTTTACCAAACACAAGCCATTGAGCTCTTTTCCACTTGAAGTAAATTTCCCTGGAGGGCTAAAAACAAAAACAAAATATATAAAAAAATTTGAAAGCGAAAGCGAAAACGCACAAATTAATATGTCAAGCAATTTTTAAAAAAAAAGAGTTGAAAGTTGAACATTGAAATTATGTGTATTCAGGGTTAAACAAACATATTTTTGTATAAGTTCATATTAACTGTTTCTCTAACGTCTCTGCCTAATTATGCACAATTTTAGTCTTCTCTGTTCCTTATTGGGATAAACATTGTAGTTGTTTCTAAGAATAAGAGTATGAAGAATTAATCAGGAAATAAAGCAGGAAGCAATATTTTGTGTTTTATTTAATCCTGTCTCTCATTGGGGACAATATATGTACATGTATTTTTTTGATACTGTTGCCATTTCCCCTGAAGGCTTGATATTAAATTAATGAAAATTGTATTTTATATTCTGTTAACAAAGTTTGGTCTTCTTATGCTTTCAAAGGCATATCAGGCGGAAGAGTTAAATGGCTGGTGTTAATGGAACTGTATTTAAAAAATTATGAAAATGTCCTTTTTATTCTCTTTACTTTGGTTCTAGTTAATAATGCTGTAAGTACTAAAAGTGCTGTTGAGAGTATAATTAAAATTTTTTTTCTGAGAAAAGTTTTTTTTTTTAATTATAAATAAATTTTTTTCTTTCTTATTAACATGGCACGGAGCGAAAAGGTAATAGATAATTAAATATTTTAAGGTAAAAGTTATTTAATATTTATGAAATTTTTTGATGTTTTATTAAAGTCATAAAGGATTATGTGTTTCGCAAGTTAAATACATGGATAGATACATATTTATGACCCATTGACGTTACATTGTAATAGTTGAAAATTTTCAGGGGATTGTAATACAATCAATGACTTCTTGAAGGAGAATTTTTTATTATTACATGTTCAACCAGTTTTTGTTGAAATAATTGAAAATTTTTACTTGTTATTGATATTTTTCGAGATACAAGCCAAATAAAATGCATGATATTTTTGTTTAAATGGGAGTTATTATTTTCATATTCAAAAACTGACCAATAATAAATTAGACTAGTCTATCATGAATTAGGGCATAGTGGGAAATGACGTTGCAGAATGCGCAAGGGTGATTCTAATAGATCAATTAAGGGCAGAGAGAGTTACCTGCATCTTCACGGGTTTGAAAATAAAAATCACCTGTTTCACCTCAATATATTACTTACATAAGTATATGAATATTTATTATAAAGTTTTCCAAGTACAATTTAGTGATGAAAGGGTGAAAGAGCCGTAGGACGTTCGCCAGATGTCGATGTTGACTCGATGGAGGCTGTTCAGCGAGAGAGCGAAAACGAGCAAAAAAACAAACACATTACGCGCGATTTCGTCTGACAAATTGCTGTGGAAAAAGCAAATTTAGTTCTAAATCACGGTTGTTAAATGTAGGGATGGAAGCCATATAAATTACAAAAGTACTTTACTTAAAATAGAATTCTGTGCAATAATTCATGGCATATAAATAAATTTAAATAGATTTTGGTTCAAATAAATCGTACATTCGCGAAGTTGTTTGAACAATTTTATTTGTCTCGATATGAGTAGAAATATTACGATTTAACATATCAGCTAAAAATTCGAAAAACAGATCCTAAATTATAACAGAAAAAAAGCTAAAACTTAATAATTCTTTAATTGATTTGATCAAAAACTTACAGAACAATAAAAATTAACAGAATGATTTACAGTTATCAACCTGGCATGAGTTCGAAGATTAAATTTGTTGTCAAATCGTTAGAGTTTAAAATTTTTGGAAAAAAAGTTCATAATATTTTTTTATTCGAATAGAGAAATACATTTTAAATACTATTTGAATATTGGAACGAATACATTATAAAAAGTTTCTAACTTTAAAAATTCAAATAAAAAACGAGAATTTACGAGATTTTTTTATTACACGAAAAACAATCCAATACAAACGAATTAATTCTCAAAAAAAACGGGAATATTCGTAACAAAAATATATCTGTGGCAATAAGGAACAAGTGCGCAACTCTATTTTAACGTTTTGTATTATTATATTATATACTCTATAAGTAATATATTCAACTTTGAATACAAATTAAAGTAAAAGACATTACTTTCTTGTTTGAGTACTTGACTGCAACTGAATTTATTTTATTATTTCTTTAACTTTACAATTTTAATGCGTTTATATTTTTGCTTACTATAAACTTTTCTTATTGTTACTACATATTTTTCTTAGTAAATAAAGAGTTTATTTTTTAACAATTTTGTATGTTTATTAAACTGAATTTCGATTGCAGACATTTGTCAGCAATATTATAATTTTAAAGGTAAGTAAAAGTAATTTGATAATTCGCGAAAAAGGTAAGTAAATGAACATTTAATTATTTTAGTGATTGTAAAGCTAATTTTTGTTTTCTTAACTTACATACTATAAATTGTAAATTAAATTTATTAATTATAACACATAAATTTATTAATTATAACAGTCATTACGCTATAACTTCCTGAAAAAAATTCATTAAATAATAGAAACTTTGCCCAAGCATATATCTGAATATTAAGTTTACAAAGGTGCCTTTATCTCAAATTTAGTTAACAAGTGTAAACGAAAATAGTTTTTAAAAAACTACTTGCTAAAAAAATATTTTACAATTCGAACAATAATTCCAAAGTTTATTGAGCTAAAGGGATACAATTTTAAAGTTTGTAGAACCAAGTTTGCCAATGTTAATTTAAGAATCTATTTTATAATCGTAACGATAAAAAAATTATAAAAATATAATATTTGAATATTCGACAATTATTCGACGAATTATTCTTTATTCTAAATTTAAAAATTTACTTCGTTCGATCGAGAAAATTTATAAAAATATTGGTATAGTATTTATTTGAATGGCCGCTCCACTACACTCATATTATTATTACAGTAACGGACTGTACGTTATTCAAGAAGTAATCCGTTCAGTCAATTTTAAAAGAATAAACATTTAAAATTGTAAGCAATTTTATTTTTAACTGATTCTAACATTCATTCATAAAACTAAGAACATATTAATTTCGGTTACATTCAATATTGTCCGTTGTTTTCAAGTGCTGTTTTTTTTCTTTGCTTGCTTTATTTGATTTGTTTGAGATTTCCTCTCCTAGACTAACAAAGGTAAAATCTTTTATTTTTACGGGCTTAAGTCAATCAATTTTTTAACATTAAAAATTAAATGAACTTTTGGTTCAATTTAAATGAAAAATGTGTAGAACGGTTTTTAAGTGACCTTTCATTTATTTTAAATTACAATTTCAGATTGGAACAGTTCAATTCTTGATATTTCGAACTTCTATAACTTAACTGAAAAGAGGTAGAAGCAAACACGTGAAAGCTGATGATAATGCAGCAGCGATCGTCAAAAACTCTACTGTTCTGCTAGTATTTCCTTTAACAAGACTAATTTAAAAAGTAGTCTTTCAAATTTTCAAATTCAATCCTGAATGTCAGATCAGAGTAATAAATAAATTGCAATTAATCCAATACAGTTCGAAAAAGAATTACGTAAAATGATTTTAAAAAAATGTATCACGGAATACGATAAAAAATTAGCAATGAATGTTAAAATTATTAAACCTCGGAAAAATTAAAATTACTTCATAAGAATTGCAGTTTCCCAAAAATGATCGAATTTGTAACAAAAAAGTTTATAAAAAAATAAATCGAAACTTCTTAAAACAAGCGAAATCAGAAAATTCAGTAGACAAATATAAAATAAAATATACATACTTAAGAAGGCTGGTGCGGAGTTCTTACGAAAGTCCAAGATTCTTTAAGAAATTTCCGTTTGCTAATACGAAGTTCCAAAAGAAAAGTAAACGAAATTTTTGACATATATTATTAAAGGAATGCTAAAACAATAACTGGAGACTTTTTCCGTAAACTGAAGCAAAAATTAACATACATACAATTGATTATTCACGGAGTTTTTGACATTTCGTTTCCTTTTGCTTTGTAATTAATTTGAAATTGTGTTGCTTGCAATATTTTACGAAAATAAATAAATGCTTATTCTTTAATTATGAAACAATAAATATTTAGAAATTTTTAGGTCGAAAAAAGTAATTTACAAAAAAAACAATTTTCTACACAGCTCTATATGTTTATTTCTCCGTGTAGAAAGAAATACATTTAAATTTCCAAATGTGAATGTCCGTGAAAACTCCGTACAAGCCTTTAAGAGGAAAAATCACTGAAAATCGTCAAAAATAAAATCACCAGAGATCCGAAATAAAAAATTAAAACAACGCGACCAATATGGAAGTAGTTCCTTTCCAATACTACAGATCTTTCCAAAATCTGAGAATAAATGGCGGCGTTGGGAGAACACAAACATTATAAGCTACAAATCAATTTAATATAAGTTTCTCCTTTTTTTATCCGACTTCAAAAAGTTGGAGGTTATCAATTCGTCTATATTTATTTCGGTCTAAGCATTTTCTTTTTTATGAACAAGTTTTGACAAAAGTATACAACGTACGAGTATAAACTTACAAATGTATGCATTTAACTATGTATTTATATTCATTAAAAATATTTCTTCTCCCAAGAGGATTCTGACAATTATTGCAAATTGTATTATATGTCAACTTCCGACACCTTTTGGCATTAAAAAATATTTAAAAAATTCTAAATACTGGTGTTTTAAAATGTACTCGTGAGTATGACAATTGCCAAAAAAAAAAAACGAGGAATGTCATTGACACAATAAAATATTAAAGAAACATGCTTGTGAAACTGGTATATTGTATACACCATAACGAAATGTTTCAGTACATGTGACATTTGTTTTTATGATCCTTGTTTCCTTTATTTTCCTTAATGGTTATTATTGTTAGTGCAAAAATTATTTCACTCCCTTGGTAAGGAAAAAAGGAAAAGACAATTTCTTCAATCATGTAAACGTTTAAGGATTAAATAAAAAATGGAAATTGTTTTTTTCGTGTGTGCGAATGCCTCTTGGTGGTGTTTCGTTTTTATATATTTTATGTTGGCTCATTTATGGATCTGCATCCAGGCTGCTTTTTAAATATTGTGTCTGTGAGTTTGCATGTGTTAGTAAAACCATATGAGTTTGAATGTGTGTCAGGATGTGTGTTTTGTTTAAGCAACAAGCTTTTGAATGAGTAGCTTAATGGATGTTAAGCTGATGTTAAGTGTATTTTTGTGGGTTAAATATTGTTTTTTATCTACTCAGGCCTCATACAGTCTTTTATTTTGTGGTTGTTACTTAGTCCTTAAATTCCCTTAGATATTCTTGTAATAGTTGTGTCTGTCTGTTTGTTCAGTTTCTGTTTGTTGAGTTCAAAAGGGAAACATATTTAGCAATTGTAAATGTCGATGTTCATTTCTTTGTGCCACTCTATTGTTATTTTTATATTTTTCCGCAAGTTTGGTATTTCGTTTTTTGCATTTTCTTTATAGACTTTTTCCTGTTCAAACATTTTATGTATTTTGCCTTACGGCCACCTTACTTAGACGGTTTAATTTCATGTGGAAAAAGTTAAATTTTTATTTAAAAAAAAACAATACCATTCATTGTAATTGCCATACAATAAACCACAATGATGGGGAAAAAGAGTTAAAAGGTATTGCAAATCCTTTTTAAAAGAATAATTTTATGAGAAAAAAATAGCAAGAAATAGAAGGAAGGATATGAATACGAAATTAATGCTTTTGTCAATTTATTAAATCATTTATAGTTTTCTTTTGACTATTAAAGTGAGTTAAATTTTAAAAGGATACAGATCCATTCGTCGAATGCATTAATATCAAATCGCGATTGGTCCACAAGGTCCGCAACCAACAGAAGTCCCAACTTAGTCTTAATACATTCAATAAACGTCATCCATTCAACATTGCGATGTCTTAGGGATGGATCATAAAGTCCATTAACCACACGGACCACTGTGAAGCAGTTTGTTCACAACGAGTGGAATTGTTGAATTGGAGATTTATCGTGCAACAACAAGTTCCTGCATGCATATGATATCGTTCATTATTATGCATTATATATGACCTTGTGGTAGTCGCTACATTTTCACTACAAGAACCTACGTAATCCAATAGTTTTGATGTATTCCAATGTATTCGAAAAGATTATGTCTGACATGTATGTATATTTTTTTATTCAATATTTTAAATAACTTTTACCATACACGGTAATGTGTACACGAGTATGTTTTTTATACATGTGATTGGCAAGGCCTTTTTTTAATTCTAGGTCAACAAATCAACATAGTGACACAAATAAGCTAAATGTGAATTTAGTGCAAAATGTTTTTACCCTTCAAATTACTGGTAGTTATTATCATGATATAAATATTTTGTATATTCATAAACAAATACGAACATATTTTGGAACATCCAAATATGCGTATGCACGTTATTAGATCATAAAACACACAGTAAATCAATTGACACAATGTTATCGATCAAAATCTGGCAAAATGAGCAACCAAATGTATGGACTTTTGGGGAAATAGAAAAAAAGCCCAAAAGAGATAGACAACATTTCCATAATTACTCGTAATTATGTATGCAGGCACTTTACTCTGAATAACTTAACAAAGGTATGAAATTCAGACATTTGGAGTAATGGGAAATGTAGAACAAACCCATCATAAATTCATAAATGAATAGTGAAAGTGACTAAAGTCAAGTGTCGGTCATAAATATAACGAGAGACACATGTCCCAATGAGCAGCCAACATTTAGTTACAATAAACATTTTCAAGGGAAACTATAGTTGAGTTACAAAAGTGTGATATGGAAATTCTATGCAGTTATTCAAGTAGCCAAGGGTGGATTTATTCCTTGGCTTATTCTACATTTATAGAACTAAAAGCCAAAATGAAATATAGAAACAACATACTCGAATAAATATTTAATAAATACGTTATTTTTATTATTGATACATTAAAATGTATACACACATATACATATATACATACAAATATTTTTGGGCACACTCCCCCCACAAAATACTTATTGGAAACATTCGGAAGGAAATGAAGAATATACGTGGTAGGACTGAAATGTGCTTTTACCTAGAAATTGACTATTCAGGGCTATTAGCGAGCTTAAATGTACTGTTGCTACTGTAGATCACCTTACATTTCAATTAATGAGAAGATCTCTAAACAAGACAGTCATGTCGTTTTTATTTTTCAATTTCTTTTTAGTTTGAGGCGTTTCTTGTACTATTAGTTTACCTAATATTATGCCAGAAGGTATAAATACTGACACTTGAGTTGTAGCTATCCAGGCAGAAAAAGACAATTAGCACAACGTTGTTACGATGACTTGAGAGTAGAACTAAAATCAGTACAACATACCATTTATCAAATTTACAATTTAGTAAGAGTACTAAAATTATGATAATGCCAAGTGACCATCCAAAGACTCTTGTTTTCAATGTTGCCATAACTTTATATCACGGTACTGGACTTACAAATTTACAATGTGGCCAGAATGTTGTCACAACATCGTCAATACAAATTCAATGCAGTTATTAAAAACAATAAATTACATATATGTGCACATTCATACATGTATAACTTTATTTACTAGCTTTTACCAGTGACTTCGTGCACTTGTTAAACAAGTGCGATATGTAAACATTAGAAAAATATTTTCTTACATATTTTAAAATTTTTTATAAACAGTCCTCGTTCTTTATATTTAATCATTATATCTTATGTACATTTGTGTAGTAAGTTAAACGTGAAAATGATATACATAGTTTTCGTTGTTGTTGCAAACAACTGATAGCGAATTCTCGCATGTAGAGACTTTCATGAGTCTTTTGTATGCGACAACATTTCCCAGGCGTACTGTTCTGCCACCCACTTTCATGCACGTTCATTAAAAAAAAACAAGGAGTCATAAATCTTTATTGAACTTGTCATTATTTATTACGACTTTTTCTTTTCGGACAAAAGTGTCGAGGAGTGAGTTCAACATTTTCATATGAACCTCGTATCATGATGTATCAAATATGAAAAGTAATTTTCTGGACACTACAAAGACTTGTGCTTTAAAGCAGCCTAATGTCTCCATTGTTGCTACAAATATTTTTTGTTAAAATATTATATGTGAGACAATGTGGGAAGTTGTTAGTGTAGCCAGCAACTGAAATTTGTAATACATTTTCTTATACTTTATATAAATTGCCGCAAAAGCCTGGTGCTATAAATTGGACTTTTTAAAAATGCAACATGACAAGTGAGCGGGAATGCTAAAAACGTGCATGCAGACAAAATATGTATATGGTTGGGAAAATAATAATATGTTTTGTTAGTTTTAAATTTTTCCCCCTTCGGAAAAGAGGTGCGAAACCTCATCCATGGCAACTCTTGTAATTTATAAAACAATCCCTTTACACTTTTGCCGCAAATCACTAACGGTCAATTTTACTTAATTCTTATCACTTGTAATCAAAAAAGAAGATGAAAAGAAGGAGGCCAAAAATAAACATGCGAAACAATGAAAAAATGAAGAATTGCTTGTTTTATTTAAGCCGTAAATCACAACTGATACGTGTAATGACACACACAACACAAGTGGCATAAGTCCTTTAGCAAAATATCCTTTTTTTCTAGATCGAATACACACATGTAGTTGTCATAAATATTTTATCAAGAATTACATATTTTTGTCGGCTGATTGTGTTGGGGAAACGAAATATTTATCATTTCATTTGGTTCAAGTTTGTTAATTATTTATGTCCTCTGATATCAGAGAAAACTAAATTTCCTTTTTGCCACTGTTGGCGAATTGTTTCTGTGATGTCATTTAAGCATTTTTTTTTATTTTAATCGTAATCAGTTGGAAATAACAAAAATACTTGTGTTATGAAAACTTTGTAAGTCAATGATGTATTCGTATGATGAAAATTTCTTGTGTGATATTTTAGTGTCTTAATTTTCTTGATTTATGATTGTACATAACTTTTTGGACTGTCACAACTTTGCAGGCATTTTTGAGCGACATAATTTTGTTGAAATAAAACAGTGAGGAATGGGGTCAAACTAGCGAGTATTTACATATGCTTAGTAACCGTAGAACTATATAAAATTTTGCAGCATGAATTCAGTTTGGAAAGGATCTTTCAAAAATTTACACAATACATATTGGAGTATTGCACTACAATAGTAAACATTTCAAAACTAAATAAAATTTGTTTTGCTTTTCTTGGTACTCATTTACCGTTATACTAAGAGTTTGGTATTTCCCTGACTTTTTCAATTCTTGGAAAACGCGAAATAAGAATTTTTTAATTGAGTTTTTTTTAACTGATAACGCGAATAATTCATTGTTTTATCAAAATAGCATTATTTTCAAATAAAAAATATTATAATAACAATTAAAGAGTAAAATAAATTTTTTTTAAGTGAATTCAGGCAAACGGAATGATTATTAAGCTATCAAAAAGTTAGAGATCATGTAGACTATTCCCGAAAATATTTAATTTTAAAACTGTCAAAGCATTTAACAAATTACTTGTCATTTTGTTTCATATTTTTGTTGCTAAAATTTCAGCTAAAAAATAGTTTACCTTCCACTGAGCCAAGTCTACCCGTTAATCTGAAAGTCCACACCACGCGTTTTACGCCTGCAACGCGTAAGAAGTTGAACAACTTTTTACAATATATCAGTTAGTGCTGCTAGCAACATAAAACTTAAAAAATCAAACAAAATTTATTTGAAATTTGATAAGCAGAAACGTGTATAAAATGTTTTCTGTAACTTGCAGTTTTTAAAGCGCCGACAGCTTTAGACGCATTAAATGCGCGGTATACAACTTCAGCTTTAGTAATCATTTGCTTCGTTTAGAGCTTAAAGCTTAAACTAAACCTCCAAAAATTGTTTTTAATCTTCTGTTATCGAGAATTAAACGATCTCTATAAAATTCGTCTTTCGTGTATTTTTCGAGACAAGCCATTTTAAGGGGAAACTCTACTCAAATATATTTAAATTGTTTTCTTGCACAATGAAATTTTTGCCTGAAAATGGTCTCTAGCTCACTTTCTCAGTCATTATTTGTTTGGTAGTCAAAGCGCTAACTACTTCAGCCAACAGCACCCCTTTGCAATGTCTTAAATGTATATTAAATGTATATTAAATAATTTTCATATAAACAGAAATCAATGTCGCTGTCACATTTATAATATTCACTTTTTGTAGAGCCCGGTTTAAATTACAGATAATATTTAAAAGAAAAATATTAAATAAAGTCCATATATTTATTTAATAATGTATATGTTCATACTGTATATGTTCATACAAACGGAAAATGCCAGGAAGAAAAAACAAAATTTCGAGGGACTGCGAATTTGTTTTTTTTTTCACAGGAATTCCCGCCCGGGAGCTAACAATTCCCAAGACCTCAAAAAAATAACAAAAGGAAAGTTTTTGTACACTTTTCAGTAATTTCATAGTTTTAATACACAAAAAAATTCTTATGTAAAACGGAGCTAATAGAAGTTTCTTTAATAATTTAATATGAACAAGGTGAAAAAATCAAAGTGATAGAAAAAAGTGTATTTCGGGCAGCGACGGAATACAAATATTTTTCATTAGCCAGAACAACTTTGTTGAAAATTAGTCGTCATAAATTTCGTTAAAATTAATAGTTTGCTATTTGGGAACAATTTATACTTTTTTAAGTTTTTTCTTTTATTTTTAAATTAATTCTTCTTTGTATGGAAGAGAACAAATCTCTTTTTTATAGTTTCATATTATTGCCGTATTTTTGTAATTTGATTAAGCCACGACGATTTTTTCATACTATTGACACAACACCAGAAAAGTTGATTGACATGGACAAGCTTCTTCAATAGCATGTTGGGGTAGACTGACGAGGAATAGAAAGTTTGAAGTTTAATAGGAATATTTTGGATAGTGATGTTTCGAAAGAAAAAAACGAAAACGACGAAGAAAATTTAAATTTTGAAGTAAATCAATAATTGAGAATTTGAATTTTTTTATTTAAAGCTGAATTTACTTTTTAATTGAATTTTAATTTTTAGTTTTATTACATAATATTCATTAAAAAATTCAACTGAAAGAAACAAAACTTGCAGAAAAGTTAATTCCAAAACTCTTTGCTTGCAGTACACAAATACAAATTTGGTCCTTGTAACATAAATAAAGATGCTGACGCTATACTTTCAAGGGGAAATAGTTCTCATTTTGCAAGATTAGACTTTACGCCAGTCCAATAAAACAACAAAAAAGAATCAGTGGGAAAGGTCACATTTAGCTTATTAAAAGTTTTTTTCACGTTTATGAAAAATTATTTCAGTAGTGAGTTTTGGAATTTTCCTCCTCAATTTTATAATTTTAGAGTGACGTTTTCTCTTTTTATCTTTGATTTCATTAAATACGTCAGCCCCAGCAAAATAAAGCTCAAACTGTAATAAATGTCAAACTTCAGTAGTTTATGTCTTTTAACAAAAACGCCTCTTCCATTTTTTTATGTCAAACTGTCTCAGATCTTCTGTCAGTTTTTCATTCCTAGAAAACTAAGCACAATACACATTAGAACTTTTAACAATTCGCAAGCCCCTGCAGTTAAACGCGAACTTATAAAAATGACATAAATCTTTTGTTTTCAAAAGGATGTTTGCAGGACATACAAACAAAAGTCGTTATGTTCTCTTTGTTTTGGCAATTAAAGGTAACACCTCAACACATTTAAACATGTTTTATTATAAAAGCAACAAATAAATAAACGAAAAAAAAAAATAATATAAAAAGGACATTAGTCAGGACAGTGAAAAAGAACACAACCTTATAAAATATTGAGTTTCATTTACGGTTAAACATTTAATAGGCCAAAGAGAGTGAAGTATGAAATAGTATTTAACAATCGATTTTCATTAATAGCCAAGGTATTCACTCCGGATTCCATTTCCTTTGCTTAATTTATATTTTACTGTAACGTGCGTGTGGATGTCCTTTATTTTCTATTTTGTTTATGGGACGTCTGTAATTACCACATGCTATTACTTCTCCTCTACTTTCTTTTGCTCTAAAAGTAATGGAAATTCTTGTAACTAAATGTGTCCCCTAAGAAGAAATTTGTCAATTTGTAAATGTGTGTATATGAATTTATATCCGACTATGAAAATACCAAAGCTTAGGTACTTTTCCCATTTAATTCCAAACGATAATTACGAATTGGCGTGTTTGAGTGAGAGTGTTGTATGTGTGTGGGTGTTTTTGGAGGATGCTTTTCAAGATATATGTATTTTTTCGAAAGATGATGGCAAAGAAATAATATGGAAAGTATTTAAGTGTCCTGTGTTAGTTATATGTTTCTTCTTAAGGATGCATTACTTATTATGTTGTTGTACATTTCCTAAGTGAAATGGGAAAAAGGAGTTGCCAAATACCAAAAAGTATTATTGAGAATGTCTCTTAGAAGTTGGCATATAATTGCCGTAATGGCCAAGAGGACACACCAACAGACTTAGAGGTGTGTTTAAACCCATTTTGTCTAAAGAAAATAAATTTTTAAGGTTTGACCTGTAATGTACACGCAGAGAAAAATATTGTTAGGTACGGTTGTTGAAGCAATGTGATGGTTGTGGTAAGCACAAGATGATTGTAGCAAATAATATATTGTTGCTTGTTTCTGTTTTACACATAACAATAGTTGTGATAAACAAGTTCATGTTTGTATTTTATCATTTAATTATTACCATCTACTATACAGGTGCTACATTGTTGGACCACAATCGAATTTTTATTGTTATACAACAATATTTTTTTTGTTCTTAATCAAATTATGACTAAAAAACACGCAAATAAATATTCACCTTACAAACACATAAATGAATGTTATGGTTGCTATAGTAGCAATATTTCAGGTTTACTGATCACTTCTTTAATACTATTATTATTGAAAAGTTCATCAAAGTCGTTCAGATTTCTAATCGAGATGATCGAGTTGATATTTTAGCAGCTTGTTTATTGTGATAACTATTGAAAACGGAAAGAAATACTTTCATAAATTTTATATTTTCTTATGAATTTTATTTACAAATAATTTTATCTTCAACAAATACTGCATTGTTTTGCTAACATTTTTAGTGTTGTAAAAACCTGTTACTTACAACGCAACTGATTGCTCCATGCTACTCAATACTTTAAAGATTTTTTTATTTCAAAACAAAAATATTTGAAAGGTTATGATTATATTTTATTATTACTTGGTAACACAATTCATGTATTAGCAAATTTAATAATGCATTTAAAATATCTACTAAACGGACAAGCTTATCAACTATTGCAACTGATGGCAAAACTTCTTTCTAAACTGAGTTTATATCAAATAAATAAAAAAAAACTCAACTAGTTGACAAAAAAACAATAATACTTAAGCATTAATCAAACCAAAAAAGTTTGTCTTAATTAAAACCAAAAATTAGAAAGAAAAATGGTACATGAGATAAAACCAACGTTTAACAATGGGTAAATTTAACGTTAATTAGTGATGGTAAAATTTAAATATTGATAGTGGTAAAGCAAGTGTTTACTGTAAAAACAACTAATAATACACATAACTCTCGTATGTTTTTTCTAGACATTATTTGTATACAAATTTATATACAAATTTGAAATCACATTCAACCGAGCCACCTAAACAGCGGCGGATACATGGAAACACACTTGAACACTGATGATGGGAGTGTAGCGACTCCCGAAAAACAACGTTGTTTCTGTTCTGCCGTGTAAGTTGAAATTAATTGGTGTTAAAATTTTCCCTTGTTGCTTTGGAATATTGTCTCATGTCCAATTCTTTCTGACTAAAAATGTTACGAACTTTAGCCAAAATAATAATCACTTTGGATTTAAAAAAACTACTAACAACAAAATTGTTCGAAAAATAATTACATTAAATAAAAAATGAGTTTTATTAATTTAAAATATTTTAAAGTAGAATGTTCGTTCGTATGTACATTAGAAAATTCATCTCTGAAAGTATTCTGAAGTAGTTTTTGGTATTGAGTATCGGCAAATATGTATATACGGTATTAAATACTCGGTACTAAATAATTTTACAACAGTGAACATTTTGTTTTTTAGCGTTTTTGAGTGATCGAATCGAGCTTCTATTAGATTTCTTTTTCTGGAAAAGTAGTGAAATTGAAATATGAAAAGTAAACTTTTCATTTTTTATGTCCTGGAAAAGTAGAGTATATTTGTATTGAATATTGAAATTTAAATGCAAAAAAAGAATGCAGAACATAACAAATTTAAATAGAAGTGATTTAAATCGAGTTCCATTTCAAAGTGGAATCTAGAACATACCGGGACATGTATTGGAAGACCTCGCAAATTCGAGATGAACGTGATATAAGACTAAAAATTGCTACACTGGGACCTTGAGAGTTTTATGATATGGTCTATTTTTTTATTCTATTTAATCATGCTTTTTAGCAATATTATAAGTACTCATTACCGCGCTATTTTTATATTAATTATAATATTGTTAGAGGGAAAAATATTAATAACTTAAACAACAATATAATAAAAAAATACATCATTGATTTGATAATGACTTCCCTTCAACCATATAATTCAAATATCTAATGATTCGAGTGCAATCATTCTATTCGTATGATATCATATTGCCATTAGATTATGGTTGCCTCATACATGTTTTTTCTTTGTATGTAGAAAAAGACTTGGAAAATTCAATCGCACAAGCACTTTAAATCTAGATCTGGGGCTTATCACAAACTATTTCATTTGTGTTATCAAAACCCTACCTACCTTTGATATAAAATGTTCAAACTATAACCAATCCCAGCCATCTGACTACTTTTGTGTCGGTTATGTCGGTCAGGCAAGTTCTACAAAAGTAGTGACATTTAAATATGGAAAATAAACTTTTCATTTTTGATGTTCTGGAAAAGTAGAATATATTTGTATTGAATATTGAAATTAAATTTCAATTTAAGTGATTTCAATTAAATTCCACTCCAAAGTGAGATGTAGAACATACCGCGAAGTATATATTTTTAAAAGGTTTTTCTTTTTTCTTGGTTTTTGAGTCCTTTGGAGAGTAAAATTGTTGTAAAATTTTAATAATATAACGAAAGAAATACTTTAGCTAATAATCTAAGATTCCGCTGTTTTATGTCTGATTTAACAAGAAATGGCAACACCTCTAACACAAACTTTTCCTACTTTGACAATAATTAGCCAACAAACAAAACAAATAGGTAGTACATCCAGTTAGTTTATCATAGAGTAATATAACAAAATAATAATGTCCAAAATAATACAATGTAAGAAACAAAATACAAAGACTATTAAACCAAACGTGGTTAATAAATCCTTAAGGAATGCCAAAACATTACACTCCCTCTCATACGTTCAAATACATAAATGGGCCCCCATAATTTCTGTTGTGGAACCACTACTTTATCAAGTGTTGAATGTCCTTTTGTTTTATTAGTCTTGTTGCCAGCAAAGATTTATATACAAAAAGCTTTTGTCTCATTAATCTTGGACGAGAAAATTAAACAAAACAAAAGCAATTAAACGTGCAGTATTTTCGTTCACATACCTATACCAATTCACATTTCTGCTTTCTACATTATATTAATGTGTTTGTGAAGAGAAGATTGCGGTCATAAACCTATTGTGATCTATTATAGAAGTTTGCTCGGAAAAAAGTTTCTTTTGTTTCCTCAATTTTTTCTTTATTTTAGCCTTTGTAATAATAAAAAATTTTGCTAATAAAAAAACAAGTAATCTATTAATGGTCACATTTAATTGATCCCTTTTGTGCTGTTAGAAATATTGAAAGACAAACAAAATAAGCACAGACGCGTATTCTGTGTAGATTATAATCGTACTAGTGGATTTATGCAGCAGGTAACAATTTCACAGATAAGGAAAAAATTCTAGAGTTTTTCTATTTTTCACAGTAAATTTAAAAACTTTTTATTGTAAATCAGTGTCAAAGATGATTGGACAAGTGCTGAAATTTACAGGCAAATGAATTCTGACGCAACTTCTAATTCCCGAACCGCTCTTATAGACTTAGAGTCCTCCATATGAAAACAAAAGCACCTTTCAACTATCGCTTATCTTACAAAGGTATGACTCAATAGTAGGGTATTCAATCGATTAATTTTCTCCCGGTTGCCTGTTCGATTAATTTAAAATTAAATATTTGCGATCAACGATCAAATAAGTTAGCTTCTGTCTATTAAATTAAATTAAATATTTTTGGAGTATTTGTAAATGGAATTACTTCGTATACTTACAAACTATATGTAGATCTTCGGGTTACTTATCGTTGTTCCGAGGCTATCTTCAAGTACATCGCAAAATCCCAAACAAATGAGATAAGACCGTTTCTTCTAAAAACTAAAGACTTGATAAGTCAAATCTAACGTGTGTGAACCGGGTCTATTATCCTTATGCTCCAGAAGTAGTGCGAATTCGGGTCATATAATAATATTTTTGTATATAAAGTTGAAACTTTAGACTCAATTTCCCAAAGAACAATTTTTTGAAGATACGAGAATATAACTTCGGGACGACGATATGTAGATGCTACATAAAACATTTCAAGAGTTCGAAAATATAAGCTTAAGAACACTTGAGTAAAACCTTCAAACGTCGCTGAAAAAAGAGCTCAGTAAAGATTCTTAGTTTGGGGGAAATTTTTTATTAATAATTTGATTTAAAAATTGAGAACTATTTTGTTGCAAGCAGTAATGTTTATGGACGTTATTTCGACTTGCAAATGGAAATAGTTTTCATGGAAATTATTACGATTTCAACGTGGAAATAACATCAATAAAAACTTGGAAATAAAATTGATGCAAAACGCTTTGTTTGCATAGCTAGCCTTTGGCCTTTGGGCTTATGAGGTTTCTCCTCCGGGTATGTAGAATAGTCCTACGCCCAGGAATATAGCAAACCTTCCATTCGATAAACATTCATACCTAAAAAACAATAAGGTCCATATATATTATTTCCTTTTCCAATTGAAAATAGTTTCTATGTACTTTAATTCCATTTCGAAGTGTACATAACGTATATAGACACTATTTCCATGGACATTATTAAATGCCCCCTTCTCTATATTTAGGAGTAGAAGAATTTAAATTTTATGACATCTGTTTTATTCCTCAATTCAGGAACAAAAGCTAATGAACTTGGAATATTCGGTGAAGACATTATAATAATATAAAATTCCGAAATAAACGAAACTATTATGCATCACTTTTGATTTTTTTCAACATTTTTGTGTACAAACATTTGTAACATATTATTTTCTAAAATATAATTTTAAAAAGAGCTATTAAATCGACAAATGTAAAAAAAACTAATTCACATGCCTAAATTTTCTATATTTACATTTATGAATTCTTCTTCTGTTCCAATTAGTTCCAGAACTGTGGATTTTTATGTTAATGCTTTTTAGTATGAACAAAATCTTAAAATAATGTGATTAAATTTCTTTAATTAATTTAATGCAACTTTGAATTAAACTTAATCGGTTAAAACTCAAAAACGACTATTTAATCGAACGATCAAGCGACTTAAGGTAGAATACCGATTCCTTTTTAATTTTAATAAAAATCTTTTCACAAATGTTTAATCTTATAAACTTTTCCTACATTACTAAGTAGAAGACAACATTTCCTCTCCGTTGATATATAATGTGTCAACGTTTTATTTCTCTTCGTAATAAATATGTTCAAATATTTAATACAGAAATGTGGAAAAAAACAAATGAGACGCTAGTTAAAATACAACAAAGAAGAAGGGAGAGGAAAAGGATTGGATATACTCTTTGAAAACCATCCGAAAGTATATATAGAGCAGAACTAGAATGGAACCCGCAAGATAGCAGAAGACGTGGACGACCAATAAACACATGGCGACAGACGAACCTAAATGAAATAGATAATTTGAACAAGTCATGGAAAGAAATTAAGATATATTGTAATGATAGAAACCCTATGTTCCATAGAGGAATGAACAAAGTAAAACAAATTTTTTAAATAACAAACCAGCGTCCACGTCAAATGGATAATCGTCCAGCGATCTCCACCCCTCTTGGAAATAGAAAGCCATGCGCCGGCAAATTATTTAAAAAATAGCTCAGCTTTCTGTACACATACATTTTATAAACATAAGCTTTGAAGTACTTATTATTAATAAGATTGTTACAATTTATTTTATTATTACAGTAGTATTCCGATTTAACGACCATTCGATTTAATGAATATCGCATTTAACGAACACCCACATTTTATTTCTACTAAGTCAGTTCCTTATATTACTAATAAAAATTTTATTTTGTACTTGGTTTCAAGAACAAATGTACCTCGAAATTTGTATTAAATGTGCTCAGCAAAAAAATGTAGTAACAAAAATTTAATGTTTTTGAGATAGCTTCAAGAAGATGCCATTGAAAAACGTATCAATTCCAATAAAGCAGACTGTGTTTAAAATTTTTTTTAATAAATTATTTTTATATTACGGTGTTTTAATGAATTTTCCCTTTCCTTATTCTCGTACATATTTTTAAAGAAATTTTTATTTTAATATTTTTTCTTATTAAAGTATTTATTTTAATTTATAAAATAAAAAAATCATTATAACATATTCAACAGTGAACGAGCTAACGACGATTTCTTAAAATTAAGTATTAAATCCACGGTGTGCCAGAAAATCATACATTATATACTTATCAGAGAAAAATTCGCCCTGTAGAATAGTAGTTTGTTAATTGAAAAGCATTCCCTAGAAAACTAATTCCTCGAAAGCACTATTGAATTTTTCGTGAGTTTTGCTAATCACCGTTGACCAAGACCCCAAAATAAGTTTGTCAAATTCCGCATAAACAAATACACAAGTGAACAAGTGAAAATTAAATGCAAACTAAATTTCAATTAAAGCAGTTGATGAAACGTGTATTCATTCATATTAACAAATCCACTTAATGGACTAGAATAAAGACCACTGAATATGTGACACATAATAAAATAGCACTTAATTGTAAATAAAACTAAATGAACATTGAATACACAAAATGTATGAATGCAGAAATAAAAGGCATAATAGTTTCTCTCAGGCCAGGCTCATTAACGCTGACACGCCATTCAAATTAAAAATAAAGAAACAAAAGTTTCATCAAACATGATTTTTTGCTTAAGCCCACAAAATTAAAGAGTAAAACTCACACAAACCACAAACTTTGCATGGCCAATAAAAGGAAACACTTCAAGTCATACATCAGCTGACATTAGACCAGAAGGAAGGAGTAAATGCCAACAGACAGGCAATAAGAAGGGCTGACAATGACTGAGTAACAAGAAAAAAGGAAAGAAAAAAAGCAATTAAGAACATGAAAGGAAGCTTAAGAATAAACACAAGCATGTGACATGAAATGTTTATCAGTTCACAAACACCTTTTTCACAAACTTACACTCACACACACACACAAATAGGAGTGCGTAAGTATTTAGAGATAAATAACAATGCTTCGATAATGATGTGTTTGTCTCAATATCGATTAATACCAGTGATGTCCTTTACAGCCAACAGTTTGCGAAAACAAAAAACAACATTATTATTATTTTTTTTTTTTTTGCTTGAAGGAAAATGAATAAGAAAATTGTCCTTTTTTATGTGAGAAAGACATGCAATTAAAGATTTTTCTTTCAGAGAGCAAATGAACCATCAACAGCTTGCTATAAATTTCTTATTCTGTTATAGTTCTACTTCTATTTTATTTTCTCTTGTATCAGCATTAATTAAGCGTTTTGGCCCACATATGTTTGTTAAAGTTTTTCTTTTTCATGTTAAACTTTTCATATCCTTTCTATTTCATTTAATGCTATTTATGTGTATAAAAAAATACTTGTGAGTATTTGTGAATGTATAAGTGCCTGCCATGCAACATCAAGTGAATTTTAATGGTGATTTTTATTTCGATTTCTTATATTTAAACATGCGAAGGATGAGGAGGATGGTCATGATTTCGAACAATACTTATTTTCATTTTAATTGCAATTTGAAATCTATGGTTGTACAATGTGTTAATTTTACCATTAATGTAATATGGCACGTCCATCGAATTGTATTTTAGAGTTTTTTTAAGATTTTAACTTGAAAAAAATCGTTACGATGCCAGTTGCAAAAAAATATATAAGAAATTAGGAATGGCAAGAATCAAGTATGATCGCGATTAATTTTTTCCGCTGTCAAATCAGGAAATCGTGTTTTTAGCATTCTTAAATTCACGAAATGATTCGAGTTTCTTAAAAACAAAAAACTTAGGTCTGGAATTTTATATGACAGAAGCAAAAGAGTTTTACATGACGCCAATGAGAATAATTTAGACACTGTGTGTGACAAGTCCTATATTTAACTTTGACGTGCTTGCTTAGTAGCATTTACCAATCGCGTTTGCTGATATTCTTTCTACATTTTACATTAAGACAATACAATATTTTACTCTCTTGATGATTTTTGCAATCTCGCGTTTGGAACGATTCAATTTCTTTGAGCTTTTTAAATGTGTTTGTGTTTATTTGAAACATGCGGTATGGCCACGGTTTATTGAGAGCTAAAATGATGCGAAATAAACTGTTATTTATTTTTATTACGCTCAATTCTATGCCTTGAGGAGGATTTGTTCGGGAACCAAGAAATGTATAAGGAAGAAAATTATTTAAGCTATTGTAGAAATAGCTAATTTCGCCAGTTTAGGAATGATTACGTACGGGCCAAGTGGACACTTTTTTATATTTTATATTTGTGCGGGAGCGTATAAGTAATATATTACCAAGTTATTTTCCCTTATAAAATGTAATAACAATTTGTATGGCCATTAAAAATTACTGATCAATTCAAAAACTTAAAAAAACATTTACGTGATTTGACGTAGTCTTTGGGGAAAAAGTGCACAAACATCGCACTTTTTAATTTCAATATATGAGCTGTTATTATTAAAACTGGTGTAACAAAATTAGTTAGCGGTAATTTTAGTAAGATACATCTACATCTTATTAAAATTATCGTTTACTAATTTGTTTTATAAGTCCACATATGTATATGGGAGGTACCTGAACCTTTTTACAAACATTCTAATTTAAACGTATAAACGTCTGCCAACTTTCAAAAACCCGGGACAGTTCCTTCTATATGGTCATATTATACGTGGGAAGGAGTCCCTCTGCGGGTCAGCAAGCTATTGAAGAGCCTTTAGTTTCATAATTTCATTTTACTACAAACAATTTTTGAAAGTGTGCATACATTTTCGTCCAGCTCAACCGATTTGCGACCGAACGTATTTTTTCTGACCGAATTCAAACCCACAATCAAACTTTTTTCTTCATCTTTTACTTGAACAACCTCGTACTCTTTCTACTTTAATGTGCTAAACAGTTTCATTTGATGGTATACAAACATGTATAAATAATTGTTCAATTCACAAGCTCAGTCATATGGCTTATCGTTTAAAAAAAGACGATAGTTGACATTCAATTCAGTTGATATCATGAAATTAAACCAGATATAGGAATTCTAATTTTACGCGAAATAGTTATTAACTTTTTCGCGATAAACAATTTTTATTAAAATGGTTTGCAAATTGAATTGAAATGAATCAAGTATATATTTATCATTAAGAAGAATGTATTTTCTGGATTTACTTATCACATATTTAAAAGATTTTTACAAATTAATCTAACAAATAGAGTTTCTCCATACCTGTCCTCAACACAACCGTTTAAAAACATATAAAATTCAAATTTATGAAAATTACCAACAACAAAAATACAATATCCGAAAATGTAAGAAGGAACGAACTCCGACATCGAACCATACTTACGGACGCTATCTATTAACTCTGTTAAAGGCTCATAGTCATAAAATATAATTTGTATTTGAAATGTATTTTAATGAAAACATTTCAGAACAATTTTTAAAATACATTTCAAACTTTAATTATTTTTTTATTAATACGGTTTAAATAATAAACAATACTTGCAATGTAATACTCATGCTTAAATATAAGAAATCGAAGTAAAAATCACCACTAAAATTGACTTCATGGTAAAGTATTTACTTTTCTTTAAGCTCTAAGTTGGATGTGAATGGTTTTTGATAAGATCAGAAGATCTTAAGTTCAAGTTTTAAGATCCTCTTTTATTTTATTTTTTTTAAGAGTTTAAAAAACAATTTTTTTACAGCTGTTTCTGAATTATATTTTTTTAGCAAACACAAATTGCCTAAGTCCTTTTGGCTTGTCTACAAAAATACCCTTTTGGCTTGTATTGGCAGGAATCAAACCTGTGACCCGTAGACTAATAGTGTAGAACACTATCCACTAGTGTATTACTTCCGGCACGCAGTTGAGTTGGTGACAAGCTGTCAATCGTTTACTAAATTCTTGTAGAAGCTTTTGATTTTCTTTTGTATTTTCAAAGTTTGTCCCATAAGACTAAATAAAAAGATTTTCTTTTTTCATTTAAGTCAAATATAACAAGCCACCAAAAATCACTTAAGACAACGATAATCATTACAAAGTATTCAATATAATAAAAGTAAATACAGTGGCAAACAAGTCTATAAAAATAAATATCTGTACAATGATAACAAAAACTTCTTTAAGAGTAGATTAAACCAAAAAAATAAAATGAAAAAATACACGTACGTAATGCAACACATACACATAATACGGTAAACGTACTCATACATTTATAAAGGTATTTTTTTCAAAAAAGAAAATGGGGTCAAAGTTAAAGAACACAATATACCTATAAAAACAATCTTATGTTAATACTTTTGTACATACATTTTGTGGATAAGTACAAACAGGTCTTAAAAAAATATTGTAACAATAAAGGACTCGATATCAAGTGGAATAAGAACCCTCTTAAAAGTTCAATGAATACTTTACTAACACATACATTTTTATATACATACAAACATACATTCATATATGTGAGGAGATATATTGTGTGTTTGTGTATGTTGTTTATTAACTTATGGCAAATTGTACGTGAAATGTTTTTACAAGTTACTTAACGGAAGGATTATCGTTTATATCTTGGGAAAATAAACTATTAGAGAGGGAAAAATTATTTAACTTGCCATGTCTCGTTCTTAAGTACAACAATTTTCGATTCAATCAATATATTAATATTTTGAAAAGAGCCCAATTGATTGAATCATGTTTTTACTCTAAAAATTTTAATATAAATTAAAAACTGAATTTTTAGTTAATTTTGCTTTATACTCACGGAAATATAATTATTTTAGAAAGTTTTTGGGATTAACGGCTTGTTATACGTTATCGTTTACCGGAATTCTAAGCAAAAAATACTAATAAGACGTTTCATTTTCAATATTTCAATATTTTCATAATCCAGTCCATAACTGCTTGACAGACTGCGCCATTAATAAAACTGGACTGATATATGCTTCCACAACGCATTGAAGTTATGTAAATTCACTACAAAAATATTGAAAATTTTATCCGGAATTTCATCGAAAAATCATCTTGAGTTGCAATTCGGAGGCTACGTTAAGAAGCAGATTTGACGCATTCGGGGCTCGGAAATCCAGGAATTATTATTGAAAAGTCCCTCCATCCTCAACGTGTGTCTGTTTGGCGGGATCATTAGACCTTACTTTTTCGAAAATGAGTCTGAAGCAACTGTTACGGTGAATGGATTGCGCTTAATGATTTTGTGCGGCCGGAATTGGAAGATATTGATGTGAACGATGTTTGTTTTCATCAAGACGACACTACGTGCCACTCAAGTAACGATACCATCGCTCTTTGGCGTAAAACGTTTCCCAACCATGTGATTCCTCGAAGAGGCGATCACGATTGCCCACTGATATCCTGTGACTATTTTCTTTGGGGCTACGTGAAACATAAGGTATATTGTAATGACCCACAATCGATTCAATACCTCAAAGATGGAATTCGTGAAGTTATCAAGGAATTGGAATTGTGCGAATTGGAAATGGGAAATTTCATGAACAGATTATAGTCCTGCATTTGGCTGATATTTTATTCCAATATTGATTGAATAGCCTCATCTTTAAAATTATATAAACATGCGATGATTTCGCTTAAAAATACTCCATTATTTTTTACATGTGAAAATGAAATCTCTTATTAAAAGGTTCTTTAGAATGAAAATTAAAAAAATTTTGTATTTGGATCCCCGATGTTTGTTAAATATAAATATTATTTCAATTCTTAACTTTGTGTTGTCTATTTTTACACTGTAATGTAGTTGAATAGATAAATGTGTTGGCTTTCAAACGTGTCATGAAGTAAGAAATCTTGGATTGAATCCATTTGTTCGTGCTAATCCACAAACATTCATTTTGGCGATGTGACTTTTCTAAAGTTTTTATTATTTAATGTTTGTTTCCTTAAAAGTACTATACTACCCGTTCCGTTCTTTAAGTTTATTATATTGAACTTTGCGGAAATCTCTTTACCGATCTGTCGGTTTTGGCCCAGTTATTTTGCAACATTCATTATTTTTTTTTCAAACCACTTCTGGTCTCATAAAGTAAATGATTTAATTTCTTCTTATCGGTATTTTAAAATACAACAATAGTTTGCTTTAACTTGTATGTACTGTGCCTCTATTTCAACACTTGCATAAACTGCTTCTGTACAAGATTATCTTTAGTTAAGTGTCAAGTTAATGTTTTTGATTCGAGGGCAATAACATGAAACAATTTTCTATATACCCCCACACAAACACTTGACCATTGCATAAAATCCTAACATTATCCTTAATAAAACAAACAGAGTGTGCCATTCATTCCACTTCTATGTGTTTGTTCATTTCATTATTTAAAGATAATGTCATGTACACTTTGACATTAACATTTTGGTGCTGCGTGGTGCGTGACATTTCAACCGTTGATGAACATTAATGTTTTTTATTATTTACTTTCTACGGATTGCTTGTGTTATCTACTTATTTTTTATTTTCTTTTTGCTGGTTATTTTGGCAAATATTATCTTTGTCGTTGATTGAGAAGGAGGCGGGGGAGTGATGAAAAATGACCATACGTCAAATGTTTTCAAATAAAACCGATAGGGGATGGTTTCGACTTGATATTGTAGTGAATAATTCTTCACATGTCCTGTGTAGTTTTTTATTGATAATTTGTTGGACATTTGTAATTGTAGTATTATGGGGAATTTGATGTCCTACAGGATACAAAATACTATAATTGCTGTGTAACAAGTTGATGATTAATTGTTTATATATTAACCGGTTTTTGGATTGTATTTTTATCCCGATCGTATAATTGTTTGACATGTAAGTATGGAATATTTTTTATGTCATCTATAAAACATTTTAGCGAAAAAATTTCATACCAATCATTATAAAAATTAGTGATGAACTTAACTTAAAGTAGTTCAATTGATAGTGAAACATCGATGAATTTATAATACTATCTTTGACAGCTTCTCCACAGGCAAAGTTTACTTTGACAAAGTTTTAAAATTTTCCTTTAAACTTTCTTTTACATCTCCAAATGCAAAGTTTAATTTGAGTGTTCTTTTGTTGGATTGAAATGCAAACC
Organism: Gymnocheta viridis; assembly: GCA_956483585.1. Lineage (NCBI taxonomy): Eukaryota > Metazoa > Arthropoda > Insecta > Diptera > Tachinidae > Gymnocheta > Gymnocheta viridis. Next base: position 41,719,010 of record OY101441.1, read on the forward strand.
AAACACACAAATGCAACCCAATACAAGTACAGTATTTTTCCGATTTAACGAACATTCGATTTAATGAACATTGCATTTAACGAAAACCCAAATTTTCATTTTTACTAAGTAAGTACCTTATATTAGGCATAAAAATTGTATTGTGTACTCGGTTTAACGAACAAATGTAAAACGATACGATGGACAAAACAATAATGAGGAAGAGCTCGATGAAAACTGAAATTCTAGAGACCAAAATGAAACACGGAGATGTCATTAAGCTCTTCGAAATTTGTATTGAATGAACTCAGCAAAACACTATTAGTAGCACAAATGTAATGTTTTTAAGAAAGCTTCAAGAATATGCCATTAAAAAAAAAGATATCCATTACATTAAGCAGAAAGTGTTTATCCAATTTTATAAATAAATTATTTTTGTATTACGGTGTTTTTATGAATTTTTCCTTTCCTTTTACATATTTTTAAAGAAATATTTATTTTAAATTACTATAATTTTAATAAAATACTAAAAATAACACTTAACATATTTATAGTTATGAATAAAATAGATGACGCTATTAATTTTTAATTTTAAACTGGATATAACGACCAATTCACTTTAACGAACAAGCCTGGCAACAACTAGGTTCGTTAAATCAGAAAACAACTGTATGTGTAAAGGCCAAACGAACAAGAATGCGACTTTCCGAGTACATCAAAGTCAGTACTCACTCCCATTCTTCTTTCTCTTCATACCATCAAACCCAAAAATTTGCAAAGCTATGCGAATAGGGTCGAATTTAATGCTCGTAAGACCCAGTCTTGTATGCTTACATACAGATGTACGACCAATCATGGTGCTCTGTTATAATGGGTGTCAGAAACTCTTGATGTTCTTGGCATACAAATTAATTGTGTTGTTCGATGGACTGATCACATTTTTCAACTCTCAAAAGAAGCAATCAAGTGGCTCGTTTTTCTAATGCGATGTAAGAAGTATTTCACTAAATCTGATCTCCTTAATATTTATACCACCTATATCCTACCGCAAATGGAATACAACTCTCATGTATGGGCCAGGGCTTCAAAGTATATTTTGAAGTTACTCGACCGCGTATAGGAGAGGGCGAAGAAGACCATCAGTGACACTAATGAAGCTTACTCTATTGACTAACTGAAGCATCGATGTAATGTGGGATACGCTTCACTGTTTTATCGCGAAACACGCTCACTTTTGTGAACAACACGTTCTTCGTTAAGAGCGCATTCATGTTTAACAGGGGTATTTGCACATTTTTTTTAAATACTGTATGTATGTATGTATGCATGTATGTATATACCTTAAACCTTTTCGCTTTAAAAAAAGGACGACAGACGTGAAGGTGAACAATTGAGTACATAGATTTACTACGAATGAACTCCAGTTTTGCGTATTTTACGAGTTTCTAAAGGTTTCCAAGGTTTTATAATTAATTACCTTTTCAGTACAATCTCAGAAAACATGGAGGTTCCGCCGAGGCAGCATGAAATATTAAATGACTCTTCCACGGAAGCCTTTTTATTAAAGATTTCCCCAAATAGGTACAAAATGTGCTGATATTACATTCACTCACATTATTATTACAGTAACGGACTGTACGTTATTCAAGAAGTAATCCGTTCAGTCATTTAAAAGAATACACATTTAAAATTGTAAGCAATTTTATTTTTTTATCTGATTCTAACATTCATAAAAAAAAACTAAGGACATATTAATACGGATTTTCGGTTACATTCAATATTGTCCGTTGTTTTCAAGTGCTGTTTATTTCTTTGCTTGCTTTATTTGATTCTGTTTGATATTTTCTCTCCTACTTATGAAACTTAGAGTTGATTATTTGACATTAAAAATACCAGAAACAAAGGAAACATCTTTTATTTTTACTGGACTAAGTCAATTAATTTTTTAACATTAAAAATTAAATGAACTTTTGGTTAAATTTAATGGAAAAATGAGTAGACCGGTTTATTTTAAATTACAATTTCATTTGCAAAAATGGAATTTTTATAATCAGGAAACGTAGACATTAAAAATCCACTACAGATATTTACTGCTGCAAAATAAATAATATTTACTGAAAATAATACATCAGGGAAATTTTTTGCTAACTTCTGAAATTTTTATAAACCAATTTTGAAAAGAAAAATTCATCTAAATAACTTAGATATTTTATTACTCCTAACGTTTTAGAACACATAAATACATACATCAATGTATATCGATGTATTTTACGCTTCTTCTTTTTAAAATATTCACAAATAAATGCAAATCATGACATAAAATTTATGAAATAACAATTTTCTAAACCAAATTGAAATCATACATCTCGCAAACGAATAGCAAAAAACGGCAATAACTTATAATTTATAGTTTATTTTCTAGTAACTGGAAAAAATATTTGAAATTTTAATTTAAAGTAGCAATAAAAATATGTAATCGAAAAAAAATGCAAAAAATGCAAACAATAAAAATAGAAAAGAATTTATAATGAAATAGAACAAAACAGAAAACTGACCACAAAGCGCCCCACACTACACTAAAACAGTATAAAAATAGTATAAATATTCCTTTTATAAAAGGATACATACAAGGAAAATTAACACTTTCCAATACTACACATACAACATTCACATACTGTAACAATATGAGAGTCCATACGTACGTTTCAGTGCCATTGTTATCAGCACAAGAAACAATTTCAAATTCATATTTGAAAAGTTACGACACCCCAGGGATAAAAAATACAACAACAATGGTCAGTTAAAGGAAAGACAAAACAAATCAGCGAGCGATATTCGGCTATGGCGAATATTATACACCCTGAATCGTAATATAAAATGAAAAAGTGTTGAGAATAGAATTATTCTAAAGTTCCTGGCAAAAGCGGTTAGGAATAAGACATTATCCAAGATTCCATCTCTAATTTCAATCCCTATACGGACTGACAGGTAAATTGATTTTACAATGTCCGTTAAATCAATTCGTCTACACAAAAGGATCGTCAATATATCAATACATTTTGCAGAGTTCAAATGGAAATTGAATGAAATGAAAAATTAAAAACTGAGTGACAAACTTATACACACATAAGTACACTTTCTGCCTGCGATGAAGGGTGTACTAAGTCTGAAAAATAAAATGAAGCAAAGGACAAGTCAATGGTCCTTTGCACACATGCATCTACAATTTGCCATACAATCCCAAAAAATAATAATATTTTATGCCACCAAACAACCAGCTTGCCACCCCTTATACAATAATGTGTATGTGTGTGAAGAATACTCCACTTGCTCCCACATTGTTCGTTGTTTGACCAGTAACCAGAAATGTATTGATGTTATTAGAAAATTTATGTAATTTTGGTAAAACACACACACACACATACACACTCCAGAAGAAAACATATTTTTGCTCAATATTTGAAAATAAATTCAAAGACAAAAAAAATCTTTCAGAAGTTCGCAAATCATTAAATCGGCGCCATTCACAAAAGTTTATAATCAGATCCACCTTAACAAGGATAGAAATGATTTACTTGGAAGCTGCCCTGGGATCTAAAAAATTCTGGAAACTAACAAAAGCTTTAAAGGGAAAGAACTCGGTTTTATTTCCAGATTTTAATAGTAATGATGAACTTTTGAAAAGCGGCACCGAAGTTAATGTAATTGCATATGTATTTGGTAACTCGCACATGTGTATCAGATTTTGTGAATTCTCTCGATGATGATGCTGCTATTGGTAGTAATAATATTGAAGGTACAGACGCCACCGAGGTTAAGACATTTTTTATGCTATTAAAAAATAATAAATGCTAGATTGCTTTTATGAAATCTGAGTAAAATATGTATTTGTTGCTTAATTAATGGCTTCTTTCCTCGTACTTTCAAAAAATAAAAAGGGAAAAGATTCCAAATTATCTGCATCTGTGATAAAGCTAAAAAGGTCGAACGTGCTTTTTACTCTATACTTAATAAGAGGTCTAAGCTCAACCTCAAAAATAAGATATTGTGGTATAATATGTGTATTCGACCGATCCTGAGCTACGGGTGTCCAGCCTGGTTTCACAAAAGTACTAAGACTCATACAAAAAAGCTTCAGGTTATTCAAAAAAAATTAAAAAAAAATCCATATTCTTTCCTCCAGATTCCCCACGGACTTACAACGCAATAGATTTATAGATAAAAATTTAAACACGTTTGACAATGATCTGACGCTGTCATTTAATTAAAAATTCAGATTGTCTAATTTTGAAATAAGACATTTTCTAAACAGTCGCTGAGGTTCTTTTGCTAAAAACAATCTTTCCAAATTTCATTATAACATTGTTCAAGTTTGTAATAGGTTTTTGTAAATAATTTTCCTCAAGAATGTATTATTATTAGTTTCCTTATGCAATTATTAGATTTATTTGTTGTAGTACGTGAGTAAAACCTCAGAACTTTGTACCTTATTTAGCTTGTAAGATTTGTGAATGAAAATTTACTCTTAAAAAAAACTCCCCTGCAAATACCACTGTTTAGCCCGAAGCAAGTACGCAAGCGGGAATCGTTGGTTGTTATAATATCACCTGCTTCGAAATATGCTTCAAACAGCATGATTTATGTTCAAGATGTTCCTCTTGGGAGCTCCATGGACATTATGACACTTTTAAAAGTGACGTAATATCCGTGGCCATTCTGAAAGTTTACAAATAAACTAGAAACAAATCCAGTTTATTGACACACCTAAAAATACAAACACCGGCTTCGCTAACTAAAGCCTTTTTGCATAGCCGGTCCCCAAAATTATGATACTTCCCCAATAACTTTCAAAAGTGTCATTGTCTACATGGATCTTTCGACAAATTTAAGTGTGTCATAATGTCCATGGACATTATGACATGCCGCCGTATTCAATTGTATCATCGTTAAACTTCGAAATCGTTAAACAACTAAAAATCAAATCGTGTGCATTAATTTGAAACTTTCTCTTCCATTTAATGAGTGAGAGCTTAATTTACTTTGAGCTTAAGAATAAATAGAGTATCCCCGCCTTTTTGGGAAAACATGAATATTTTTACTGCTTTCTGAAATCTAATATCTGCACAAAAACATAAGTGTGAAAATTAGGTTAAGTTCGTATCAGAAAATTATGACAGTAAAGACTGCTGCGGTTAAAATAGGAAGCAAGTTTTTGGTAGCTACAATACCATCTCATTTTTAGGCAAGCTGCGGAATTGGCAATCTTTTTTCGTCTTTCTATAAATGATCTGGACTGTTTTCACCATTCAACATCACTAATTTTTGCATCACTCCCATTTTCACTAGTAAAATTACGAGTGCGTTTAGTGCGATTGCCTCAAACTTTCTCGTAGTGATATGACTTGCAATTATTTCAGTTGAATTGTTTCACTATATCTAATGTTACTATAAAAATTGTTTCAGCAAAAAACTAAAAATGATCTTAACCCACACAAAATAATCTAACAATCCTTGTTGGGAACTACTATTCTCTCTTCGCTACATGCATGTTAGTGTTAATTTTTTAAAGCTCCTTTTTTAATTTGAACATTTGTATGCGAGACACATTGTTTTTTTTTGTTTCTTCCTGATTCTGCACTTGTTTTTACTTCCAGCATATGTAACAAGCAGCACAACCTCAACAAAAGAACACTACAACTGCACACTTCGAAAGTCAAGTTCTTGAATGTTTTTCGAATAGATATTCCTTTTCCCCAATCATTTCACTATAAATTTTATTTTATGCTTATTTTATACGATTCTTGGTTCTATTTTTTTGGTTACCAAAAACTTAAAATTTATTTATCATTTAAGTTCCCAAGTATGAAATAAAATTACTGAGTAAAAAAATTATAAAAAAATGATGCAATAGAACAAAACGGAAATAAATCGGTATCGTTTATTGCTCAGCAACCACAAATATCAGCTGGGTTGGTTTGTACAGATGGTTTGTGCTTCCCATACGTGTTTGACCTTTTATACGTTTTCTGTTTTTTATACGATTGTTATCATTAATTTCAGTTCCAATTTGATAGAGCAGTTGCTATAGAATAGGATAAGTCATCATCAAGTTATGCTCTAGTGAGAGGTCACATATAAATCGCATTTTGAACATAAAAGCTACAAAAATACTCGCATATAGCAAAATAAATTTCGGCACAGTGGGACATTTACGAATTACTTGAATATAAATAATAAAAAGATACACATTTTCATAAATAAGTTGTTTTTTTTAAGAGAAAAATTTTAATCAAGATAAAGTACAGAAATAAGGTCTCGCTATCTATTTTAAAGAATTCAAAAAGTTTTGTTTGTTGTGGGTTTTTAGTACAGAAATATATTTTTACCACGAATGAGGCAGCCTTGGCAATTTTCTCACATTTGAAACACATACGCAGAAATATTTCCAAAGCGAGCCAAGACGACGTTTTGAGTTAATAATCTGGAATTACTTGTTGTATCGTTCTTCGTGTAAAAAATATCTTTTTTACTCAACTCTTGAGAGGAAAATATTTAATTATTTCAGTTTTCCATTGAAGTGTGAGTAGTTTAAAATTAGGAATGTGCATTTAATCAATTATTCAAACATTTTGATTAATCAAAAACTGATTAATCGCAATTTAATAGAGTTTTTTTTTTCAAATATTTGTGTTTTATATTTTGGAATAAAATTATTCGCATTTGAGCAATCGAAACATAAAACAGTTGATTAATAAAAATTTTGCTGAATCAGAACTCTTGATTATTTGATAAGCTAATTAATAAGTATATTGATTATTCAAAAACTTCGATCAGTCGATTAATCGTATTTAAAATTTGTTTTCTAAAAAACGAGTTTTTGTCTAACAACTTTGTAATTTATTTCATTGTGATGAAATATAAAGAGAAACTAACTTTTCACTGTTCTTTATTTTAATGATGAAGTTTCCCACTGTTCCTCTGGAAGAAAACACATTCACATACTTTTATCATTAAGAAAAAAGAAATTCATTTATCTATTATATTTCCAGTTTTTCTCAAATTCTTTCAATACAAATTCAGAAGAGTTTCTCCTTTTTTTAAAGTAAGTTCGCTTCATTTCACTCATAAATTGGCTTAGAAATTCTAAAATGAAACAAACACCAGCTATAATATAATTCTTTTATCGCTTCATTGCCGTAATAAACTCAATTTATTGAAATATTTCTCATTCTATTCAATTTCATTTTGGTAAGAAAATAATAATAGAAGAAAAATTAAATAGTAACTATAAATTTTGTGGCATACTAAGTCCCCTGTCAGGCCATAATTTGCTTATTATAAGCCCTGTTAGGTTTTCTCTCTACATTTTATAGTTTTAAATTTGTCCAATGCCCTTTTTGTTCTGCTTAATAAAAAATATATATAATAATATTATTTTTCATACACACCCAGGAGTGCGCCCACCCACCCATCAAGGCATTCTTTAAAGCAATACGACCACTGGATCCACGCACCCTGCATTCTTTGTGTGTGTTACTGCAATAATTTATGTCCTTTATAATTTTCATATTTGTTTGTGTTAAGCTTGGTCACCTTTTCTTTTTGTTTTTTTATCCCCCTTCTTCTTCTCTCTTCTACTTTATTGTATTGTGGTTGATTTGCCAAATGAAATTTATTAAAAAATATGAAAAAAAGGCAACAAATTGTAAGGAGTACGAATTTTTAGTTCAAAGGGCAAACGTTTTACATTCCTTTTTCACTAGATTCCCGTGGGAGTCCTGCATTCACTTACTGCTATTTTAGCTGTTTTGCTGCCTATTAAAGGAACATCGTTTTAACTACACACAGTGAGCTTATGGAGTCTATGTTGCTGTCTGTCTGCATTGTGCCCTTGGCATACAATTGTCATAATTTTGTGTTTCTTTGATATTTTAATGTTTTCATAATGAGATTTTCTTATTAAATTTTCTACCAACGTAGAAAATTGTTTTAAAGTGTATAATGACACAAATTGTTTTAAATTATTGTCGTTTACATTCATTCTCTATTGCAACTAGAAAGATTATAATAGCAGCAGGATATTGATAATTTTGAAATTTAGCAATTTAAATGTTTAACATTTATAATTTTGTTACAAATAAAGAGCAGAGGAACAGGGATCTTTGATGATTCAATGACATTTTATTTTTCTGTGGGCGACGAGGGCAAAATTAATATTTCCTACCCGTAATAAAAATACCAATTGTACTGAATTGTGCTTTAAAGAGAAGACATAAATTCTATTTCATCTCACAATTATATAAGGAGAATATTGAATTGACAACACTGTTTTCTGCGAAAGCCGATTTGGAAGTTGTCAGTTCTGCGGATAACTTGATTTGGCAATTCATTATGTATAGAACGTTTACAAATTATGAAAATTAAATTTGAAAAGCATGGTTCGACTCGAGCAACTCATCGTGCATTAGTTCTATGGTAAAAAAGGAATAAGTGTTTAAATCGACATAAGCAAAGTAATTTTTCCAAAAGTTTTGGGTCCACTGCACACTGTTTGAGGCGAATGTGCATATATGATTTTACTTTTGTTTAATCTTTTCTTATCTCAGGTAACTTTGTAAACACTTCAACTGAATATCATAATATTTACCGCATACTTGAGTAGTTATTCTTCATTTCTGCAAATATTGTTCGGTAATGAAGTGCACTTTTGATTAAATGGCAATGAAAGTAAACTAAGTTGTCACATTTCAACCCATGATGACTTACAATATATTGCCGAGGCACAACCGCGTCCAACAAAAAAAAAACCCGCTTGAGACACATTGCGCTACCGGGTAGGGCACTATGTCTCAACTGAAGGGGACACTCACAATATTATTACAGTATCCGTTCAGTCATTTAAAAGAATACATATTTAAAATTGTAAGCAATTTTATTTTTAACTGATTCTAACATTCATTAAAAAAACTAAGGACACATTAATACGGATTTTCGGTTACATTCAATATTGTCCGTTGTTTTCAATAGCTGTTTATTTTTTTTGCTTGATTTAATTGATTTATTCAGTATTATTAAAAAATTATTTACTAATTATTTTCCTTTATCTGAATTATATCGTCGGTCGCAGGTTGACAACTTTTAACATGTTTTTTGTGCTTTTCAGGAGACAAAAAAAAAAACGTTATTACTCCATTACTGAACCGTATTGGAAGTAAATAAAAAAACAAATTTAGTAGGGAAGGAAATTTTTTAAAATATAAATGAAACTTACTAACATTTAGAAGGACAACACAATCTTTTGGCATCAAAACCCCGATTCGATTTTTTTTTTGCGAGTTAAGAGTTGTTAACTTGTAACCGACGATATATTATTATTATATTTACATTTATGTATGTACAGATGTACATATGTACATATGTAGCACAAAAATTTTGATTGACAATGAAAATAGCAGAAGCAAGGGAAAAGTCTTTTATTTTTAGGGAACTTGGAGTTAATTATTTGACAGTAAATATATCAGAAACAAAGGAAACCTCTTTTATTTTTACGAAATTAATTCAATTAATTTTTTAACATTAAAAATTAAATGAAATTTTTGTTAAATTTAAATGAAAAATGAGTAAACCGGGTATTAAGTGAACTTTCATTTATTTTAAATTAAAATTTCAGTTAATTTTACGTACAGAATATTTTAAGTGCCTTAAAGTTCATAGGGAAAATGGTAGTATCACGAAATTAGTCACGTGGAGGTAAGCGATTTTTAATAATTTTTTTATTTTGTTTTCGACTTAATAGAATATTTACTAGCAACTATTATGTTCTCCATAAGTGTGATTTATCCTTTTGCTGGTTTTAGTACATTTTTGCGAAATGTCACGACTTAAGGGAGGGACATATTTTATTTTATTTTTTATTTTTTAAAGAAAAGTATGTAACACTCAGGAAACCAGCAGGTGTGTTACTTTCTTTGGGGAAGGGACGGTGAGAGAGGACAAATGGTGAAAGGCTTAATTGTTTCACAACTCTGATATTGCGAGTTATGTCAGTTTTTATAGGCGCATTAGATGTGTTTTTAAGCTGTGTAGCCGTTTTTTTAATTCGCCGGCGATTCTGCTACTTTACCAACGAAGGAGGACGCTGTAATATGATGCACACTAACGTACACCGGCACTGTTCAGTGCCTTCATCACTTAAACAGTCCAACAACAACTAATTTACATCAGAAAAATTCAGTATGTTATGACTTGTCGGAATCTGGGCTCGAACCCACGTTCTTATCCCCCTCCAAATATGTAAATGTCATGTAATTACTACATAGAATTAATGTAGTAATTTATGCTAGAGTTCTTATAAAGTTAATATTGAATTAAAATTAAATTAAATTAAAAATATTAATTTTTTAATGGGATTATTTTCCAACTAAGTTGGTTATTAATCCAAAGTGACTATTATTAGGCAAAAAACTTAAAATTTTTAGTCAGAAAAAGTTGGACATGAGAAAATATTTAAAAGAAATAACGGACAAAGTAACGTCAATTAATTTCAACCTAGACGACGTTGTTTTTCAGAGGCCGCTACACCGCCATATCATTAGTGTTCAAGTGTAGTTTCATGTATTATGATAACACTAACGTGATTTAAAACTTAAAATTTATTTATACGCTGATTTTAAAATTTTAATATTGATCGTGCTGAAGTTCTGTTTGCTTTAAAAGCAATTAGTGTTGAATAGTTCTATTATTTGAAATATTGTTCGTTTTGAATAAAATGTTACGAACTTCGTCCTAATAATAATAATTAAAAATATATCCGTATTCTTAACTTTATGAAAAAATTAAGTTATAGAAATTGACAGTCCTTATATAATTCAGGATATAGAAATTTTTATAATTTTGTCATTATTCTCAAAGCGAGTAATAGTACACTGTTAACTATGGTATTAGTTTGATAATACATAATTGTTCAATTCACAAGCTCGTATTAACGTCGCATGTATTATGAAATCGTCTAATTATACAGTATTGGATTTTTGTTGTTGGTAATTTTCATAAAAAAGTGTGTTATAATTATACGTTTGAATTTTATATGTTTTATAAATGGTTGTGTTTAGGCCAGGTATTGAAAAATTCTATTTGTTAGATTAATTTGTAAAAATCTTTTAAATATGTGATAAGTAAACCCCGAAAATATATCCTTCTTAATGATAAATATATACCTGATTAAATACAATTTAATTTGCAAACCATTTTAATTAAAATTGTTTGTCGCGAAAAAGTTATTAACTATTTCGCGTAAAATTAGAATTACCATATCTGGTTTAATTTCATGGTATAAGCTGAATTGAGTGTCGACTATTGTGGAAGGAGAAGATTTTATAGATGCACTTACTTGAATCAAACATTAAAATATCGAAATTATATTGGTGGCATAAGGCATTATTAATTAATTAATTTTTTTCAGTTTCAGTTTCACTTTTCATGTTTTTTTTATTTGATAAAAATAAATTTGTTCGATATAAATTATTTACTCACAATGAATTGACTACATTGAACTGACATTTAAAATATGACAAAATGACGATACATCAAATTTGTCTGTTCATAAGCACATAAACAAATGTCGTCTTTTTTTAAACGATAACCCATACGACTGAGATTGTGAATTGAACAAATAATATTATTATATAGTCAGACATAATAGAGCGTAATCGGGAAACGCTTGGAAGACGTGAAAGTTTACATTGAAAACAAAATCAAAATTTACAAAGTTATTTTTATTTTGGTTACTTTATAAAAATAAAATCAACACGAGAATCTCTCGCTCTCTCCCTCTCTCTCTCTCTAGTTTAAATCGGTACATTTTGTACGGAAAACAAAATTAATTTTTTTAAATTTTATTTGTTTTGTTTTTGTTTTCCATGTAAAGTTTTACTCGTCGACACGTATTTCCGAATAGCCTCTAAAGTGTTTCTATGAGATTATGACCATTTCAACTATCTTTTTTCTTTGTGTGTACGAAACAAGTACACTTAGCAGAAAGACTGCATCAATTAGGTAAAAAAATATACAAATTTTCATGCACAAAAACTCACTCAGGATATCCTTTTTGGTAAAAATTACTTATTATATGTATATGAGAAAGGGTGGACAACCATGACACTCATACTATCACATTTACCATGCTGTTTCATACCATTTAATACTCACACTACCTCAAACTACTTGAGCACACACTCATTCACGTAAAAGGACAAATTTGATAATCAAAAGCCCTAAAAATGATACAATCGTAAATAAGAAATGAGCCGTAAAAATGGGTTAGATAATATTAATATTTTATGATTTTTATGTGATTTCATGCGCTGTAAATCGTATGTGTATATTTGAGCATGGGGACCAGAAAAGTGGCAATAAAATACTGGAACAAAAGGAGGCTGATATATATTATTATGGGGAAGAAGAAACCAAATAAAAATTATGATTATATTTATTATATGCAAATGATGATTAGAGTTTAACAATCAATTGATATATTTCTATCATAAATAGCCATTTGGGGAGGAGTTATAAAAGCAAAGAACATATATTCCTTTTCTACTAACTTTTTTAAAGTTCCCTTTTTATTAGCATTTGAACAAAGCAAATGTTTAGTTTTAGTCAAACAAATAGATTTAGTCTTTAGTCTTTACAATTTAATATAAAGCCAGCCTAAGGTCACTTTTAAGTCCTTAAAACGGAATATTTTAATTTATAAAATTATTTACTTAAAATACCAAAATCCAAAAGCGGCGGTGAAAGCAAGTTGTCAAAGAATTTCTTTAGAAAAATATTTATTTGATCTCCACTTTTTATGGCTTTTAATGTTTTAATTTGTTAAGTTAAAAAGAAATCTTTTTAAAAAATTACTTTCTCACCCTCTGGCCTCTACGACACAAAAGAACACAACCATTATGATGCGCCGCACCGCAGCAACAACTACTACGACTTTGTACAATTATGTCAACTTTTTATTTGGAAAAAAGGGCAATTTTCAAATTAGTTTGACATGCTTTTTAACGGTCATTCAAATCAAATAAAATAGCAAACTGTTTATCAAAGAATATAAAGCATTTAACATATTTGAAATTTCAATAAACAAAAACTTTTTACCACTTGTTTTTTTTGTACCGCATAAAAAAGCGGTGGAATAATGTAGACCGTTAACTTCCGCTATGACACACGCGTCGTCCTTTTTTACAATCTTTCAGCTTATCTCTTAATCTAACGAAAATGAATTTATTTTGAACATACGTTCCAAACAAATGCTACAACTACGATTATATCTTTTGTAAACAGTAAAAAAGCCACAGAAAATGTTGCAAGTTTGTCAGAGTTATTAGTTTAGCCATCGCTTGTTTCTTTTTTTAGTTTGACCTGTTTATTGTGTTATGCAGGATTCAGTGATTCATTAATATCTTCACCAACCCCGCTTGAGGAATAAATGAAAAATTTTGTTTGTAGATTGATAAAATGTTATCTTTAGATATTATTTTCTATTAAATTTTATATCACATATTAATAATGAATTATGTTTGTCGTTGATCGTTTGTTTTAAAGTCTTGACTTGGTAACTTTTGATGGAAGGACTTGTCAGTTGATTTTTCTTAAAGTTAGGAAGAGGAAAAAAAAACAATAAAATATTTAAATGGATTTGTTGTGGCCACGCGCCAGGGCGTTTTAAAGAATTTCGTAATTTATTTTTATTAGTTCGGATTTAAAGTTGTTTTATGGCGTCAATATGAAAATCATTTTGTAATGAAATTTAAAAAAAAATATTTTATTTAGTAAAAGATACTCAGATCTTTTAAACAGAGATATCCATTCATTATCTTATATTCTCTACCACGTTGGGAATAAGAAATTACTACAAACATTCTCAAGCCCGATGTCTACAAGTTATCAAAGTCTTTTATCATATTTTAACCTTCAATTAATTTGAGAAATTTATATTTAACAAAATTAGTAAGAGCAATTTTTTATATAAAATGTGGATCCTCCCTCATACTTTCAGGCTTTTCTTACAAGCTAATTGTTTTATAATTACTTAATTACTTAAAACAATTTATTACAATTATTTTCAATTGAATAAAAAACATTCTATTAAAATTAAAGTGGCGTTTAAGCTTTTAAACGTTCTCACAAATTTTTTAATTTCTTGTGTTCCCTAAACATAATTTGAAGCAGCAGCAACGAATTTGTGTTGTAACAACATTTAATTAGATGCACACAATTAATCAACTTTGCCCTTATCATCTATCTGCCTACATTTGAGTTTGGTCGACTAAATGAGAAAGTTAAATAAAACTGTTACAACTTGTAAGAAATATGCCCTTAATGCGCAAAGTGTCAATGTCAAAGGCAATTTTTAACGCTCCAGCTACAAAATACTTAACAAAATTAAGAACTGGCGCTCAGAGCAAAAAAAAAACATAGAAATAAAATCTTGTTAACACGCCATTCATCACTTTTCATTCGTAGAATTTCAGCGGATTTCAAAACGTGATGGCACGATACAAAAATGGATTCTTTTTGTTTTTTTCTATTTTAATATTTTCATGTCCTTTTTGAATTCGTTGTTGTTTGAGAAAATGTTAGTTCATTGTTGTTTTACTTTTTGGTTTTGCTTTGTATTCAGTTGGTATAAAAATTTATTTAGATTTCTGTTTTTGTCCCTGCAACAAGACCTTCTTAATTGAAATGGAGACAAATTGTTGTCATTAATTAAAAGTCTAAAGTTACTGAATAAGTAACTCAAGTATTACAGTAAATTGCCACAAACCCCTTTTGCTCTGTCTGTTTTTGCTACAAACTTTTATAGGTTGGCAGAGAAGTTATGCTTTATTGTTTGCACACTACACTTGGCAATGCCAGATATGAAAGCATATCTAATATTTTTGGTTAACATTTGATCAGATATCGATATTTCTAATAGAAACCAATAATTTGCATTATTATAGTTATAACATTTCCTTCTTCTATTCTGCAATTTAGTACAACTTGTAAAAGACAAAGTCGGAAATTCGCCAGCTGTATTAATGCCGACTATTTTCAATCAAGTTTGTAGTTGTTCGTTACAATTTTCACCAAATTTGGTCCGAATTCGGTGTTTTGGTTAAATTTTTTTATATTTTGATCAAATTAGTTTGCTTTTCATTTTCAGCACTTGGTTTTGGATTAAGTTTTGATCTTTAATTAAATATCTATCTATTCAATGGAACATTTTAAAGTTATTAAATCAGATTTAAGCTCGTTATTTTAAAGCAGCATCCAACAGCACATACAACTTGACTAAAATCATCCGTAAGTGTGTGTGTGTGTTATTCCTTTAAAAGCTTTTTTTTGAAATTTTATTACCACAACATTTTGTACACCAGTAAACTTCAGAGAAAGTAGATAAAAATGCACAAAACTAAAAGCAAAGACACGATCGAGCATCAAGATATTTAGGGAATCATAAAAAACCAAGCTTAGGGAATAAAAGATAATTTTTGTTTCTCTTAGATACAAAGTGCGTGTCTATTAATTGCCTCCGTTTAAAATTTCTAAATGTCATGGGAGCGACTTGAAAAACTGCTTAATATTATTTTTGGTTTCTGTGCAGGAATCGAACCTGTAACTTCCATATTAATAGTGTAGCACACTATTGAATAATCTAATACGACACCCAATTTTAAGGGGCGATCAAAAACACATTTTCATTCTCATAAATATGAGTGTCGTACTAAGCCACATACACAGTTCAAAATAAATTATGTAAACAAATTCAAATTATTTTTGGAAAATTTGTATGCCCCTAATGAATTATAGATTTTTTATGAATTTTTTATTATGCTGAAAGTAGTTGTTTGCCCCGAGCTCAAATCATGAACTTCGAAACTCCTTCTTTTATTAATTTTTTTTTGCTATAAATTTGAATTATTTTTTTAAGAAAGTAATATCGTTGGCCTAGAAAAGGCTCATCTCGATTTTTTTGGTTCGCATCACTGCAGATTACGTCGTCGTCAATTTTATCACTTATCACGGTGGATACTAATGACTAGAAATATCATTTATTTTATTGAGACTACTCAATACTACTCAATACTTTTTCAATTGAGTACTCGATACTACTGAATACTTTTAACTTTTTTTATTTCAAAATAAAAATATTTAACAGGTTAAAATTCGATTTTATTATTACATGTACTAAATAAAAATTCATTGATTAGCAAATTTAATAATCCTTTAAAAATATCTTACTAAACGGCCAGGCTTATTAATGGTTGCAAATGATTTAAATGCGTATCTGAAAGTACTGATTAGTTAATTTTGGGTATTGAGTACCGGCAAATATATATGGTATTGAGTACTCGGCACTCAAATACTCAATACTTTTACAACAGGACTATTTGGCCAACTAGAAAATTTCTTATATTAATTTTTACAAGTTAAAACAATTACGGATAGTACGAAGTTAACATCTTTAAAATTTATTTTATTTATTTATTTATTTATTGAGTCCCCTTGCATAACAAGACTTAGTCTTGTAATTACAATGCAAGGATGTTTAATGTACAGTATATTCGCCTAAATTATTTAAAATTAACATAAACAAAGTAATTTAGATACTATTAAGTATATAAAACTAAAAAGAAATTTGTTAAAATTTGTTGCGTTGCTGTTAACTTGTTGATTATGTGGAAGAGCATTCCAAATACGAACAGCATGTAAAAAGAACTGCCATTCAGAAACTAGGCATTTATATTTAGGGATTATAATATAATTTTGCCTCTTAAAGTCCGGGCAAATCTAATATTCTGAAATAGATATTCCGGCTTTTGGGTGTATATGATTTTTTAGAGGAAAATTAATGTTCTTATCTTCAAGAGATTTTCAAAAAATACACCATATAATGTTTTGACAACCATATGTAAGACATGGAAACAAATATGCTTAAGCAAGTAGAATTCTTACTCTCAAGGGTGTAAAGTATTGAAAAGTCCATAATGTTCTCAATTAAGCAAATAATTTAACAACCAGTGCATTGACATGACTTGACCATGTCAGATTGTTATTAAATACAATTTCAAGATGTTTTGCTGTATTTACTAACTCAAATTTTTGTTTGTTAATTATAATATCATGTTCTATAGATGGATGGATGTATAGTTTTTTTATGAATCACTAGACATTTTGATTTTTTAGGATTCAAATTTAGACGATTTTTGGACGAACACATATAAATGCTACTAAAATCATGATTAAGCTTGTTTATGTTTTCCGCGATTGATTGAGCTGGGCTGCTAAATCATAATTGCACATCATCTGAATACATGTGGACATTGCAATGAGATAAATGACTTGGCAAATCGTTAGCGTAAATCGAGAAAAGTAGTGGTCCCAAAATTGACCCCTGCTTTATAATATTCCATATTATTTGCTTAATAAAGATAATATATTTTTATATATTATATTTTTGATGAATTTAAATGTTGTAGACTTTTTTCCGCAGTCAAGTTTTTTTCGCTGAATTTATGATTTTTACACGTTTGATTTTTTTTGGTAAATTTATTGACTGGCTTTTAATAAAATTAATAAATTTGGTAAAATGTTAACTTTTGGAGGAATTTCGGTTTTATGGTAAAATGTTGATTTGGTTTTTGCAAAATTTAGTTTTTTGTTAAAATATATTTTTTTTGCTCTGAATGAAATATAAAATAAAAAGAAATTATTGAGGCAGTCGTTGTTTTTAGTTCATATGTTCACTAATAGATCGTTTATAGACTTTCTTATTTATAAATTTTGCTTTCTTAAGGCACAACTTTCTAAAGTTTGCTGCATGCATTTTACTTTCAATATTTTTTCAATATCTGGTTAGTGTAACACAAAGCCACCACTAACTAACTAATCGCAATAAGTTTTTTTATATCAGAAGTACATACATATATTTATCTTGTTAAAAGTTACAATTACCAAAAATACATATTTTGTTGTTTTAATTTTGAAAGGGGTGATGCTGAAAGCATTTTTCTTAACCCTTTTTTGTGTTATTTTATTGTCAGTCTCAATTTGATATTGATTGTTGTGGGTGTTTGTTTTCCTTCCTGTATGAAATTAATACCAATTTGTTATTGTCAATGTTTATTGTGTGAAATAGTCCAGTTGAATTATATTTTTGGTTTTATTTTTTATTTCATTGCTTAATGAAGTGCAATTGATATAAAACTAAATTTGTTTAGAAAACTTCAGAAATCTTATCAATTTTATATGATTTATCTGTCAAATAATATAAATGGATGTTATAAAGAAAAAGAATTGATTACATACACAAGTTCTTAAACTTTTAATATACATAAATGTATAATTAAAGAACAATTTTATTAATAATTTAAATAATTTAATTTTAAATTACTGCGACAATGTTTGAAATTTTCTAATGCTGGCTTTGGCTTTTAAATATTTACGTGCATATGACAGCAAATTCAATTAAATTTAATTATGATTAATATCCTGTTTTACGATCTTGTGGTCGTTACAAGTTAAAATCAGTTACTTAATATGCAAAACCTCAAACAAAATAAATAATTTAAAAATCATGTTTTCAACAGATTTTTGTTTTTTCTTTTCCAAGTCAAACAAAACTGCACAACATCACGCATTTAAAGGCCATTAAATCTTACCAACAAGAAAAAAGAAAGAAACAAAACAAACAAATTACGATTTATGGTATTTTGTAGCAAAAAAAGAAAAACTTTTTCCTTAAAAAAGAAGAAGCTTGCTTGCCCTCCCCAAAAATTAAGAGCAAAAATATTGTACAAAGAAGAACAAACTGCAAGTTATGTCGCCGTTTTCTTATGACATTCTTTGCTACAACATTAAATAAACAAAAAGGACGCACACAAACAACTTCAGTGGGCTTGTTAAAAAAAATAAAACAGCAGCAACAATATTTTCAGTGAATTAAACCTAGAGAATAAGTATAACAACCCCTCAAGCCAAATACGTACTACATATATTTTTCTTTCAATCAATTAGGTTTCTTTAGAGCAAAAGATTCTTAAAAGGGAAGTTTTTAACTCAACACAATTACACAGCAACAACTGCTGCTGATATCCTTAAAGGCACTCTGGCGACTTGAAGGTTTCTGCATGTGTATGTGTCTTGTTTTCTTCGCACTCGTCTTCAATGTTGAGTTGAAAATTTAAATGCTGATTTATGGGCTTTTTAATGTGGCCAAAAACGTAAACGACATTTAATTATAAAAATGTTTTAATGGCATTTTCACATTAACGCTAAATTTGTTTAAAAACATGAACAAATTTTAATATTTATTTGCTGTCTTTTAAGCAACAAATTACAGTTTAGTAAAAAAAACTAAAGCATACCTTAAGGCTTGCAGTAAAACTTAATGTACAGTAGAAACATTTCATTTAAAGCGGTTGCAATTAATTGATTGCAGCATGCAGGTAAAGCGAAATTGCAGATCCTCGACCTCCTTACCGGGATAAGGGAAACTAATTTCCCTTAAAAACGCGAATACATAACATCCGCTGTTTTCGCTCGAAAAAATCCGAAAACCTTTCAAGTCAAATAGTGGTAGAGTTCCTTTAACAAAATGAGAAAAAACAATTATTCATGACCCATTGCATAGACCAGGGGGCCTGCACATGCGACATCCTTGGGATTTAATAGGTCAGTCAATCAACTCATTAATATGCACTTATATAATTACTAACAAAAATTGATTTCAAATATTTTTATGGTCAATATGATAACTTGCTCAATACCGAGCCATTATAAGTTCAAACAAAACCTAAAATCTATTCAAAACTAAATAAAGAATTTCAACCAACAACTTAAAACTCGTCTTCTCCTTGTCGACGTCAGCAAATAAAATTATAAAGAAGAACAATCCAAAAAACTTTTTATAACTTGGTTTGTCGTTGTTTGCATAATGGTTAATTGTTATTGGTAAGAGGACGATGACTACGAGTTGTTTGTTACTTAAACACTGAATAGAATGCACATTGTTAAAATTTAACTTTGAACTTTTCCTTTTGTTGACTATTTATCTCGCTTGTATTGTTATATCCTCATAATGGAAAGTATGGTAGTAAACAAGTAAAAAAATTAACTCCCAAATGTCCTGTTTTCGAACTTTTGACATCTCAGCAATTACGAAAACATTTTCTTGTAACCATTAAGTAAAACCCTTTTAGTCAAAGATGCATCTCTATGCTAATGGGATGATGTTTTGTTGGATGGGCGAATGTTTTTAATGCACAATAACGTTAAAATTTTAATAATGTCGAGTTTTGCATGTTCTGTCGTCTATTGTTGTAGTAAGTTGGAAAAAAGGGTAAATTCTTTTTTCCTGTGAAAATTCATAATATTTTATGTAAAAAATAATTATTTTTTATAGTACGGGGAGAGTATTTATGAAGATACAAAAGTTTATGACATTAAAAGTGTTTGTTTTTGGTAAAACTTGGAAACAAAAAAATCATCAAATTAATTACTGAAGTTAAAGTCTTTTGTCTTTTAGGATTATATGTGTGTTGTCAACAATAACGACGTAAGTCTTAAAACGACTTCTCTTTATTAAATGTTAAAATTATATTATAACTTAATTTTAACGAGAGTAGTAAGAAAGTACTTCACTCCTTGTAGTGAAAAAGAACAGAGTTTTTGGCTGCCCTGTAGCTTGCCGGAGTACTCAAGTTTTCCTTTAAATTTTTAAGTTGCAGCTTAAACCCGCTTGTGACGATATGGTTAAATGGTATTTACGGAGCAAGCAAATATAATAATATCAAAATCTAGGACATAAGACGTTATTGGTGAAAATTATATTGGAATAAATGCCGCATTTAGGCTGTTTTGAAAAAAACTGGCTGGTCCATGGCATATCATACTCTGTTACACTCATGAATAGAGCATTTAAAATAAAGCAATTTGGCATAAATAGCAAAATTGAACTTATGTGGTTATTTATAAAAGCTATAGATATGAAGGCGTATTAAATATGTGTGCACATAAAAATCAAAAAAAAGAAATTTCTATTGAGGAGTGACAATTTTTTCCATCAGTCTCAGAAACGCCATTGACATGTCCGTCTTTATACGTGGTGACCGGCAGTCACCTTCTGTAATTCTAACAGCTAAAGCTAAATCTTGATCGCTAAACTGTTAATGAATACAAATCAAAAAAAATTTAGCGATGACATCAAACGCTAAAATACTGGCGAATTAAATTTTTCAGATATGGCCATATATAGAAATTCACGTTGTAAAATTACATTCATAACCAAACATCGCTAAAGAGACTTTATATATTTTTAGCGATGGAGATTTAGCTTTAGAGAATTACAAAATAAAGTTGCGGATCAGCATTTGTTTTTGTTATACAAACTCTATTTAATTCAATTAATTAAAGTTTTAATTATTATTTATTAAATTCAATAACAAGAAATTATGCTAATAGTCAGAAAATCAAAGAAAGAAAATTAATTATTTTTCAATTTGATGTGTGTTTGTGTGGAGTTTTATTGTGCTTCCCCGCAAACATGTTTGATCTCAAATTAATAATGATTTGATATCAACCTTTATCTCAAATGATAAACATTTGAAATAGAGTTGAATTTAATTTGAGAAAGAAAGTATTCGCAATAAAAATGGGAATTTTTTCTAATTAAGAAATGATTTGGCTCCCAAACGTTGATGTTTTTTATAAAGAAATGTGGAACATAATTAAAGTTAATTTATTTCATTGTACTTTCTATTTTCCACGCCTTTAAAACACTCAATTCATTTAATTCAAATACTTTAAGTGCCCCTTGATGAACATTATTTTTAATAATCTTTCACAAATTTCAGAAAAGTGTTGGAGATTTCTATTAAAAATGTTTACTTTCAATTTCTTTTTGATTTTAAGAGTATTGAAGGACCTTTAATAAAACTTAAGAATTTAAATTTTTTTAAATTTGGTTTCTTATAATACATTTACGTTACACAGAAATATATTACTCACGAAATTTCGGGCAAAATTTAATAGATTTTTACTAGATCTTCGTCTAAGGCTTTTTCCAAATTGCACTAAAAAACTCTACGCTGTACAAGAATTTTACTTTATAAAGTGTGTTTGATAGTTGTCTTACATTTTTTATAGAGTTTAGAGTTTAAAAAAGAAAATAACAGTTTTTTGTTACGGATTTCGAATCTGTATCGTAAAAAATTAAAAAAAGACTCTTTGGTAAACGGTGGATATTTTGGTAGAGATTTCAATGGAAATCTAATATATTTCGTATAGGTATAAATGCACTATTAAATTAAAACTCAAATATGGTAAGTGGGATTTAGTAACACTTTAAGTTTGAACAGTAATTTGGTCAAACGAAGATTAATTTGAAATAAAATTTGTGTTTGTTGGGTTGTTGTCAACACACTCAAAATAAAAATGAATCCATCCGTACTTAAATCAATCCCAAGCGGCGTTAAAAGTACGGAAATTCCAGATTTACTAAAATCAAGTACAGAAAGATTGATTTATGTATAGACGGATTTAAATGCTCAATTTAATTTAAGAATATTTTAGTTGATTCAATATTTTTCACGTGATTAAAGAATTTTGTACTCATTTTAGGAAATTCCAGGATTGGTTATCTAAACTAATCCCTTTTTCGGGTTGATTAAAGTACATTTTATTGTTATTTGTATCGAAAATTTTGAATTTAGTACGGTGTTTTTCTTTCTGTGCACAAGCTTTAAAAAGTTATTTGTTTTTGTATTAAGATAGGTTAGGAAGGGTTGTTCCCGTGGCTCTATCACTCGGAGAGAGACCCATTGGGAACCATTTCAAAATTGTTGTTGTATAATTGGTTTCTGTGCTTATTCATAGTAATTCTTATAAATTTTTTTCGAGTTTTTTTTATAATTTTTAACGTTTTCAAAAAATAGTTGAAGGCCTGCTCATGAGATTGCATAAGCATCAGTCAAATGCAGCATGTAGACTAATTTAACTCGCTACAAATTAATCATATTTTTAACTATTTATACTGATAACAATTTTATTCTGATAATAATATATTATTTTTGTTAATACATAATTATTTTCTTAATCAAATGATTAGACAAATATATATTTTTTAGTTATACGCTTAAAATAATTAATTAATACAATTAAACGTTTAATTGGAAACATTCCACAAAACCAAAGGTTTCGACTTTTTCTGAAGTCAGTCTTCAGAAAAATTTCTTTCAAATACATTTATTTATTTGTGTAAATAAAAATAAAAAAAAACTTTGATTTAAATGTATGTAAATGAAAAAAAAATTAAATTTACAAACATTGATTGTAAATACTTGCATTTTTATTTCGAATCTGTTTCCAAGCACACACTTATACCATTGCTACAAGATGGACAACTTAAACCGAAGTGATTACGGTAAACTATTGCCTTGAATACCAAATATAATACTAACTAATCCTTATATTCTCTATTCAGTAAACGAAGTTCTAGATTATACGTAGGTACCCACAGAAAGCACATCTACTCAATCTATTCAACAACAGGAACCAGGTAAGACAACAAAACTTTGAATTTATGGTAAAAGTTGTGTTAACTTGTAACTTTCAAGTTAATTGGCATAAAAGATTTGTTAGAACAAGTGGTTGCCCAAAACAAAATATTAATAGATCGGAAGAAGCAAAACACTGACGACTCTAATCTGTCACTTTAAAAACTGCAACTGCTTTTATATATTAAATTAAATTATAGCTTAAATAAATATTAAAATTAATAAATAAAATTATGGAAAATAATTTTTATTTTATTTTTTATAATGAAATCATATCTACACCTCGTTGCGATTTTGTACTTACATATCGTTACGAAGTCGTGTCAACCCTTTCATATAAAAATCGGTACGATGTCAGTCATATTTCGGTTCCGAAATTGGAAGATTTTGTCGACCAGTCGTTACGAATTCTGTACGAAATCGGAACATTTCGTTGGGTGGGATAGAACAATTTCTAATAAGCTTTTAATTATTACTGTTAACATTTCACTAAAAATAAGTTCAATTAATTCAGATGCATATAAAAGTTTGTTTTTGCAAATTTCAAAAAAAGTTTTTCATTGATCAAAGAATTTCAAAAATTTGTCTTTGTTGATGGTTTTTAGTTTTTCATTGATATTAAAAATTCTTTGTTGAAATTTTATTTTTTTTTCAGTGTAATGTACATATTCCTTTCATTTGTTTGTGCCTTTTTTACATAAACAAAAAACTCGGCTTAAATTTCACGTCATCTTAAATATGAACAATTTCTTTGACGCAACTTTTTTGTTAATTATTTTTCTTTTGCAAAAAAACCAACTCGAATTGTTGCTGCAACAACGTTTACACACAAACATAAGAGGCAACTGCAAAGTAGCATAAACTTCTTATGCTAATTAAAAAGTTTCCTTTTTTAGCGCTTACAAGTAGATTCAATTTTATTATAATTTTTTTTTCTAAAACAAATTTAATATTATAACGTTTTTTCCGCTGTTGCTTTATTCTGAAACCTTTTGGTAATATAAAGGAGTTTTGTGTGTTTTGTTATTACGTTATTTTTTCAAAAGTCCCAGCAGTTTTGTACACTGTTGAACATCAAGTATTCTGCAACCGATCGACACAAGTCATAAGTTTTGTACTTTAATTTAATTTTTTAAAAAGCGCATAAAAAAATGAACAGAAATATTTTATAATAGATTTTGCAAAGAAGCAGTAAAATGAGAACTGAAAAAATCATCCATCCATTCATCTATCGTATAAACAAAACTTTAATAAGGTTCAATATGGCGTTAAAATTAGAACAGGGTGGTTGGTCAAAGCAATCCTTGAGTATGGGTGAAGTACTCTATTAAGAGTACAAAAATGATGCTAATGCAAATGTAGCTGCAAATTATGATGATGATGATGATGTCGATGAGGTTGTCGATGCCTAATAAGAAAAGTTATAGTTTGAAGTATGAAAGTAAATTAAAAACAACAAAATACAAAATAAAGCTGGCAGAAAAGCAGAAAAACAAAAAACAATGTTTTTAATTTTTTTTCTGCTAATACGCCCACTTACAACGCCCTCTTTACGTTCTTATCAAAAATAAATACATGCCAATATACTTATGTATAAAATAAACTTATACTGAAATTTAAATAGTATATATTTATTAGGGCGCTCTCGATTAATTTAGGAAAACTTCACAAACAAAGAAAAAAAATCCACACAGAAAAAATTATCACCATGGACAGTACAACTAGAGTTTTTCTTTTCCCGAACTTTTTCGTTCCTCCGAAAATCGAGAAATAAATTCAAATTATCGGGGATTTCGGAAATTTCCACCTCGAACAAATAAATAAGGAAAGGACAGCATACATATATGTACTCGTATGTTGCAGTTGTTCTTAGGTGGACGCTGAATTTTATTACAAAATCACATTTATGAAGTAAAAAATAACAAAAAAAACCTTAAATTATAGAAAAAATTCAGATCCTGTTGAAACATAGAAGAAAACTTATGAAGTAACAAATTTTATAATGTTGTTTTTTTAGTGACTTTTCAAAACCGACAAATCGTTGGAAGAATTATTCGAATGTCTATTTTTAATTTTAGTTAAAAACGTACGTTCGCTATCAACGTTTCTATGTCTTTCTGTCTTTCACAGAACTATCGAAATTCTTATACTCAACAACACATCGAAATTCTGTTTTTCATTAAACATTTCATCTATTAGTTCGTCACTATTATCATCAAAAGGGCGGTTAAAAATTATGTATGCGTACAAAGTTATTCAAATTTGTAAATCATTAGGATATAAATTTTCACTTTCTTTGACATTTTCAGAATTATTGTTGGGTATTTCTTCACCATGAATCAACATTTTCAACGTGGACAGATAGAAATATAGTGATTTTTGTTTTAAAATGTGTGAATATCTACCGATTTTAAAGTTTAATTTAGTAGATTTTGCTAACAAACGAAGTTATAAGCAGTAGTAAGTAAAATCTCCGGCGATTCTCGCACTAATTTTCCTGGGTTTCGGATAAGGAAGCTTTCGGGAAATACAGTTCCTGGATTTCTTGTGAAAAACTGTAGTTAGGACACATTTAAAAATGCGCCACAATTCCTAAAGTTTTAAATTTTTCTTTCTCCACCTGTTCTTTTTAATACTCCGTTTGGCAATTAAACGTGTTACGCTGTACCTTTTGAGGTTTTCAAATAATTCAATTCAATAAAACAATTAAGGCAAATTCAAGTTCGCTTTTTTGTATTTCCTATTAATGATAATTTTTAAAGCACACGGGACAAGATAGTGGGAAACGAATTTGAAGCTATCTGACATTGTTTGCATTTGAAAAACGTTAGTCAAATAATTTTTATATAAAATTCTTTGAACAAAGCAAAAATCGTCTGCACAGAGTACTCGCCGTATTTATTGACTATTATTAAGAAAATTTTTGCCTCAAAATGGTGCCACTCTAATATACTCCCATGCAGTTATGTATGCTGCATATTTACACAACAAAAGGCACCTGATTTTATAGAATACTGTAATTTCTTTGTGCGTTTGGAAATACAGCCATTTATTTTTTAAATGGATTTTATAGCTCTATTTACAAAGATAATAATTTTTTCAGTTAAACTCATAAAATGCCACAAGTGTGCTCTGGATTTGTACACAAAAAATAAATATTAAAACGGGACATTAACACAAAATATATTGTTGATCATTAAAATTGAATGAACGAACGAACTGAACTGACTGTTCAGGTACATTTTTTCGTTTCTTATTGTTGATTATCTTTTCGGAATTTGCATAATTTAAATCGTACAACTTAGCAAGTGTTACAATGGTTTCGTAAGACACAAAAAAATATTATCCGTATATGAAATATAAACTTTATGGTCAGTGGCCTTCTAATTTAGTGAAGAAAATCAAAGGAATGCATTCTTAAGATTTTTTTTGTTTATATTGAAAGAAATTGTTTGGCTTGAGTTCAAAACTGGATTTAACTTCTTTTCTAGTTTAATAAATTTTTAATAAATTCATTATTTTATTAAGAGAGTACTATTTGGAACAATTTATTATGCATCAGACTAGCAGAACGTATCAGTACTGGGGTCTAATCGTTGCTTTCGATATCGAGATGATTCGATCGAGTTTTCTTAGCTTGAGATTATGACATTCGTTATCGAATAATGTGTTTATATTGTTCGATAGCGAATTCGATAATCATCATCAGAGTTCTTTGTAAGATTTTACCACTTTAGTTTGTTTTTAAAAAATTTCTTCTTCTTCTGTCCAGTATCAGTCAGTATCATACATGCACGAACAGAAGTGAATCGCATTACGCCTTAACAATGTAGGGAAATATTGCATCGAATTTGGCGATGTCAATTGGACTCCTCTGAAAATAAATTAGAAACGATACACAGCCAGAACAAGAACCAGCGCACGTCAACAAAGTCTTGGAAAACTGGACTGGCAGGATAAGCTGTTGTTATTTCTAACAAACCGAAAAAAATTAAATTTAAGTTCATTTCTTTCAAGTTTTAAAAAGATATTTGGACCACACGGTATTTTGTGATAAACTTAATCCTGGGGGGGAATTACGACATTGGATATCGATGGAAATCCCATATAAAATTTCTTTAATTTGTATTGGAATTTCGTTGGATATCAAATGCCGTAATTTGCCCCCAGTTCAATAGATATTTTGGTGTCTATAAGTTGTTTCAATTTTAAATTTAAGTTAAAAATTTTGTTTTGTCAACTATTTTATTTATTTATTTTTCCAGCCCCAACAACCCCACAATATCGTATTGAGACAAAACTAATCCATGTCATTAATTTGAAATGTGTCGGGTCTAGGGTGATCGACTCGGTTTTTCATCCGATTTTTAAAACCCGATTTTCTACAATACGGTTGTCGGTTTTTCAAAATGTTGATTTTTCGAATCTTGAATAGTCCGGTTTTTTACAATTAAAAACCGGCTCAATTTGTATATTTTTCAAATAAAATTACTTTTTACTATATTAAAACTGAGACGAACGTTTTCTGTTGATTATCCAAGTACTTTTTTTCAATGTAAAAGTTCTAGATGTTTTATTTTGACTATGGCGAAATAATCTTATGAATTGGAAGCAGGGGCGAATTAAATTGGCCTTTTTGCGTGCAATGGATATCAAACTGCATCTTTAAAAATATGTATTTAGTTTTGTTGACATTTTGCTTCATATTTTATATAGACCAAATAGGAATAAACGTCGCATAAAAGGTTTGAATACTTTAATACTATATCTTAGAAATAGAAAATTCACCAAAAGCGAGAATTTCATTAACTACTCTTTCATAAATGAAACAAAGGAATTCGCCGAGTAACGACGTAACTACATTTTTATTTAATTAAAAGGAAAAGCTAAACACGTTATAAAGTCAATAATAATAATAGAGTGTTCCTTGCAATTCTTTAATTTTTTGTAATATAGAGATTTATTTACTTTTGAACAAGACAACTCAACACTTTTTTTTACAAGAGTTTAAAAAATGTATGCCATTGTATTTACTCCGGTTTGAATTTCTATAACAAAGGGTCTGTTTTTAAACGTAGCAGTCTGAAATTTTCTCTAAACATGTAGTTTGACGATCCATAATCAATCAAAAACTCTATGATATGAACGATATGAAGCTAATGTTTATGCTTAACCTTTCATTTTTATATTATCTTATAGCATTTACATGAACTGTTAACTCTTTTTTAATACAGCAAATAAAAATCAAAACATTCCTTAAGAAAAAAATCGGTTGACCGTTGTTTTCTGAATTTTAAAAACCGTAACTGGGTTTTTCAAAATTTCAAATATTCGAACTATTTGAAAACCGGTTTCTAGAAAATGTCGAATAATCGAACACCCTAGTCGGGTTCCAATTAATTCTTGTCTGGAAGTGTGGTGCTCCGTGAATACATAATATAGGATCATCTTGTAATGACTACATTTTAGCAATAATGGACCAACCCAGCCTAGATTTTTTAGCGTTCTGTGTAATGTGAGAAATTTTTTCGCTACATCTACTTCTGTGGCTGAAAACTTTCTAAGAGAATGTTTAAAAAATTCCTCCTATATCCTTTCTCATAGTGCCAAAATAACATAATGACAGAGTAGGGAAAATGCCTAATTGCTGGTCCAATTTAATGTGTATATAAACAAAGTTATAGAAACCATTCTTTAAAATATCTGTATTTTAATATAAACTTCTACTTTTGAGCACAGTTATTTGTAGCTACTTTATTTAGAACTTTACCCACCAACAAAATTAAGCACCAACATATTGTAATAATGATGACCATCACCATCACCATCACATCATCATAATAAAAATTAAAATTTTTTTTCAATTTAAAATATTAAGTCATTTTAATTTTTTTATACACCCAAAGAAATAAAAATAAAATCACATGAGCTGTTGTACTCGTATGTTGATATGTAAACATAAAAGTTCTTAAATATTGTTCTTGTTATTATTATTACAGTATTTTTATTACAATTATTTTCTTTATTATTTTTAATTTTTTGTTTTCTCATCTTCTTTAAGAAAAAAACAAAGCTGAAAAACTCATTATTTTCTAATGTTTATGAAATGTTATATGTTAATTTTGTTATCGTTTTTAATAGTTTTTGTTATTAAAATTTCTGCCACTCGTTTGCTCTGGAACATCTTATCACATACATTTCAAAAATACTCGTGCTAAAAATGTTTAGCTTTTTATTTTCTTTAGAATTTTTATAATGTGTTAAATACAGGCGCCAATTGACACAGACCAGGTGGTTACTAATGTCTGGTTGGTGGGTCGACAACGAGTTGCTAGCTGTTTGGTTTCCATAAACACTGCCAAACACTTTATTTTGTTTAAAACAAATTTACAAAAAAAAACTCATGTTTATAAATAGTCCATGATTAGTTTGATATTTTATTTAGTGAAATCTAAATTGTACGAGTATCTATCATTTAATGAGTTTTCGTATAATAATAAATATATATGTGGGTCTTCTTATAAATCTTCTGGAAAAACTTTCGTATTTAAATTGCCGGAGTTAGCTTCAGTGCTCAAACTTCTGGAAATTGATTTAAAAGTGGGAGATAACAAATTTTCATAGGGTCTTGAGGAAACAAGCCTTGGAAAATTTACCTTTCCAATCAACATTTTGAATATAAATACGAAATTAATAAGAATAATTGCCCGCTCAAAGCGCAGACGTAAGCTCGACTAAACAAATTGGATGTATTGAAGTCCTTGATCAAGTTTTGTATGATGGGGAGCAGGAGTTAAAATAATATTCACATCTGTCTGCTGACCTGTTTAGTAAATTATAGTGCAATCGTATCATATCGTCAAACAAATTAGTAAAATAGGTTGGCTAAACTCCGCTTGATGTGTACATCAATCAGATGTCTGCCAGTTCGGACCTTTGACGCATGAAGTAATGCGAATTGCCCTTTTAGGACTATATAAGAGAACATGGCGATAGCAAACGAAATTACGACACACGACTCTCAGTCGATACGCCAAATAGAGTCAATTGAAAGGAAATTATGTGCTGGCATGCATTTAATATCTGATTATTTATAAATGATGCACTGTGGCACATAATCAAAATACTTTGGAAATAAGCCAGGGATTTCTAAGCTTCACTTTCGATCACGATACAATTTCACGCATTTCGGTTTTGGAAATAAACTTCTTAGATTGCTCAGGAACAAGGATGTTAAGTATCAACGTAGGACACTTTGTGCGTGGTTTGCCATTTAAAAAATTTTTATGTACCCTTATATCCCTTATAAAGATCTATAAAAACTCTTTCTCGGTTGTGGCAAAGTATTTTCAAAATATTCGTATCTAATTATCAATAGAATTTCGCAATTTTCGTTAGCTAAGCAACAATATTTCAAAACGTTTAAAAGAAATTTTTGATGAAAAATATACGAGTTTGAAGCTGGAACGTGAGAAAATTTTTAATTTTGAATCATTTCGTGCCATAAAAAGTTTCCTTGGGAACAGATAATACTAGTGAATTTATCTGAAAAGCATGTTCACAAATATGGATTAAAAAAGGAATCTATAGTTGACCATGTACCCTTCCGAATTCGACCTAATTGTCAGTTTTGAACTTGGCCAGCATGCCAAAGCTAGGATTGAAAAACCAAAACCACTTTCTCATTTATATTGTTTTATTAAAATAAATTCTTAGAACGTGCAAGCTATAAATTTTTGCACAATCATTTTCAAAATCTTCTTCTGCAAAAGTATATCAAAGTGGTGACACATTGTTCCTCTTAGTTCTCCAACATTTACATGCTTCACTTAACAATCGAAGTTATAATTAAAAGCACAAACAAAACTAAAGGGAGGGAAAAACTCAAGTTTTCAACTACAAAATACCACCAGTGACATTAATCAATCATCATGACGCGTCGTCATATGCCACTTACAACAAGAAACATGAGTTTTTGTTTTTCCTTCGATTTGGCTAAAGAAATTAAAACATTTTTCTATATTCCATTACAATTTATTATTCTTACAATTTTTTTTATATATAGTTGGGTAGTTATAACACCCTCGTGACATGCTGTTTTTTCTATATGTGATTGTTTTTTTTTTTTTGTATATGGAACCATAACAGACTAAACTTCCGCTTCCTGTTAATCCCAGTTTTCTTTGATTTCTGTTCTTTTCAAAAGTCAGTAATAAATGACGAAGTCATCAATAACAAATGAAAAAGAGTCCTTGTAAAAACTTGATTTTCACAAAAATAGAATTTTGTTGTTGCGACGCAAATTGCTTTATTAAACAATATGAATATTCTTAATATATTTGCGGTAAAATAAGCTGATATGTGTGTTTGTGTAAGTATTTATGTATACATGTTTGCGTTTTTTTTCTTGTCCATGCCGCTTCCGTTTTCATATAAGCCCATCCTTATTTTAGCATGTTGTCCAAATCTATCAATAGTTTGTGATAGAAAAACCATTTATGTAATTAAAAATACATGTGATAGATATAAATTTTGTTCTTTTAAAGCTGAGTACACACGAGACAACCTTTAAGTTTAATTGTGTCGCGGCAAACACGGTTACTTGTTCAATATACGCGAGGCAACTGTTTCTGCAACTACAATATTTCTAGCTAAAAGCAAAAACACCTTCACATTATGCTGTTGTTGTTTTAATCAAACATGCCATTCCCGACAACGCACAGTAGGTAATTTGACCCGAAATCTAGGACAAAAATAGTTTTTTGTACTAACAATGATAATGTTTTTGCTAATGAAGTTCGATTAAGAATTTGTCAAAACAAATAGCTGCTGATATCAGCTGATTTATGGGCAGTCGAAGTTGACATTTGCAAGCAACGTGCTAAGTTTACAATAAAAAGTGTTATTTTGATATAAATTAAAAGGTTATTTTATCAGTTATTAAACAAAAAGAAGGAAATCGTTCTTAAAATGGAGAAGAGAGAACTGTAAGTAATTAAAAAAAACAAACTGTTTTGGGAGACGTTATTGCTTTTGTTAACAAAACGTATAATTCTTACTTATCGTCAAATAATTGACTTTTTCCATTAATATAACCTTCGCATAAGCTTTTGAAAATGTTGGCTGTGGACTGCCTTTTTTCCTTGATGAAAAGTGTTAAGAAAAGAATTCTGAATTAATATTTTTTATTTTTCGTTTCGGGTTTTTTCGGTTTTTGATTTATATCATTTTCTTACAGACAACTTCAGCTGAAAATATAATGAACTTTTTAATGTTGGGATTTAGAAAAAATTAAAAATAAAAACAAACTGTTGCTGTTTATAATTTTTCTAGTGAACCCAGCAGTCGACTCAATCGACCGCTTTCTAGAAATTAATATTGAACATTTACGTATATACATACATACGATAAAATATAAAAACAAAAAACATTATTTATAAACAACTTAAAACGCTATCTCATGTCTATGCAAATGCAAATTGGACAAAACACACATGCACACTTTGTTTATTTGTTAATAGCAACTTTAAACGCTTATAGTTCCTAAATATCGAACCGATTTAAATAAAATTAAGATTGTACTCATTTATGTAAAAACATTTTCAAAAACATGTAAATCTTTCCAAAATCGGTTCAGTATAAAATATTAATTTAAATAACGTTTCACAACAAGATTTGGGTTCGTTGTAAAATGTATCGTTAAGCTGGCACAAAGCCCAAGGGAAAATTTAATTTTATTTATTTAAGGTATCGTCTACATGTCTTATACGCCATTTTGGGAGCGCCCTTGCATATTTTCATCGTGCCGAATTTCAAAAAGAATGTATTCTTTCGTTTTTGAAATATTTAGTTTTTAAACTTTTTTTCATATCGTGGCCCCCTAATAATTTTAACTACTGCAAAAATAAAAAAAACCTAACTGTGCGTGCTCATGAAAAACTCTTAAATTCCAAATTTCAGCAATATCGGTTCAAAACTTTGGCTGAAATTAATTTTGACCTAAAAAGTAGCTCAAATTGGCCAGTGTGAAACGGCTGCGGCAACATGAATTCAATCAGCAACAAATCTTTGAATAAATACATATGTCAAATGCTGCTATAATACGGAATAAAATATACAGAATTGAAAGTTTGACATAAAAAAGTTTTGACTTTCAAATCCTGAACATTAATTTTTGCACAATCACTGCATTCACGAATTTATCCTTAATTTTTAACTCGTTTGATAGGTTCATATCTAGAGCAACTTGTATAGTGTGTTCTGTGAAAAAAGCTTAATATAAAACGAGAGAACCACCATGGTATCGTCTAGTTGATACGCCAAACGATTTTTTTTTTTTTTGTTATGTCGAGTAGTGTACTTTGTCATCGTAATTGTTCATGACAATTTTGTGTTCGTTGTTTTAAAAAACACAGATGTCTTTTTTTAATATTTTAGTCTAATTGTGACATTACACATCCATTAGTGAATGATGTGTCATCAAACTGTATTGACAGTTTATGACAACTTTTTCTGTGTTTTCATTAAATACTAATTGTGTCGTCAATTAATTAAATAAAAAACATTGTTTCAAAACTTTTGACACTTTTCATTTGAGTAAAATAGAACAAGCTAAAATTACGAGATTGTTCCTTAAAAGTCAGAAACATAAATAAAGAAAAATCTATTTTCGTTTTTGTTCTTCTTGGATTTTTTTCGTGAACACAAGACAATAATTCCAGTTAGAATATCTTGAAGTTTGTTCATAAAATTTCCACTAAGAATTTTACTCATTAGAATTGTATTATAACTGGCATTCAAATATAGATGGCGCTAAATGACAACACAATATTAAACAAAATATAATCTTTAAAAAAAAAAGGATTTGTAATTTTTTATTCGATGGAAAGGAAAAGTCGTTGAGAATAAAATGTTTAACTTTTATTTGCTTTATGTATTATTTTTGGTGCCTCTATGGACGAACGCATTCTTCCATTGCATTGAACTTAACTCTTCATCGAGTAGTGCCATCCAGTTTATTGTCTCCGAACCTGTTCAGCTCTTTGGAATGAAAATGTTAGCAATTTAAGCTAAATTTTTGGTTATTACCTCAATGAAATCAAGAGTTTTCGCAAAATATACATATAGAATTTATGAAAAAATTTTTTAAAAATGTTCCAAAGAAAATGTAAATTCGAGAAAATTTTGAGTTCACTGTAACAAATTTGGTAGCACAACATTTTACGGAAAATGTTTGTGTTACAAAATACTTAATTATAATTAGTAGGTATTACCTGAATGTCGCAACTTGAAAGGTATTTCTAATAGAAGAAATAACTATTGGAATTTCCCAGCATCATTTGCATATTTAAAACATGAAAAATATCTACTCGACCTTCGGCAACATTTAAAACATTAATTATTTGTTTATAATTTGTTCTTTTGTGAAGGTTAATCAAACAAACTGTGTATAGATTGTATTAGACCATAATCAGTGTCGGTGTTTGCAATGAAACTACAACATTGAGTAAATGCGAAATAACACAATGATACTCAAACACTCCAAAAAATCAAGATTAGAGCGAAAACCGCCAACAGTTAAACAAAAATTTGATGTCCAACTGAAAATTGCTCACGTTTCTTTTGACACAATAAAGAAAAAACAGCAAATAAAACAAAACATTTGAAAAAGAGAAACCATTTAAGTTTTATTTGTTGAATACAACAAACAACTCATCGACACATTTTTCCTTCCATCCACTGATCGCATCCGCCATAAACATTTATGATAGTACGAAATATCACGCATGCAATAAGACAAAAAAAAACAACGTTTCCTTGCGTTTCTTTTCTTGTCGCTGAATGAGAAAAATTACTATATAATAATGACGATTACGATTGCCTTCATTATGATGTTGAACAGAAATTTTGCATCCAAATGACTCGAGTTACAAATATAAAATAGGGATTTGTTTACAGAGGATCAATGGCGAAGAACTTAAATGAAAACAACATTGATAAGGCCGCGTCACAGCATCAATTTTGACAGGAACCAGAAAAAAAACAACAAAATTATAAATATTAATTTGCTACAAAAGTTTGCTCACACGCAAAAGTATTCTTGGAAAAAACTACAGCGATGGCCGGAGACTTTGCTGTTCTAAAAGACTGCAATGACTGAAATAAGAGCAAGATCGATGCCACAGAATTTATAAAAGGATATTAAACTTTATTGATGAAGAAGGAAAAAATCGATGATTAGCGCTGCATTATATTTCGTGCATATTGTTCACATTTACGCACGAATTAATTAATAAAAATTTAAATTCATTTTAATTTAATAAAATTAAAAAAAAAACTTCTTTCTGTGCTTTAGAATTTTAAGCTCTGTGATACATACATTTTTTATTTTAACAAACAACTAATTTTATGTTTATCATACACAACCAACTATGATATTAAGTTTTTTCCAATTATATTATTATTATTTTTGTTGTAGCATGTTTTGTTTAAATTATTTTTAGCATTTACGAAATATATAACTCTCTGTTATTTACCTACTAAAGAGCTATTTCAAACGCATATAAGCACATCATCCATTATCTCTCATCAGAGCTCATGTGCTTCTTAGCTTTCCCACATTCCCACAGGTGATGAAGTCATTTAACCACTGCTGAAAGTTGTAAATGCTTCGTGAGAACTTTTTCAAACTTTTTACCACAAAATTTTAATCACAGCTTTATGGTGGATCGAAAATTACCACATTATCCTTTTCTTCGCTATTTTTAATTACATCAATTTGTATCCTATTCTTTGTAACTTTCAGCAGTTGTTGAATGGTTGATGTTCAACTAATTGATGTCACTACCGTAAGACACTGAGGAAGTTAAAAGGCACAAGAACTCTGGCGGGAGATCGTAGTTAAACTCGAAAATTTCACGGCTCTAACTACAACTCCTCCTACCGTCAACAATTTTTCTTTGTCTAAAAATCCTTTGTGATTAAAAATAATTTTATTGAAATTAAATTAACGAAATTAAGCTTGAGTACATAAATATCTTTGGTCTAAAAACTATAAATTTCGACGAAAATTAATTAGTTCAATTGCTAATTTTGTAAAAATTGCAAAATTGTAGAAAATATGGAAAAATGTGAATGAGCCAAAACCAATGAACAAGAAAGTTTTAATAAAAAAGAACATTAATACACGTCATATGTTGGAATATAATACTTCTGATACATTTTTTCTTTATATGCTTTGACTTGATAAGTGGGCAAATGCAAAATATACATGAACACTGATGTTTTAGGTTTGGCATCCTTCGAAAACAAGTTTGTTCTGTTTAGCCTGTGTAGGTTGCAGTTGTCATTTCTAATTTCTGTCTACATAATATATTGCGAATATTAATAAATATTGACTTTGAATTAAATATTATGGGGAATTTTTCGATCCAGCGATTATAGAATTTTCCCCAAGATATGAATTCGGTTTGTTCTCAAAATGGACAGTAAAGAACTACTCATTTGACACAAATATTCCTCCCAGCCATTTCTTTCTAGTCGGGAAACAAAACAGAAATGTTCGAAGCTAAATCTGGGAAAAGAGGTTGGATGTAGCAACCATTTGAGTCTAGCACCTGCACAAGGATCCTAACTAGCATTATCTTGAAAATGGGTGCATTTTTTCTATACTATTTTCCTTAATTAGTCCGATAATGATAAATAACATTCTATTTTTTTTAAGATAATTTCGTGCGTTTCCCTGTCGTTGCTTTTTTGCTCGCGGACTCACTTGTTGAAGTCTATTGCTTTGACTTTTATTTCATTGCTTTATGGTCTGTATTGATGTATCCATGTTCCATCAATAATTGGTGTTAAAGAAATTCATCACAGTTTCTTGACGTTTTCTGGAGTCCATTTGCTGATGTGACATTAAATTTGAATATATTTACCAATTGTAGATTGTTCGAACGCGGCATGTATTTCCTCTAACTCTTGCTTGATTTCCTTGGCTGTTTCCACTTTTAAGTTGAAGTGTGAAGTGAAACTTATTTTTGTAAATTTTTCACAAAAAGATAAAGTTATTTCAATTGATTGTTTCGATTTGTAACTTGCAATTTTTGAGAAACCTTTTTTGTTTCATATTTTTAGAACTCCTTGTATTACTTTGCAAGGACATATTTGTTAATATTAATTTTTGTTTGCAATTAGCATCTTTCTAAATAAATGTTGTTCAAGGTAAACAAACATATGAGTGATAAAGGTCCATAAGAGCAGCAAAGATGGTGACTGGTCCACAATATGTTCTTCCCGATTTTAATGCGGTGTAAAGTCACAACATCTGTAAGAGTGGACGAATATGTTTTACAACTTTTTGTCTTACTAGTTTATTATAACTAAATATCCTTTAAAATTACTAGTGTTTCTGTTTGTGAGTTTTTTTATATCAATTCATTTTTGTATTGTTTTTAGCGTGGTTTTTGGTTTTTGTTGTAATATTCTTGAAAGAACATTTTCACTCGTTTATCACACGTCTGTTTTAAGGTGTAACGAATCCATCAAAAACTAAAATTTAATTAATTGTGTTGCGACTCTTCTGCTTTTGATCTCACTCTTCGCTTCCATACCGGCTTAATATTGTCTTTAAAGTAGATGAATGTGTTGTTTGTATGTTGATTACATGCTGCATGTGTTTTTTTTAATGCATTGTTGTTGCATTGTATTAATTCTTGTTATAAGATAGTTACAATTTCTATGTTGTTTGTTGTCCATCCTTTGTATAGATACGAGTATAAAATCAAATATTAGCCGACATTACATGTTGTTTACATGGGGTTTGAGACTGCGCGATTACGCACGCCTTGAGTTCTGGAATGCATGTACACATACTCACACTCTCGCCACGCAATAATCAAAAGCAATATTTCACTTTTATGGCTGGTCACTAACACCGTCATTTATTTATTCTAGTTATTCAACTCATTTTATACCTGTTACCAGGTTTTTTGATAGAAAAAAATATAATAGGAAAAAACAGCAAACAAACAAAAAAATTTTTGATAATTTTTTTCAGCCTCTGCTTGGAATCGGTCATCCATTTGCTCCCTCTATCTTTGTGATGGTTTACTGTTGTGGGAAAATTTCGTGAAAATTTGTGGTCTGTGAACACATTAATTTTGTTGAGATTGCAGTGGACAAATAGATATCCATTTAAACTTTGATTGATTTGTCTCTATTTATTAAAAGTTTTTAAATTACAAGTGAAAGCGCAATTAGAGAAGAGTTTTAATTAAAGCTATAACTGGATTTTTGACCTTAAAGATCGTTCGGTCTCTCAACCTTTCTTTTCAACAAAAATCAGAACGTAATGAAAAACTATTTTGTGCGCTGCATTGCAACTTCTTCAGCATTCATGCGACTATTTCACTCTTTACTGGAACATTAACACCAACAATTTAGCAGAATTTAATCGATTTTGGCAAAATATTGCATACGGTAATTTGGCTCCGATATCCGAATTTATAGGATTTTGAAAAACTTTTGAATACGATTACAGAGTGCTCCGTCATAGTAACTTTTCTGACTACTCGCTCAGTACCTTAAAATGTGTTTTAGGGCTCACTTCCGCCTTCTCTTTAGCCCATTAAAAGAAGAAATCACTTAAGCTTATTCAACAAATAAATTAACGTAAAATAAACAAATTTAAATACTTAATAAAGCAAATTAAGACAAGATAATATCTTTATTTTAAACAACTCAAGAAACAGACAAATAAAATCATAAAAAGAACAATAACAAACACTTTATAAAGATTGAAAGAGCAACTGCAAAAAAATCAAGGCTTTAACAAATAATTTTTTATACAAAAAAATTTATATACACATGTATGTATATATTTATACAAAAAATACCCTAAAGATTTGAAGAAAATAAAAAGATTACAACAACATTTATACGTATTTTCCCCCTCGAAGAAAAAAAGGAAAAGTCTTAACAAATTAGCCAAATTGAAAAAGTCTACAAAAGAAATTTCCACAAACTCAAGACGATACAAATCGAAGAGAGAAAAAACAAACGAATGGCAAAAGGACATGCAACATAAAAATAAGGAAATTTGAAGATGATGTTTCAGGAAATAAATGAAATAAAAGCTTTAAATGTTCAACAACATCAAGTGAAAAAATTAAAACAAAAAGCAAAACAATTGAGAAAAAAAATCCGCGATGGTAATCCGCAATTTTTACGGCTTTTATAAAAAAGTGCCTGCATTTTTTATTCCTCTACAAAATATGAGAATAGCAAAAGCGTAACAAATGATGATGTCCTTGTTCGTGATAAATTGTAAAAAAACAACAACAACATCAACAAACTGTTGAAATTGTAAAAAAGAATAAAATACAAAAACAGACAGATACAATATGCGTGTTAACACAACGTTAACAGCACCATCATCCCCTGCATCAATATCTGACTCTTCCCGCTTGTCAGTGAGCAGCAGATGGGTTGGGGATAATACCAGCTCAATGATGTTTGTATGATGTTTTTTTTTCTCGTTTGACAAGATGAAAACATGACCCCACTTGATTTTAATTTCATCTGATGGCATTTGTTGCATAAACGCGTTTATTTGTTGTTCTCATACACGATAGATTGAAAACCTTCTTGCTTTTTTTCGTTCCATTTCACATTCAATATACGAGTATTCTCGCGAGCTCAATCAAATTGTCGTTGCGGCCGTATCCTTCTCCGCTGATTTTTATTCAGCTGTAGGGTGGGGGAGGGCGCAGGAAGTCATGGTTTTTATTTCACTTTTACGCAAATTGTAATATTTTTTTATGACATTCGTTGTTTTATTTTATTTCATTTTTTGCACACACTCTTGTTGGCTGACAACTTTATTGCCAAATAGAACGGTTATGGAAATTTCAATGTATTGGTTTAAAAGCACAGATGGGCAACTTTTGCACAGAGCGAAATTATAGAAAAATGCTTAAGGCCCAAATTTATAACCTTTAATTAACTAATGATGACATTTATATGAAAAGTCGTTAGTTAAACCACTGTCATTAGTAAACTAAAGACTGAGAATATGGGTCCTAGTCACTTAGTGAAATATTCATTCTAAGGATCATTAATATATAAAAGAGTTTCTCACCCATTTTTGATTTACAGGCCGTATTAGAGCTATAAAATTTTGACGATATGTTTCTACATAAAACCGGTTGGAATAACCAGATTTCGTTTTATTTTTCTGAGAATAGATTAAAAATTTCGCTTAACTGAGATTGTATTAGAAAATAAATCGTATGTTGAATCGTTGCTTTCACTAAAGAATTGATTCAATCCATTTTTAAAGTTTTCCAATCTCAAGTAAAACTCAATTGAATCAACTCGTTATCGAAAGCGACGACCAGACAGACCCAGGGCT
The DNA here is from genome assembly GCA_956483585.1 of Gymnocheta viridis. NCBI lineage: Eukaryota > Metazoa > Arthropoda > Insecta > Diptera > Tachinidae > Gymnocheta > Gymnocheta viridis. The sequence goes on from OY101441.1 coordinate 41,759,987, forward strand.
TCTTTCTAAACTCTTGCACTCTTCATTTGCCTTTCCGGCAGCTGGAAAATTGTTTCTGCATGTACGTGGTTCGCATTTGACTTATCTGTTTTACCTTATTTGTCTGATGAAAATATAAGTCATTCTTATGATCAGTTAGTAATTAAGCTCCTATGTAAAACCTGATCTCTAAGTTTTCCACTTTCCAAGGTAGATGAAAAGTATGCTATTATTTACGTGATGACTTATACAATTTTGATGAACTGAAAAACCTTGGTTCGGTTCCCAGCCTTACCAGACCACAAGTTGTGGTCCACAACATAAAAAATAAAGTTAAATTCAAATGCAAATTAATAGTTAAAATAAGATGAATTAATATTAAATAAAAATTATCCCAGAACTACATAAACATAAATATGTATTCTACATGAGTACACTAATTTGCATACATCAGTCCTCTAATGCGCATTCATTCAGTTTTTACCTAAAATCACGATAGACTTTCTCGATTTTTTTAGGCTTAAAATCAAGTGCAAACAGTTTCAATGATATTTAGATTTTAGAATATTGATCGCACTTTTTACACAAACTTTTGAAAACTTTTTCGACAACTGTCTAGAATGTTGTCTTGAATTCGCAAGGGTCATTCCAAAGCCACTGGCCATTAATGACTAAATTGTGTTGCTTTTCTTGGCCAAGTATATTCCAGCATGCCAACAACGGATACAAGAAAATTTTAGCTGGGAATGATGTTGTCTGACAGAGTTCCTGGACTTTCTCTTCCTTTATTCCTATGACTCAATAAAAATGAAATTTGCACTAAAAATGGTTCTTTCCTCCCTGCATATCGAATAGTAGCTTCGATGAGCAAAGATTTAGTGCCGACATGTTTTTCGGTTGCACTCATTAGATTCATCTTCTATGTTCCTCATATAAAGGATTCATTAAAAGTCGCTATTTGATTTACTGAGAGGAGATACTCCTTAAGCCCGGCCGAAGATCGTCTGCATAAAACGTTTACTCAGCGAGGATTTTACTGCAACCTAAACAGAAATAAGGTCGAACCCTAATTTTTAAAATGTATTAACTCCCAAAACGGAATGAACTCATACCCCAAACAAAAATGAAATGAAGTCCCGAATAAAAAAAGGGAAATAAGTTTGGGGGACTTAATTTATTTTTGAATATAAAAAGGGGAAATTTTTTTGGGGACTTAATTTATTTTTGAGATTAGGCGCTTAGTTCGTTAGTAACTACTACTTATATCCACAAAGGGGAAAAACTTTGTTGGTGGCCTCCATGTTAGAATTTTGGGACCTTCAGTTTGTGCAGCTCTGCAAGCGAATAATTTTTATAATAAATTGAAATATACCCTTTGTGGCTTTATAAAAAAACTATGTATGTAGGTATACTTTTGCTTTTGCAAAAATGTTTTCTATTTTTATTATTTTTTATGATTTAAAAATAATTTTTTTACAGAAGATGCACGGGCAACCGTTTTAAGGACATGGAAAGGGAGTTGCGCTGCGATAACACTACGGGAACGAAAACGCGAGTTTTCCATTCAATTGGTACATGATGTTGTTGCTGATGTTGTTCAAGGAGATGATGATTCTTTTCTCCTCCGTATGAAAAAAAATCAAGTTTGTTTGGAGTATTGTAATCTGCATGTGTTACATGTGATATTACACCCCAGTAATAATAATATGATACCCAGCTTAAGCTGGTGTTTTCTTTTTCAATTGTATTTTTTTACTCTGCCCTCCCAGCCATTTTAGATTGAAAATGTATGTATTTATACCAGTATTTTTTTTGTATACAATGTTGCGTGTCTTTGTGCTGATATTTTATTCATAACAAAAATATTTATATCCTGTATTAATCGTTTTCCCGTTTATTTTTTTCATTAACAGGACACAACAATTTAGTGTCCTTTGTAATATTTACTAACGTGTTAAAAGCCCATGTTTTTTCCATTCTCGTATGCATTTTTTCCGAACATATAAATTTGCTTTGTGAAATTTATATTCGCAGCATTCAGAGAGTTTGTTTAAGTATGTGTATGTTTTGTTTAACATTTGCAGAGGAATGTCCTTTGAGTTATTATGTAGCATGTTATTTTTTGTAGTATGAATATGTTATATGTTTGTGGCTTATATATAGATTACCAGCACTCATTTCCTAATTATGAGCATCTCACATGATACAAATTTAGTCGCGTTTAGTTAGAAGATGCTTTAAGAATGCTTGTTCCTTGTCGATTTATATGAAGAATACGAACTCGAGTTTTATAAATATTTGAAAAGCAATAGGCGAAGCCAGTATAATGAGCCAAATTTTCATGTAGCAATTTTATTTTAATTTTTCGTTTTCCTAGAGATTTTTCTATATCAAAAATACAACGACTTCATGAGCATTCCATACATCGCTTTAACCCCCCGCCCCACCCTTCATATTCATTCAATTTGGTTATTTTATTTGGCTAATATACATACATAACATCTTAGAAACTTAACGAGTGTTGTCTACATTAATATACATTAATATATATATGTAAACCTTTTATTATTATTTCATGCAGCCTGATTAGTCAACTCTTCCGCTTAGTATACATTTTCTTTCAATTTCCTAATCTACAGTTACGGCTAATTGGCGTCTTTGTGAAATTAGCAGCTTTATATAAATTATTTTTTTTATAAATCTTTCACTTTGTTTATTTCCCAACAATTTTGTTAACTATTTATGTTTATCATAAATAAAAATTAAGAAAAAATGTATAATAAAAATGTTTATTTGAAACATATTTGACGATGACGATGACGACGTCTACGATCATATTTTTAAAACAACAATGATCTAATTTGCATAATTTTTGTCTCATAACCTTAAAAATGAACAACTATTCATACTGAAAGAAAGGAAAACACAGGTCACATAAAAACCGACAACAATTTATCTATATCATGTCAAAAAAGAATTTCCCACCGCATATTAATTTTATTAACATAAAATAAAATTATTATCACCACATTTTGTTTGGCATATTTTAGTAGGGACAGTAACCACTTAAATGGTTGCGTGTTTTTGTGGAAGAGAGTGAGTGCCAAGATACAGAAGAGAGAAACAGAGAGAGAGAGAGAGAGAGAGAGAGACAGCGAGAGCCATTGCACATGTGTAAAATGTATTTTTGTTCTGTTCGTTTTTGGTTAAAGTATCTTTCACTTTTAAGAAAACCCGAAAGTTTTAGTGAATTACTTACTTAAATACTCGTACATGCTTTCAGGATACGAGGGGAACTATTTGTATTATGAGCCTGATAATGGAAAAACATTAAAAAGAAATTGCTTTTAAGAATATCCTATTTCAAGTTATCTTGATCAGAAATGTTGACATTAACAATTTCGGCGACATTCCACTCTCATCTCGTTCGAAAAACATCGAGACGGCCCTTATGCGGGTGGCACAAAACAGATGGTGCACTGAATCGACCTGCCTTATAGCGAAAACCCTCTGGCCTTGCATCGATACTGATAGAACAAAGCAACTTTTCATGTTTCTAAGGAAAACACCTGCGGTTCCTTGTGGCTTAACTCATGCGACAGTGCACCTTTGGAACCCACACTAAAAGGATGGGTACCCCATATAATAATTACTGCTTCAGCTCTCAGGACGAGGAGGAAAAAGAAAACATCACACTTCGCCTTCGCTTCCTAAACAAAAGATGCTTTAGTAGCCTTTCGGAGCTGTCTCCCTTTACTATCTCCTCTTTCTTATCTTCCCAAAGTTAGCAGAAAGGGATCATAATTATCTTTGGACCCAAGTGGGCAGTTTATCTTTCTTACTCTTTTCATACTTCACCAGCAATATGTCAACCTAACCTAATCTAAGCTATCTTTTAGACTGTCTGAGTTCTCGTCTGATCTCAATTGTTGATATGGAAATAGCGAGTCCCGATGGCCAAACACATCTAGAAAATAAATTTCATACAACACTTGAAATTTATAGTTTTAACTTCAATGTTATCTCATATGGCAAATTTTTCTGAGAAATGGACGGACGACCTTTTGCTTCAAAGTACACAAAAGAAATTATTTATAATTGTTATCAAAACACGCCAGTGAAAGAATTTGTAAATTCGGACAAAATATTTGTTTAAATTTACAAAATCTTTAAGCTGTAAAAAGTTTAATGTAGTATTTCTAAGTAAAAAATCAAAAGCAGCTAAAAACATTTACGAAATTGAATAAATAATTATCTGACATTTTATTTTATTTTAAAATCAGTATAAGAATTTGTAAATTCATATAAATTTGCTTACTGCAAAAGGATCTACACTGTAGATTTTACAGAGAACTATGGAACACCAGACAATTCATTAATTTTACTAGTTTTAAGTGTAGAGCTCAACCTGAAACGTTTGAGATATAAACACATTCACAACGGCAGGCTATACGGCTACACATGCCGCTGGCTAAAATGTCGTCCTTTAGCCAGCTACTTCATTATTTTAAAAACAACGGCTATATAGAAGCAGCAGATTCATTTATATTTCAGAGGTTCCACATTCGATTTTTTGCTTTTTCAATGGTAGGTTTTTTCAAAATGTATAATTCAATGAAGCAATAAAATAACAAAGGATCACTCATATCGCGAAAGTAACTAAAAACCGCGAAAAGTTGAAATACTTTGAAAAGGGCGTAAAACTTCCTAAATGGAAGTAAAGACTTAAGGGATGTGATAAATATTCTTTACATTTTTAGTTCTTTTTAGAAGATTTTACGGCTTTTTAAAAACTTTGCAACTTTTTGCGCAATTTCTACGTTTTTTTAAATGTGGGGGGTGACTACATTTTATTATTTCATAGACTTTTAAATGATATTAAACATTTTAATTTTCCCAATGATTGAAGGTTATTGCAAATTTTCGTCATTTTTGCAGTTTCTGGCGAATTTTTCACATTCCTTGCATTTGTTGCTCGTTTTACGGCTAAATTTTGGAAAAATTCGCGAATTTTCGCGGGTTTCGCGATATAATTGACGCAGTGGCCTTTTCATTGCTTCATTGAATTTTTAAGATTTTATAAAAAGATGAACACAGAATATTGATCTAATGTGCAGGAATTTTATTGCCCTTATTTTTATGCAAAAAATATTTTTGCACAAAAAGCTAATACCAAAAAAAGAACTGCAATTTTTGCATTTTATTTTATATTAAATTAAAAAAATATTTCTTAGCACTAATTAATTCGCTTTACATATTTTGTTATATTATCAATTATTTTTTGTTTCGTAGTCGTGAAAATAATCACTTTCATATAGACACATGTATTCCATTTTTGACAGGTTGTAGTCGGTAGCCTGCTCTCGTAAATGTGTTTATAGCTTTACTGAATCAAATAAAATATTTACTGAAATTTAAAGTGAATTTCAAAAGAAAGTTTTTTTTTATTAGAAATGTGTGTACTTCCTGAACAACTTTTGCAGTATTATCTTCTACTCCGGTTCGAGGTTTTTTACTCGTCTTATTTCAGATTCACATCATTAGAACTATGATTTGTAACCTTCGCTCGGTGCTAGAATCAATCAATTAATTTTCTATTAGTTAATTTAATTAACATCCAATCATGTCATACTTAAACATGAGTACAGTAATTATGGTTAATATATTAATTGTAATCATGTTTAATAGAATTACTCTTTAATCATAAATCCTTAAATTGATTAAACAGATTAACTTAAAAGTAAAAACAACAATTTTAAGTCAAAGTTTCGAACATTTTCTTTAATGTTTGCAATCACGGAGATCGCAAAAATTTAAGACTCGGAAGCTAGCGGAAATTTTCATAATTTACAGTTGAGGGTGCTGTTGGCTGAAGTAGTTAGCGCGTTGACTACAAAGCAAATAATGATTAAGAATGTGGGTTCGAGCACAGTTTCAGACAAGTCATAACATCCTGCCTTTTTCTGATGTACATTAGTTTTTGTTGGACTGTTTAAGTGACGATGTTATAGCACTGGTTATTGAACAGTACCGGCAGCACCTAAAATACATCACAGCGCCCTTCTTCATTGGTAATGTGGCAGAATCTTCGGCGAAGTAAAATAATTAATAAAATAAGGCTACGCAGCCTTAATTTAATTTAATGTGCCTACTTGACAGCAGAAGCGCTGCGACACTGATCTAAAAACGCAATATCAGAGTTGTAAGACAATTAAGCTATCGATTTTCACAATTTGTCACAGCGTTCTCAGTTATAGGGATTTGTCCCCAATTAGGGGTTTTTTTTTTTGTAATTGGGTATAAAAATTTCGGGAAAATCCCCGGGGGATTTTTGGGGAAAAAGCTCTTTTTTCGCTGGCGATTTTTGGGGATAATATATTATTATAAATCTTGTTATTTAGGGTTTCTTTTGTAAGTTCAGGTACATATTGACAAATCATATTTTCTAATTTAGAATATTTTTTAACTTAGAATTTTATGACTTAGAAGCTCTTCTTAGAATAAATATACACTTTAAAAATAATTCAGTTTGCTGTGCCGAATTTATTACACCTTCTCAAATGCTACCACTTTTTAATAAAAGCAACGTGTACTACAAAATTGCATTGGCTGATGAATCAGAAGATTTTGATTCTGAAGTTTTTGAAATGATATATATACATTTTAAATATATAGAGCTCAAAGTATAAATTAATTCTAATAATATTACACAAGTGTATTTCAGTAAATAAATATATATATGTATTTCCTTTGACATATTATTATTTCATTATTAAGGATATGTGGGATGATATTTTTATAATTATTTCTACCTTTTGATTAAGTTCCAATTTATAAATTAACAAATAACAATATTCTTGACTATATTCAGTATTTTTCAAATTTTGTTAAAAAAAAGGTTTTATATTGTTTAAAGAATTTTTACAAATAAATGTTAAATATTCCAGAAGAATATATCTGTTGTGACTGAGAAATATTTAATTTGATAAAGCCTTCTGTTATTTGTTAATTAATAAGCTTCAAAACTCTTATTACAGATCTGTGGGGATTTTTTGCGATAAGAAATTAGCAGTTTTGGGGAATTTGGGGAATGAAAATTTGCAAATTGGGGATAAGGTATAAAGTAAAATTGGGAACTCTGATCTGTCTCTTTCCCAAAGAAGGTAACAAGCCTAATGGTTGGTAGGCATAGATTAATTACTTCTCTTTAAAAAAAGCCGTAATTAATATTGATTAAAAATCGCTAAAATTGTAGAAAACTTCAAAAACCACAAAAAACATAGAAAAGTTCGCAAAAGTTTGCTAACAATGTGATTAATAATCGTAATTATTAAAACTATGATTGCGATTAGCTAGTGTTTTGACTTTACGGCCGGTATTTTTTTATTTTTTAAACTTTTAATAATGGTTATGAATTTAATCATATTTTTTTTCGTTTTGCAAAATGACGCTTATGATAATTTTGCGAAAAGGGGTGGACTTAATCATAAATCGCGGCTAAGTCATTTCACATTTAATTTTAAATCATTAATCAGATTAATATTTTGGCAATATGACCTTCAACCATCTTGTGTATGTGATGTGAAGCTACCATCGTATTCCCCTAACATCTGCTTGCAGCAATTTTTTTAGATGCTGTAAGCTTATTAATTCCAAGGTACTTTTTGCATATAATGATTAGACAATGTACTAACCAAGGTCGCTAGATGCCTAACAAGTGTTACATGTACTAAAACTCGCAACGTTATTAGTGACCCTCGTAGTGTATTAAATTATTAATTTTAATCCATTTTAATTTTACACATTCTCTCATTGTACCTTAATTTTAATAACGACAATTTTGTTTTCCACATTCTAGTGTGCTCTTTCTGTTGATTTAATATTTATGTGAAAATTATTTTCCATTAAGAAGACCAAACAGTCACAATTCATTCCAACCCTATTTTCTATTTGTTGCACAAGTATCCGTCAACAACATTTATCGTTGTTTTATGCTAATTTGTTGCTCTGTTTTAATCATTAATATGTTTGTTTTAAGTAGTTTTTCCCCCGTTTAGTAATAATTTTTAGTGTCTTCGTTTAAATTGCTCAAGTGTAACAGTTGGGTCAGTTTTACTGCCTTCTCAAGATATTAAATATTTTTGTTGAATGGCTCTTGTCCCTCTCTCTCCCTCTCTCCTTTGTCTGATGTCTTTGTTGATAAGAATCTACTTTGATCTAGTTATGGCCATGTAATAGTTGGTTTGATATTTTTGACATTATACGGTTTTTGGTTTTATCGTGAAATAATGTCAATTTTTTTTATTTATAGTTTCTTGAACAGGAAGTTTCAAATGTGTTAATTAGATGGGGAGGGACTTCTTTGGCAAGCCAATGTAAAGTAAAAGGTGAAAGTTATGAATAATGACTTAACAAAGTGTCCAACTTAATTTATTTATTAAAAATTTGCATTTTTGTTTCGTTTGTATTTTGAATTGGAAATTTGTTACAATTTGAAATTTTTTGTTACAAGTGTGTTTGCGCAAAATGTTGGTTTTTAAAAGTAAAAGAAAGTAATCTAATAAAATTCAATAATAAAACAGCTGAAATACACGAACAAAGCTAATGCATTTCTTACTCATTAGAAAATATTCAAGGTATATCAAAGCAGACTATAAACGAAATAACAGCTGTCACTTAAAATAAATTATGAGGTAGTAATGAATTCTCACTATATCCAGAAAAAATATATGGTTAAAGACGTTTTGGACGACAGATATTATGGTTGTGGAAAACGATGCATGGTTGTAACAAGCAATCTATTATTGCTTTTTTATATTTCAAGCACAACTGTTGTTGTGATAAGTAAGTTCGTTCTTGCATTTTATCGCTTAAGAATTACCATCCATTGCAGATGCAACATAGTTGGGTTACAGCTAAATTTTTATTTAATATACAATAACAATTTTGTTTGCTTGTAATCATATAATGACTAAGAACCGTGTACATACGTATCAGTGATGCCAGCAGAAATTTAACAAAATATAGATTTATTAAATTATTAAAATAAAGATGTGGAGATCTTACAACGTAATCAAATCTTATATCTGAATTCTTAATAAAATTTTGTCCAAGTTAAAAAATGGAATGGAAATAATTAATTAACATGTTTTTTGTCTCAAAGAGCGCATTTGGATAATTGAAATAGCTTAATATATATTTTTAAAGTCTTAATTTATAGAATTAACAAAAAAAAAGAATAAAAATTTTCAAGTTAGTTTTTAATTTTTCACACAAATTTCATTCCCAAGAAAATCGGATATTTGTTTGCCATTCGTTGTCTCTGTATAATAATTATCAAAAGATGTTTTATGACTGTATGAAATATCTCTCGTAATACTGTAACAAAATTTTAAATTTCGTTTCTTTTATATGAAGTTGTTATCACTTTTGTGTTATTATCACACGTGATTGTGTGGTGTTTTACGCAATTAAAAGAAAAAAAAACAAAATTTTAAGAATTCTCTATATTTTCCTTAAAATGAAAAGATCTGTCATTTTTTCCCTTCGCTTCAAATTTGCCAATAAATTCCCTGCAAAAAGGTAAAATTCCCTTCATCACTGATGCATCACTGATATTTATACATACTTCACATGGCATGTCTCCATATGGCATGTCGGCATAATTTTCATCTGCAAGACAACTCAAAGTCGAACATCGATTTCAGCAAGACTAAAACTTGCTACACTGGCTGCTCGAGAATTTTATGATCTGGCCAATATTTTAATCATATCGCATCATAATTTTGAATAATATTGTATTTACGCATTAACATACTATGCTTATACTTAATTATTATATTATTGTTAGATGGAATAATATTATTAATAATAATAATTAATGACTTAAACAACAATTTCATTCACACAATGGCATTGGTTTGGGAACATGATTTAAGTTTAACAATATAATTCAATCAAATAATTATTGGAGTGCCACCATATAATTCAGTCATTGTATGTTTCTTTTAGACTATGACTGCCTCTACAATGGTTTTTCTTTGAATTTGCTAAATCAAACTTGCTGGAAGAAAGCTCGCCCAGTGAATTAAGTTAATTACACGGAAACAGTTTATATTGTAATCAACGTAGTGAAGTAGATCCTTGGTGTAAAGCGAACCAACAATCCTCAAATTAATCGGCTAGCTTAGTACCGAATCGCCTGTCCTGATTGAGTAAATAAAAACTAAATGATTTTATAATATCGAAAAAAACAAACAAATGTTTGAAAATTCGAATGAATCCTTCAAATACGAAATATATTAATCGAACATTTAATAATGTGTTGTGCTTGTTTTGATTAATGAATTCTTTTCTTAAAAAAAACAAATATTGGCGTCAGTAAAGCAACAGCCCAGTCTGATCTATTGTCCTAAAGAAATTGTTATAAGTTCATAGACGTAAACGAAAAATGTATAAAACTATTGTCAAAAGTTAATAACAGTCATTACGAGTACAACAGGCACTGGACCAAAGACGGAATTAAACAAAAGATTTGTTACATTTCATTATGCTTTTTTTTCTTTTTTAATGAAAGAATACAAAAAATTGACAGTTCGTCAAAAGATTTGAGAGAATTAAAAGTCAGTTCTGTGTGTGTATTTTTTTTAATGTAACTCAAATGAAATGTCCCAGCAGAAAATTATAGGGTACCGGCTGGGCACAATTTTCATTTGTGTAAAAAACAAAAACTAATATGATTTTAGAACAGCCCTGTCATTAAGACTCCATGACTTAAAAGAGAGTTTCCTCTGTCCCTTTTATTTCCACCAGTGAATAGAAGTAGGGACTATGTGGGCTCTATTAAACAATACACACATATTTGCCTTACAAACATCATACATCATTTTTAGTTGCATGCCTTTACCAACAAACAAACACACACACGCACAAACACACTTGCGTTCAAGTGTTATGAAAATTGTGTCATTTAACAAAACAACATGTGCATTTTGTTTAAGGATTTTAATAATTATTTTCATTGTCATTGGGATTTAATTTCTCGTGTCTTTTTTTTGGTTTTTATATTGACTTTAAGATTATGCCGCCTTCTTTTAAGAGATTATAATAAATGTGCGTTTTTTGTTCTCCGTATACTTCACATTTTGTTGTTTCTTCTTCTTCAAGGGTGCTTCACATGTTGGACAAGATTTGTCATTTACTGGAATGTTGTCCACATAAAACCCTTACGAGTATTATTTTTTTACATTTTTATTCGTAATTATGTGCGTTGCGCGCTACACAGGTTGTACAGGTATTTATTAAGGGCTCTTATGATTTCGCTCAAAAAGTCCTTTTCAAATCCTATTTGGTTTTTAAATCAACAACAAACACACTTATGAAACTTGCTTTTTATATAATTTTAATGCTGTTGACTTTGACTTAAAAAACTATTACAGAATTCTTATGAATTTCGTTGAAGAAGGAGCGGAGCGACCGGCCATATTGTCATATTGTTTAGCAGAGATATTTTTGAGGGCTAAAATATTACACTGGGCAAAAATATTGTGCGATTCTTGTAAGTAATTCTTAAAATTATTTATAATATATGAAGTTATCACTGATTTTTTTTACAAAATTTTGTTTTTAATGTGAATTTACTTTTATGTTTCTAAGTCATTCATCACTTAGTAAATTGTTTTTGCGCTTTCGAGATTTTTGCTATTAGAAATTAGAAAAACCGATGTGGTAAAAAAATAATTAATTTATGTTATTATTTTTTCATGATCGCTATAGCTTTCGACTAGATTTAGTACTGATAAGTTTGCTACTTAATAAATTAAATAGTTTATATATGACCAAAACACTACAACTATTTAAATACTTCCATATTTTTTTTAAAAAAATTGTTAGCAAAAATTGAAACTTCAACAAGAAATCATGATTTAACTAATGTGCTGTTCATAGAATTCAAGCAATATGTATGGAAACCACTCCAATAACTGAGTGGTTTACATAAAAATTGTTCACTCAATTCGATTGATTGGATTCGTGCGTCTTAACTGTCACCAAAATACATTTCCCAATAAGTTAAATTTCAACAAAAATTTTAATTTCAGTGAAAAAAAATAAAATTTGCTTAGACATTGAATTTTTTCAAAAAAATCTTAGTTTTAAGAAAAAGTCTAAATTTCAACAATAATCTGAGTTAAAAAAAACAAGTTTTAATGAAAATCTATTTTTTATTTTTTTTCATCAAGTATTAATTATTAAATTGAAATTAATTATTTTATAACAAATCTAAATTTGGCCAAGAAATCAAAAATTTATCGGAAAATCGGAAAACAAAATTTTATAATAAAAAGGCAAATTCCCCAAAAATTTTAATGCCGTTTGCTTTTCCAAAAAGAATTAAAATTTTTTATATTTTTTATCAAAAAAAACTGCTAATCAAAGTTTTCTTAAGAAAAAACGTTGTTTCGTAAGTGATGATAAAATACTTTCTAATAAACTCGCTATTTCAAAATATCATTATATTGCAAATTTTCAACAAAAAGGACACAAAATACTTGACTTTTCTTTAGAAAAGAAAACGCCATAAATTTTATCGAAAAGTCTAAATCTAATCTAAATAACAAAGCAGTAAAAAAATAGAGTTTTATTAAAAAATTGGAAGAAATTAAAAATGTTTACAAAAAAATTTACTGCCTGTTTTTAAAAATCTCCCTTCGATTTCGACAAGTTGTACTAAAATAAAGAAGCACACAACATTATTCTTCTACACACTGTCTAATACACACTATGGAAGTCGAAGAACAAAATTCGGCAAACGTAATAAGGCAAATTGAACACCACAATGAAATATGAAAATTTGCTCTTATTTTCAATATACGGATGGTTATATGTGTGTCGACAACATTTAATTAATTTTTACTACTTTTCAGATAAACAATATGTGTTAAAAATTCGATAAAAACTTCACCAGCAACCAAATAAAAGCACCTGGGTGCAAATTACGGCATTCGATATCGAAAGAATTCCATACAACATTTTTTAATTCGAAGATGCTGTAAGGTGGAGCTGTGTAGCTCATGAACGAACTATTTTAATTGAATGAGCATTTTCAGCTCAATATTAACCGCTTTTGGCGTCCATCATTTAATTTGGTATTAAGGTTGATATTACAGTATATTTATATACGGAGATTGATAATTCAGCAACAAAATAAAACGAGTTATAAATTGGTTGCATATTCACATGTTTATAACGTCTCGACTAACAATTTTTGTAAGAAAAGTTTTCATAAATTTTATTAATGACAGAAGACAATTCAGAAAAAAAATATTTTCATGTGTTAAAAATAAATTAAAAAAATTTATATTTTAATATTAGCAAAATAAAACAAAATTTATGTCTCTACAATCTAGAGCTGGAGACCAAACTCTATTGCAATCTAGTTTTCGTGAGGAATGTTTTTTTTTAGCATTTTTCCTGCCTAAACAAATTACGTATGTGTTTTCGCCATATCGATATATTGCTGAACATATTATTTCATTTCATTTCATTTTATTTTATTTTATTTTATTTTTATTTTATTAAAGTTTAGTTTAATTTATTTTTTTATTTTATTTTATTTTATATTTTTCACTTTTTTTCAAAGTTTAATAATGCAATTTAAAATACGCCAGGAAATTTACGAATATAATGTTTCAAAAACTCATTAAGGATTCACTAAAGAAATTTGTAAAAATGTCAATAGCGAACATTCGCCGAAAAATTAATCGACATTTCACCAAAAAAACTCAAATTGTCCAAAAAGCCAAAATTACGGAAGAAATGAATCATTAAGCACTCTAGTTCCAAGTCACAAAATTATTCACAAGTCAAAATAAGATTAAAAGGATCATAATTAAGCAAAATCACGTTGATCGTATTTTAAAATCATCGAACAAGTTTATAAAGAAGAACTGTGAAAAAATTACATGAATTTTTTTATAACTTTTTTTAATAATAAAAGAAGATTTAAAGGCACCAAAAAAAGCAAAAACAATGTAAAATAATCTGAATTTGGTCAAAAGGTCTTTATTTAAAATTTCTAATATATCAAACAAAATTTAAGATAAAAATAACATGAATTTTTTTTTAATTTTAGGCTTGAATTCAAACATTTGAAAAAAAATTACTTTCAGTTTTATTAATTTCTCCCAGTGTATTTTCATTGGATGGCATAGCAGTGACATTTGATTTTGATTTGATCAAGAGCTGCTGCTTTGTAACGCTCACACAAATATGCTGCACTTGATGTGATTTGTTTCGCATGCTTTTGGTTGCCTTTTTGTCTTTGTTATTTTATTTGTGCTCTTCAGTTTTCGTAATGTCATGAATGTGTGTGACAACAAGTGTTTTTTCACTTTCATCTAATTGTTTTTACATTTCAAGTGTTGCTTTTGTTCTAGAAACATCGGTGTCATTTACCAGAATCTGTTGTTTTCATGCTGTTATTTTCTTTAAATTTCAGCCATTCGTTTTGTGAGAGAGTGGGTTGTATATTTTTGTGTGTCCATTAAAAGGACATCGAATAATTTTTTGGTATCTGACATGCTCGTTTAAACATTTTGTGGTCTCGTAAATTTTCAGTTTTCTTTGTATTAACTATTTTTATTTGTATTAAGATTTTCTTTATGTTGTATTATTTGGCTTGGAATTTTGTTATTGTTTTGATTGCCCGCTCTGAAGATTTTTCTTTCTTTCTTTTCTTTCATTTGAAACATGTGCACATATTTGTATTTATCCTTTCATACTTGTTGAAGAATAAAAGATGTTTTTTGTTTAAAATAATTATCACTTTCCGTTGGTTTAAGTGAGGTGTTAACATTTTTTTTGAATGATTTTAATTTTATTTTTAATATTTTTGTTTTTGCAAACAAAAGATAATGAATGACGTTCAGAAATCTCAATCATTTAAAGTAGCTGTGTATTAGATTTATGATTCAGATAATTTAATTGTGATTGTGATTTGAAATACTAAATCTGAATTATCAATATCTCTACATATCGTCGTCCTGATGTTATCTTCACGTATATCACGAAATAAAAAAATGAGATAAGACCGCTTCTCCTGAAAACTCAAGACTTGACGTGTTAAAACTGACGTATGAACCGAGTCAAAGCTCCTGCACTTTTGCTACGGAACTAGTGCAAATTCAGTTCGTGTAATAATATTTTTTTGTATATAATGATGAAAATTTAAACTCGATTTTCCAAAAGAAACGTTTTTTGAGATACTTGAAGATAAAAAATACTCATTTCACCTGGAATAAATGAAATCGAAAAATTACTGAAAAATTACAAGAAATTGATGGTAACAATTAATTGCTTTTTCTTTTTTTTTATAAATGCCCGATATTTTCTAAAATATGCCCGAAAAATTCATATATCGGCATTATTTTTCGCTTATGACTGAAATATTTATGTGAAAATATCTTGTAAAGGATAAAATATATATAAATATGCACGGACAATTCGATGTCAAAAAGTTCAAAACTTTATATGAAATTCGCACCTGCTTATATTTCACAACGTGTAATTGTATATTTCTGGTTTCCCTGAAACTGCGCCAATACACAATTTTAAACGATTTAAATTATGCAAGACATTTTGTAACACTTGGTAGCTCTTATTGTTAAAAACTGAATTAGCATTGATAGATCTATTATATTAATAGTCAAATCAGGACTCACTCAGTTCATTAATTCAAGTTATTAATTTAAATTGTATTTATTAAGGAAAAATAAATCAACTCTGACAAGACTTAAGCAGGAGATGACATCACACACACTGGTTTCGAAGGCCCCAAAATCTTGTTTTTATTGTCTTTATTCTAATTTTTAGCATGCTATATATTGTTGAGAACATCAAATAATTCGAAAATAAAAAGAACACCAAAATTATTCATATACGTACTGATAGCAAGGCTGGCATGAATCCAAATATTTTTAAGAGAGCTAAAACAGCCCCATTATCCTGCTACTCAAAATTTTAGATAAACAATCTTCTTCGATATCGAGTATCTCTTTTTATATTTAGACCATTTGTTAAACTTTTTTGCCCTCCTAAAAAGTGTACGTTTGCAGATAGCACCATTGATATAAGTCCTCGATACGTAATATACACTACCCCCTCAAATATCTGTTTTATATTAAATGAAACGTGTAGTATTCGACGTCTATTTGTCTAGCGGTTCTATTAACTGTGAAAAGGAAGCCGTCATGTTGTTCTTAAATCCTAAGACAACACAAACTTACAACCAATGACATGCTTTTGACATTTTCAATGGCATTTGCATGAATCCTTTTTTCGCTGCTGTTATTATTATTTTCCCAAAAGGGTGAAATTTTAAAGCGTAGGATTACAATTATTGTTGCTGTTGTCATAGAATACTAATTATTGTAAACTGCAAAACGTCATTTAATGTTGTTATGACGAAAATTACTTTAATGGAAAAAAAAATAATAAAAAATAAAAAAATTCATATATGAAAAATTGTGTTGAAAATTACCCTTATTCGAAAAGAAAACAACATATTAAGGTCCTTGTAAACATACATAGGCCGCACTTTTGCTCGCATATTGATATAAATAACAAAGCGTAAAGGGTAACATTTCATTGTGTATTAAGTTGTATCTTGTATTTAGTTTTATTAATATGTCTTGTTATACAAATACACGCACTACATACACATATACATGTATGTATGCATATATGGATGTACAATTGTGCCGACAAATGTGTTAATATTAATATTGAAGTCAGAAGAACTTGCCGTATGATATTCTTACATCTGTATTGAACTTAAAAGCGGCTTCTTTATTGCTGCTATTTATTCACTATGAGATGCTCTTGATGTGGACTATTATGATGATATTGGTGGTGGTTATGAGGACAATGATGGGAACATGCGTTCATATTTCATAATTCATAATCCTTATATAGTACTTGTTATTGCCGCTACTACTTTTAATATTGTTGTTGTCTTTGTTATTAGTGATATATGAATCCTGTTGCTGAGATTTATGTTATTATTATTGCTGTACTTTTTCATTAAAATTTCTCATTGACATATGAATTTCTGGGTAATGGCACCCTTTCACTGGTATGTTTTGCGTTTTTTTTTAGAATTTTCAGTTTGTTCGTTGGTGGTTGTTGTACAATCACTCAAACGTATATTTTTATAAAAGTCTACTAGAGGAAATGCTAAAAAAAGTTTTCAATGACAACATTCATTATGCAAAAATTGTTTATAATGAGCTGTAGGAAACAACCACAATACACAAATGCACCAATACAATCGCACTCTTACATTTTCTCACACGCTATATTATCCACTTTTATTTACAGTGATGTGAGAGTTTGCTAAAGGACATCATTATTGTTATAGCGGAAACAGCCCCACACACACACATACACCCCGCAATTAATTCATGTTGAAAATATGAATGAGCGTAGAGTTTTAATTATTTGTACTTAGAATGGAAGAGAAAGTAAATAAAAAGGCCCCATGAATTGAATTTGACAACTCTTTTCCACATGAGTATTTTTTCGGAATTTGTATGGATAACGTTGCTGGTAATGAAGAAGTTCGGATATACTCAGCAATAATCAATAATCTTTGTAAAACATTTGCTTTAATTTCTTGAAGATACAAAAAATTACGTTATATTTTTCTAAGGAAAAACTGTATTTAAGATTCCCAAAAAGCACAGACTTTATTTAGGTTTCATAATCCATGAAACAATTGCAACAAAAACGGTTTTAATAATTTTTTCGTAACTAGATATTTTAGATCATGACGAGCTCGTTTGTAAAAAAATTTTCATTATTTTGATGTCTCATTTATTGAGTATTAGGATCGATCACTTTAGCATGTAGTACTTAATTTTTCTTTCACACAGCCTAGTTTTTACCCTCTTTGATTCGATTTAAATTTAAAATTTTGGACAAAATAATAGGATATATTTGTCTATGCTTTTACATAAATTAAACGAAAGATATTCGAATTGTCTTTATATCAGTCCTTCGTTATTCGCGGAACTGATTATTTTTGTTAAAAAAATAATACGAAAATTAACTATTATCCGCAATAAGAATCGTTTTATTAAAAATAAAATCTAAATTCTTAAATTTTTCTAATGTTTGGTAAAAAGTCCTTTCATATTTAGAATCCAGTTCGTTTGACTCATAGGAAATGTAATAGCAATAAACTTTACTCCACATATCCTCCATATTTTATATTTAATGAATTTAACATTATTGTTTAGGATTCCCTCAAGGTATTGTAAAGATTCCAATACATCTAGTGGATTGTTTGGGATGATTGGCAAATCATCTGGTTCCGGAGTATATGCTCTGAATTTCATTAAAATTAAAAAAATGTTTTAATTCAAATATATATATTTTTGTTAAATTATCCTTCTATTGAGAAAGGAAAAAGGAATTTGTACTTTGGTAAATACCGGTGTACAGTAGGGATTCGTCATGTCACCTTTGCTACTTAACGTTGTTCTTGAAATAGTTCTTGATTCCCACGGAATTCAGTGGGGCCTATACAAGACCCATGTGACTTAGATTACGCCGATGACATTTGTGTACTGTCACACACGTTCAACGACATATCTCAAAAATTAAGACTTCTAGAAGCAGCGACAGCGAAAGCAGGTTTAAAGATAAACTTAGAAAAGACCAAATCCATGTTTGTGAACACTCTCAACGGGGCCGTCTGTTGTCAGTTAAGCGGTATCAGTTTCTGCCACCTCGGCAGTATTATCAACAGCAATGGAGGATCTAATGTTGATATCGAAACCGCATCAATTCTTCCGGACGGTCATTTGATCTTCTAAGTTCTGTATGGAAGGCTACCAATATCTCCAGAAAAACAAAAATCAGCATATTTAATTCCATCGTGAAGTCAACTTTATTGTAAAATGCGAGACTTGGAATGCAGCTGCGCGTGACATAAACGCACGTATTTACCAATAGATGATGAGATGGTGTAGCGACCTTGAAATCAGTAATAATCCGTTCTGCTAGTCTGGTGAATAATAAATTATTCCAAATAGTGAGATTTGAACTCAAGCGAAAAAATTTATTTCAATATACGCATAAACATTTGTTCAATTCACAAGCTCGTATTAATGTCGTATGTGTTGTGTAATCGTCTAATTATACATACATATATACGTTTGAATTTTATATGTTTTATAAATGGTTGTATTGAGGACAGGTATGGAAAAATTCTATTTGTAACGCAAAATTCCGCCAAAATTTGCAAAATTTAGAAGAAGAAATTTGTCTGTTCACAAGCCCATAAACAAATATCGTCTATTTTTAAACGATAAGACATACGACGAGCTTGTGAATTGAACAATTAATTTTAAATAAAACTTTTTTTCATACAATTTCATTACGATATTGGCAGAAACAAACTAAAATCGTTTGACTTTATTTAGCCTTCAAAAACTTCTCAAAAACTTTTGTTAACACCTTGAAATCTTAAGCTGTTTTTGACACATTTTCCGCTAGTCGCAGGATGTTGCACGTATTATTTCTTTCGTGCAATTACATTTAAAACAAAACCAAAATTTTCGAATATGTTTTTGTTTTAAAAGTAATTTTGCAAAAGAAAGAATTCGTTCGACATCGTGGGGCAGGCAGTTTTTCTGTACTTTGAAGTTATTTGCATCATCATGCTTTAATGATCCTTTATATGGTTTTAATGTTTCTGTTTTTTCTCTTAAATTTTAGAACTATTTTCGTCGGCAGTGTTTTATCACTAAGTCAACGTTTTCTTCGGAAGCCTGGTTGCTTTAAATTGCCAAGTCTTCCCTTTAGCGACTAACTAACCTTTTAATTGATCTAATTGAAGCGTTTATATACCGAGACACAGCACTATAACCTTACATTTGGATTTGTATGTTAAAACAAGTCAAGGGTCTTATCTACTATATCAAAAAGGCCCCACAAAGTTTACTCAACTGCGTATCATTTTCAATTCCCTTCATAACTTCTCATCTTTTCATTATTTCAATATTAAAAAAAATAAATACAAAAAAACTTAAGGATCATCCAGAGCTCAGCACCCAATGGTACTTACAAAAAGTGGTGAATGTATAATGGATGAACGTCAAAGAGTTTTTTTGAAAGACTAAATGTGTAGCGGAGCCCTAAAAAGAAAACGTATTTTTTTTGTGTTAAACACAGTAGTAGACATTTATCCTTTTGACATGTATAAACAAGTACTGTCTTTGTTTATACAACAAAACACACACAATGACGCAAGGATACAAGAATGAATATATAACTATACATAACATATTACATAGTATATACAAAAATATATTATTCTATGTGTTCTTTTGTAGTTACATATATTTTTATTTTAATTTTAATAAAAAGCAAACAATCAACAACTTGATGCAGAAAATGTAAAAAAATAAAAATACACATAACAAATTCAAATTTAAGCTTTGTGATTTTAATTTTTAGCAAAATCTCATCTTTTCAATACAAATTTTAAAAATGGCAGTCAGTCAACCAAGCATCCTTTATCCTTGCGCTGAGATGTTTGCATGGCATTTCAGCTTAAGTGGCACAACGAGTGAACAAAATGAGTGCAAGTGTGTACGTGTGCTTGTGTGTTTAGCATATCCTTTGAGGATTTTGATATTGCCTTGATGACGCTTTTATTTTATGCAAATTTAGTTGTTGGCCTTTAAGTGTCCTGCCATATTTCATGAGGATTTAATGTATTGTTTTTTTTTCCTGTGTAATTATTAAGGGTTGACGAATTTTTGTGATTATAATGATTTTAATTCATATTTTGTTAATGACGTCGTTCATGATTGTTTTTTGTTTTGTTTGTATGTGCTCGTTGTTTCCCATACCGACTTGAAGATTTCACTTCGCCATTGATTTGTTTGAAGAGTTTTAATGTCTACATTTCAAAATACTTAAAATTAAAATCAAAATACCATGACATTTCAAGTATTCTGTTGTTTTGTAAATTTGAAAATGTTTTATTGTAATTGAGGGGAAGAGGGAGTTTCCATACAAATGGCGACCATTAACGTTGGCTTTAGGTTTTTTTTAAATATGTATTTAAGAATGTCAAGTGAAGGATGATCGTTTCATTTCTAAGTTATTGGAACCAATTATACAAATATAATTGAATTTCTTTAATATTCCAATGAAAACGATCACTTCCTATAATTTTCATAAATTAAATAATTTGAATTTATGTGTAAGCACTTTGCAGAAAACCAAACTTTTCTTTAGCAGGTGCAGTTAAACCAGCAGACATCAAGCAGTACACCAACAAATGCTGTTAAGGTAAAACAAATAATTCAAATATCTCAAAATGTCAAATTGTCACAGATCTTCAATTCAACAAAGAGACAACAATTAAAATTATATTAAAAACAAACGAAGAGAATATATATTTTATCTTTTAAATATACATAAGTGACTGAATTAACTGGTTTGTTTGTGGTCCCAAGAGCTGAGTTAAAATGAGCTGACTACTGGCAATATCATCGTCATTAACCAAAAACTATATGCATGCAGAAACATATGCTTCTACTAACTAAAACTTATTTCTAGCAATTCATTAGGCAAGTTCTTTTTATTCATATTTTGTTACTGTAGACAAGCCTTCTTCCTTACTTTTGCGTTTTTGTACTGTTTTCAAATGTCATTTTGGAGAGCGGCTAAGTAAACCAAGCAAGCCAAAGCCCGCTAGATGAAGATTGAAATGCAACAGGAAAAAGTCGTTACAATTTGGTCACGAAATTTTTAACAAACAAATCAAGCAGCCAGCCAACCAGCCGGTCGGTCAACTACTAATTCATTTGTTGTAACTAGTTCGAACTACATCATCATCGTCGTCGTCGTCGTCATCATCGTCGTCATCATCAGCAGCATCGACGACACACAACAAAAAAATGGTATTGTCGTGCGTTAAGCTGTCATTTGTCCATGTTGTCCGATTGCATTCCAATAAAATTGTCATTTTATATGGGAGCAGACACGCCACCAAAGATGGATTGATTCTTTATAATACACATTCTGTTAAGCAGAGACACGAACAAACCCCAATCAAGATTTCAAAGATTTTGATGAGAGTTTGAAATGATAAAAACGACATCGTCAGCCGGCTGTAGCAACAAAAACAACATCTGACGATTAAATGTAAAATATCTTTCAGAAAAAACAACATCTGACGATTAAATGTAAAATATCTTTCAGTTGGAGTTCGTTGGCTTGACGCCAAATTGTCGTCGCATGTTTTTATTCATTCATGATTTGATTTTAGTTAATGCCCTACACTTAAAAAACAGGATCCCAAATCAATATACATACTCAAAATTAAAATATGCAACTTAAAAAGCAACGCTTGCATCAGCTCAAGGAAACTAATGGAAGCAGGCTAGAACTTCTGATTGAGGAGGAAGAGGAGCCAACAAAAAGATCACATGGCCGTCAAGAAATTGTCAGGCAGTTCAGCTGTGGGAAAAGATAAGTTGTCGCTCAAGCGCTGTGCAGTCTGATAGACTACTTTCACATGCTGGTTGACTAATGATCCGTGTGGAAGTGAAACTGGAAGTGAAACAACAACGTTCATAATTTGCAAGTTACTTTTTTCCAATTGACTCTGATTTGGCCGACAATTAAGGAGGCTGTACAACTTGCATTACCTGAGAATATTTCATCTGATTTTGCTAAATAAAAATTAAAAATCTGCATTAAATATACCTTGAAGTAATGATGACAATATTTTTAAATCTGATTAATAGTCTTGAAGGTATTTAGAAAAAATAGTTTTTATAAAGTTTAAAGATTTTTCGATTTTGAAAAATTAAAACCGAGAACGATATAAATCATGTTCTTGCTCATTTACTTGTGAATAATAATCAAAAGTTGTGCACCGGTTTTGGCATCCCCTCTACATGTTTGCATATAAATATATCAAAAATTAGTTATTTCACGTAAAAACATTACTGTCGGATCTGCTACTGTAATGAGCTCTTCCTTGTTCCTTTCTGCATTAAAAAATAATTTCAACAAACTTGAATCAGACTTGAATCAAGACATTCGCGCTTTTATCTTTAACTTTATCATATCAACAATTTTATTAAGAATTTAAAAAATGCATGTTCTTGATGATAATTTATTTTGTAAGTTTTTATACCTTCATACCGATAATGGCAAAATAGTTTGCTTGCTCTTCATAAAGCACCTGCAAGTCGATGCAAACCATTCAGCAATTTTTTTTATTGTGGTCTACTTAATGTTGAGTCTGTCATCTGGAAGTACGACAGAGCGATCACAATGTTTGCATGCAGGACAATTAAAATACAATAAAGCGTTTTTCTTTCTGCAGACACATTTATTACACACTGTAGTCTTATAAAAGCTTGTGATTTATAAAAGAGTTTAAAGCGTGATTTAATGCTTTCTTTGTTTTGATTTGCTTTAGAAATGACTTTTGACGAAGTCAACCAGTCTACAACATAATGACTTTTAATTAAAAGACGGTACTACGCCTTTTCCCTTTCTCTTTATTACAAAACCACTTAGCTTGGCTTGTGGATTTTGATGGTTCATAGACATTAGGTCAGTATTGAGAAGAAACTTGCTAATGGCTGCCATGTGTGTTTCTGTAGTATTGGACTGAATTGTATATAAAGAAATAATAATAACAGCCACCAAATTACCTGAGAGAAAAACAGCGGAAATCTGCGTGCGTCAGTTAACCAACCAACATCAAATCACAAGCAGCCGTTATTCAGTTTGAATAATCAGTCAGTCAGTCTACTTTTTAGGAATTAATATTTAGATTACTTTAGTTTATGTCAAATTTAGTTTTTCAATTGTGATTTTGTTGCGCTGATTGTCTCTTTTGCTGGCTCAATTAAAATTGAATTTTCGTCAAGTAATGGGTTGGGCATGATTGCTATTGTTTTTGAGTAAAGACGGGACTGTGAGTAACTTTTCACTGAAGATAGTGCACGATCACAAGCACGGAATTGTTTTTTGCCGATAAAATGGTAAACTGACAGCTGTATCTTTGTTATGTTGTATACGAGAAAATAATTGAAGTCAATGTAAAATATTTTTCAACTTCTGAAACACTCTTCAGCTTATGTTATTTAAAGGAAGCAATTGCTCACGATCATTCGTGACTAGGCGTGATACGTGCTAGCCACATGAAATGTATCCAGTACATTCCTCACTACCGCAAGCGCGTAATTTATTTTATCTATTTTGTATACAAATACATAAGGATATTCGAGAGAGCTTTACGTGCCTCGAATTACTTTGGATACCCTGTTCCATAGTCGCCTTTTGTTGTTCGTAGTTTGGAAGTCGCTTTTTTCGAATAACCCTACAAGAAATAGATGATCGAAACTAATGTGTACAAAATCTTCATACTAATACATTTATAAGAATTTAACATTTGAACAAACATATGACTGTCATGGGTGATAGAAAAATCTACAAAAGCTACAATTTTTTGACATATGAGTATTTGATTTCAGCAAAAAGATAAGTACATATTCAATTAAATAGAGTTTTTTTCACACCGCAGCACTTTAAATACCTGTTATTATTGAGTTTTCAGTTGAAGATGGCGACTTGCTGGAGGATAATGTAAAGAATGATCGGCCGCACGAAAGTGAAGATCGCTCCTATCGCAAGGATATCAAGATCAATGCTGATTCAGATGACATTATGGTAAGAAAATTAGAGTGTATCTTCAATATCTGTTGTCGCTACTTACTGCAACTATTAGTTCAACTACACAAATAAGTTCTTTAAGCTATAAACAAAATTAACGTTATCCTTAATTTAATATACTT
Source organism: Gymnocheta viridis (assembly GCA_956483585.1). Lineage (NCBI taxonomy): Eukaryota > Metazoa > Arthropoda > Insecta > Diptera > Tachinidae > Gymnocheta > Gymnocheta viridis. Next base: position 41,784,859 of record OY101441.1, read on the forward strand.
TAGTCCCTTTCCTCTATGCCCTCGACGCGTGAGAAGCAAAGCAAACAAGTTGGTGACGAAATGTTGGACATTTTAACAAAACCTACTGAAATTTAAATCGCATGGTGGGGCTCAAGTAATGGGTTTTGTCCTCATGGTACTAAAGTGGAATGCATTTTATTTATTTTCCCATTTAAATTTGAGTTTTTTAGAGAGTACACTATTATTGTACACATTATTTTCTTATACATATAATTCTAATATAACAACTGAATTGAAAACAATCGCGTTTTATTTCAACAGAAATGTCCATCAACAGTGGTGAATCAATTCATTTAGTTTGACAAGTAAGCGGTGACCGCTTATGATTCATGGCTCTAGTTTAATGACGACAATACTGAGAGTAATTCGACTGTGATATTTTTCTTTTTATTTTTATATTTTTTGTAATTTTTAATTCATTAAGTTCGTGTTTTGTGCTGTCCACTGTATACATAAACTGTGATATTTTAAGCAATACAAATATCCTAATGTAAAGATCAATTATTTTAATAAAGAAGCATCCCTGAGGAAGTTGGAAAAATACCAACGAAACGTAGGATAAAATTAAAATTAAATAAGTAATCTTTTATTTATTTATTTGATATTTAAAAATAGACCTTGAAAGCCTGTATTTTGGTAATAACGTCCAAATAAAACTAATAATTTTTTTTCATATTGGCCTTAAGAAAATTATAGAAACTTTGTTCTACATGATGATGGATATTTCTATCAGCAATGCCAGTCGTATTACCGGTCCAATGACCGTCACTGTTGAGATGAAAATCGCAACTCAAGAGAAGGCCGACCATATAGGCCTTGATCAAAAATTTAATCGTTTCTTTAGTTGATTTACTTTGTAGATTTAATAAAAACATATAAAATAAAATTGGACTTCCCACACATGAAATTTTATTCATATTTGAAGTACTTATTTTCAAAACAAAAAAGGTATTTTTTCAATAAAAGGATCAATCATTAATCCTAATTTAAATCCTAGATATTGCCAGAGGGATAAAAGCAACACAACAAAACAAGCGAAAAAGAACAATACCTATTAGTCTACACACAAGAGTGTTTGTTGAACCAATTATAATTTGACAACAAGTGAATACAAATCAAGGATATGTAAAACGAGAATTTGCATACTTTACAACAGGCTTAACTAGTGTCCAAACAAAAAAAAAATAAAAAATAACAATGAGTTGAAACATTAGCAACAAAAACTGAGCATTCCGAATTTGCCAAAAAAGAAAGTAGCTGAATTCGAAAACCGCTTTGGCAAAAATAACAAAGAAGTACAATAGTAAGCCGGCGTTACGAATGAATAATTATGAAAATAGATCACCATAGAATGCCACCAGAAGAATCTTTAAAACAAACGTTAAAAGAAAACAATAGGGAATCTTAAAAAAGGATCATCTGCTTGTTTAGTTAGCGCCATGCGCTACAGGCTTTCCATAATAAATATCTTTCCATCTAAACAAGGAAATGGCAAATTTTTGCACAGCAGGACGGAGTCACAAAAGGACAATTTAAAATAAAAGCACATGTTTAAATTTAACGCCACCTGAAAAGAAAGAACTACAAAAAAAAAGAACACAAGGCAATTAAAGACAACAACAATATTTTGCTATTTTCAAGATTGTTTGAAATTGATCAAAGAAGCAAAAAACACACAAAAACGAAATGTAATTAATTAAGAATAAGCCCTTCGAATGGACAAGTGTTTTGTGAATCCGTAATAGAAAAATTATTCGGTTTTTTTATACTTATAAGATTGATTGTTGTCACTTGTCATTTACTTGTAGCAGCATTTTGTTAGAAGCCAATGTAAGATTTCATGTAGTGAATAATATAAACTCAATGCTAGACTTTTAAGAAAACAGGTAGCGTAGTAGTTTAAAACAACAGCTCGTCAATTCATCAATTTCACAGCAGCAGTTGACAAACTATCAGTATCTAGTTTTTTTACCATAGATGTATTTTATTTTTTGTAAGATTTTTTTGGATGAATTTATCGCAAACAACTGTTACTTTTGAAATCCTTCAATATGTTTTTTTTCTGTGGAGGAAATTTGAAAACAAAAAAATATTGCAGCAATAACTTGGCATTGGCTTCTATTAAGAACGACATACTTTTTCACACAAACTACAAACTGCTTTACAGTAGTTATGTGATTGATTAGTAATTAAACAAGGAAATTATTCTCTGAGTGTCACAGTAGTACAGCAGGCGCTTTTCATAAAGATTGTCGGTCGGCTGGCTCCTAAGCCCTTGAAAAAGCGATTTTTTTAAATATTGTGTGTTGTTTAAAACAAGTTTTAGCGCGCAACAAAATAGATTAACAGTGGACCAGTGAGTAAAACACTTGACTTCAAACTCAACTATTCCTCCAGAAGCACGAGCTCAATACTCAAACCAGACCTTTAATTTCTATTTTCAATTACTTCTGTATATTGACATTTTCAAGTCGCTATTTGTGTAAGAGAAGTTGGCAAGTATTTGTCTCCAATTACATCACTAAGCCAAAGTAATGAATTAAGACGCCAAAGTAAAAGTACAACAAATATTTACTTCATAAGTTTAATAGCATTTTAACTCATTACTTTGCCAAATTTGAAAGTTTTAAATCAAAAACCTTTTCAATAAAATCCAGAGAACGTCTGGATAATATATATATTTTATTATGGCTGTTGGAGTCTGCATCAAATTCTATTTTGGTCATTCCATTGCTGTCATGCTAAAAGTGACTGGGACGAATTTTATTAATTGCCTTTTTATTTCCTTTTATTTGAAAGTATTTTAGTCAAGTGTTCCATATTTTTCCAAAAATAATTTTGAAATAGTTTAAAAACCGGGATTTCGATTTTCCTACATACAACATAGACTACTGTGGATGCTTGTCCCATTGTCCCCTTAATAAAAAATAAAGTCTATCTAAAGATCAGCCATACCACCTATAGCCAAATGCAATTATATTGAAATCGAACGGCCCGTTTAGAATCTGCATATTTATTTGCGCAAAGTGGGAACCGAAATACTTATCCAATAGTTTGTGACAGTTTAAGGCTTTCGTTGCTGAGTGACAGGGTCAAGATGGATGCTGGTTTCTACGATCCGAGATGACATCCTCTTGAGTGTGCAACAATCTTTTAAGAACCATAGATAAGGAAGTAGTTGAAATAGTTTATCATACAGTGATCGCGGATTCATGGGAGCACACACATATATTTTTCCTCCAAAAATGAAGAAAACACCTCTCAATTCTGTTGGTTTTGCTTAACAATTTTTTTTTAATTTTATGTTTAAAATGCTCTTAGCAGGAGCTATACAGAAGAGCCGATGAGGTTCTAAATAAAACAAACAACTGGTATTAGCCGAAAGACTTAAGCCTTAATCCGAACAAGACAAAAATTTCTTTTCACCAAAAAAAATAAAATTCGCTTTTCTAAACGAAGCCGATAAAGTGAAGACCATAATATTATTGAATGAGAAGCACAAATGAAAGCTCAAAGAGCCAATAATGCTCTCAGATGTATGTGTTTATCTAAAACATACATGATGGCTATAATTAGATCAATTCTTTATGAACAAAACTTAATCAATTTTAACCAACTGCAAGTTACTTTAGATTACTAATTTTGGCTTAAATATTTTGCAATCATGTTAACACAGTTAACAGTCTTACAAGTAAGAGAGAAATACTACGTTTGCATATTTAAAAAAAAAAACATAATAGATAGAGTTTCTAAATCCCGGCTGTTTTGTGAAATCACGAAAAGATTTGTTTTATATCTGGGTCTACGAAATACTTAAGAATGTTAAACAATGTTAATTTTACAGTGATATTATAGTATATTGTCAAAAAGTTGTTGTTTGTTGCGGTTCAGCAAGTCTACATGCCGGCATTTCATAAGTGCTTGCGAAATCATCAGTGGACCTTTCTGACCACATTTTAAAAAGTTTTTAGATAATTTGGCATAAGCACCAATGAAATACAGGTATATTACTATACTAGTTTACCCGTAAAAAACAGTATCTTGTTGATAATAAATATATCCATAATACATTTTGTGATATACATTTTTATGAAAACAATGAATAAAAACAAAAAAAATCAGAATTGGCAAGTTTAATATAAAAATAATTTATAATGAATTCATTTTATTAAGAAACAAGACAGATTAAAAAGATGTTTAAATTCTCGAATTCTTGTCCCGATTCTGACTGTCAAACACCATTTATAAAATAATAATTTTTGTATAAGTATGTTTTTTGACTGGGAAAGTCACAGCGAATTGAATCTAATTCGCCGATGCACAGACCTTGTTAATCACCTTCGTTAATATTTCATTGGTACCATGGTCGAATAATACAGGGAGTGTCGAAGCTACAACAACACTGCTTTTTATTGCTTTTAGGTTCGAAGTTGTCAAAAAGCACAAATGAAAAACAGCAAAAAACTTTATATTCATTCAGATGCATGAATCAAGCAAACAAGATTGCGCATTGCGCAGGTCCGTTATTTCGTTGTGTGTGATCGTGTTGTGTTGTGTTGTTTTTTAGTGTTGTGACGTAGACATAGAATATGTGTTGTAAAAAAAGGTACATTTCCGTATGGAAAGCAAGCTGAAATGTAAAACTTTGGTAGTCCGAGGAAGCTCTACTTTAAGTACCTACAAGCCCAAACTTATAAGTTTTACTCGACTGCATCTCTCTTCTTTCTATTTAAAATTTTGTTCAAATCGATGCACCCGTTTAGAAGTTAATTAGATTTTCAGATTTTCGCCAGAAATGTCTTACACTTTTTACAACCAACACTCTTTTGTATTCTATGATGACGTAGATGCGCAATAGAAATTTATTTTGTACGGCTGACTGCGCAATCTTGTTTTCTTGATTCTTGTGTTTGGTTGCATTTTCTGCTCTATAAAGAATTTTGTTTCTTTTCCTTTTCTTATTTGCATTTGAAATATATGTATGGTCAAGTGTGCTTTTTATTAGTGTGTGTGTGTGTTAGTAAACAATAAACAAATTTTGATAGATGCGTACCCCCAAAAAATAAGTCCATTAACGTTTCGACAGTACCTGTATTATTCAGCCATGATTGGTACCATATAGAATAATGTGATATGTCAAAACCTCTAACGCACACATATTTTAATTTGGCAGGCAGTTTTGGTAACAAATTTAATTTCCAGAAATTAAAAAAAACTGTTCGCTGTTGATGGATGTGGGAATAAATTTTAACAATTGCTAAATAAATTGTTAATAAAATATCAACCACATGTGTAAATTGATTTTGGAAAAAATTATCGACAAAATTTCCCATGAACCGGGAAGCTGAAAGCGCTTTACATTAACGAACCCCTAACGTCTTTTGATCCTCTTAAAAGATTGGATAAAAAAAGGACTTAGCACGTTTGCATACCCATCTAACGATTTTTTAACTTAAACACTTTTCTAGAAACCCTCAAACAAACAAAAGTAACAAAATTTCCATTAATCAAACAGTTGGAGGTTTCTTTAAAATTATTTTTTGCAAACTCACAGGTACGATGTTTCAAAAACATGACAACATATAATCTAAGCGCCACTGTTTTATATTTAAATCGATAGAGAAAATTATTTTGATTTTCCTTAAATACAAAATGTGTCAGCATATTATGGATGGATGGATCGATCGTTGGTAGAGATCAGGGAAAGAAAACGACAATTTCAACGCCTTATAAAAATTAGAGGAAAACAGAAGAATTAATGATTAAGGATAATAGTAATTATTACCACAGTAGGTTAAACACACACTTACTAACTTAGCTCTCATTGTCGCTGTCTCATGCTAGGCGGCCTTCGTTTGTAGTTTATTTCTTATATGTTTTTTTTTCGTTTTTGGTGTCCCTATAAAGCGGTGTTTTTGGCTTTTGATATCAAACGAAATTCAAAGGAATATTCTTTTGTTTTTCAGTTAATTCAAAGACAATTATGATGTGGCACAATGGCTTGATCAATGATTTTTTTTGGTTTCTCACATTGGCCACCTATGGTTTTTTAGTTTAACTAAACACGTTTATTTATAGTATTTGTACTTCTTGATACTACTTTGGAATTGCATCTACAGCCGCTTACAACTCGATGACGCAGCAAGTGCATTGTTGATGGCATACTAATTTTAAACTCATTGTAGGACTTACAAGCTTGTAATCGATCAATTGTATTAAAAGTAATTATTTTTATATTTTTATAAAGCACTCTTTTCTTCTAACTGCAAGGCAATATTATAAATTTTAAGAACCTTTGAATTTGCTGCTTAATTTAGTTGTTGCTTGCTTTTGTTTTCTTATAAGTTCAAGTCTATTGCACTTTTTGTCTTTTTAAAGAAAAAAATTAAAGAAATAAAAAACATGAACTAAACTCATCCATGAGAATGCATTTATACAAAAGAATCATAATTTCTGAAAAAAATCGATTAATTATGGCTTTTTGATTTATAAAACCTGAACAAATTTAAAGGCATCATGATGTGTTTTCTTTTTTTTCTTTCATTTGGATTTTCAAAAAATTAACACTGCATTTTTGATTTTCAATGACCTGACAGTCTCGCATGGCGCCAATATTTCAAACATCATTAATATTTTATTCGGCTGAAAGTTACTCAATTCAGAACAAGAACAAGAACAATTTCTAACAAGTTCAAAGCTTCATTTAACTGTCTCCACTTTGTTACAGCAACATTTTCAAACACGAGAGAGAGAAGAGTACAAAATGATGAATGTAAGTTCAGTTTAATAAATCCGTCATTGTCAACCTAAAACTTGTATGTGTGGCTCGGACTCAAAATAATGGCGTTTTCTTCCAACATCTCCCTACAATGAATGACTGAGTGACTGACAATCCAAAAGACCAACTGTTGCCTTATTCAAACAATTCCGATCCTTTTTTATTTTTGTATTTTCCTTTTACTTTTTCTCTCAGGGTTGACATACTCGTATGAAAAAAAAAATTATTGTACTTCAACTGGTTACTCAATCTTTGTTGAATGGCTGTTTGTCTGGCCGTCAAAAAGCGTCATAATGTTCATTTGTCGTTGTAGTAATAATGAGACGGGAAGGCGAGACTGCCATCAGGATTGAGGAACGAGTGTTTAATTGTCAAACAAACGTTTTTGTTGTTCTTTTTATAATAATAATTTTGTTAAAGTGTTTTAATAAAATGTCATTTACTCCCCTTGACTTTTTTAATTTTGTTTGGTAGTGCACAATAAAATGTCATTTAATAGCATTTGACAGATGTCAGTTTAGTCCTCACACTTGTTCGTTTTATTAACGTGGCGGTAGATTGATTAGATTTTTGGACGAAGTAAAAGACTTTTAAAATTTAACTGATAAGAGCTAATAAAAGAAGAAATTGAAAATAAAAGTTTCTTTAGATTTTGTTAAAGAGATTAATAAGTGATTTCTTTATTTGAACTGATATATGTACATACATGACACTGATGTAAGTTATTTTAAAATTTTATCGACATAGAATTTATCCAAAAACAATTTCTTAAAAGTTAAAAAGAAATGGGTAAACTCCGATTTGAACTCAAGCCAAAAATTCATTTCAATATAAAAAATTTTCATTGTAAGTTTTGCTATTAGCTTTGCGTGAACAAAATTTATTTTTCCCCAGAAATATTTTCGTGTCTTTGAAAAACCTTAAACGACCGCCCAAAAATATCACTCTTCCATTAAATCTTTAATTGCACTTTGAATTCTGCAAATAAACATGAGCAAGCAAAATAAAATGATAAGCGAAAAATCTCAAATGAGCTTTTAAAAGAGAAAAAAAAAATATCTAAATGATAACACAACGAGTGACGACATTTTTGTTAGATGTATACCAAAGATAATAAATATTTAAATAACAGATTTGCCTGATATCCAGCTCTAAACAACACAAATGCTGGATGCTCACAAATGAGGCCTTTTGGCTATAAAAATAAAACCGCAAATGCAGATGAAGTAATTCTTTAACGTCGTTAACCAAGTATTACCACTACATGCAACAAAAGCAGAAGCTGTGGCAACTACTACTAGAAATAAATGAAGGCACTGCGATGCTTATTCATGGTATTATAGCGTTGCATATCCATCCATACACTTACATAAAAACTTAACAACCATCCATCTATTCGTTTAAGATGATATTACAACTTCGTCATCCGTTTAAACTTAAAAGCTTGATGCAAAACAACATTTGCGTTTATTTGTTTCAGGCATAGTTTTTGTTTTTGCTGGATTTTCTTTTTTATTTCATGATACGAATATTTTGCTGTTAGTTTTTGGTGTGGAAAATAAGAGTTTATAGAACCGACATGTTGGTGGTACGAAACTGTATTTATTGTCTTATCACAAATAAAAATCTTGACAGCAATAGTGCAACACGAAAAACTACACAGTGTCCAACATGGTAATACCATTCAATATCCCATCTCTTTAACGCGTCTTTATATAGTACAGGGTGTCCTAATAAGGGCGGCTAGGTGTTGACAACTTATGGCGCCGAGGCTGTTTTAATGTCGTTTGTCAAATCCGATATTTGCTACTCAGTATCTAATGCCAAATCAAATAATAAAACCTATTATCCAAACGCATGGCACCCATTTTATAGTAGATATGACTCTGCAAATTTTGGTAACCAAATTGAAGAAGATCGGTTTGGTAAATAGTCTAACCAATGACGTACATACGTCAAAGATTAAATCGGCTGAGAACATCTGCAAAAGTGTTCAGGACAAATCGATCTCTTAGATGTCCCTCAACGTCAACGGTGATCGGTACAGATCAATGGCCTCAAATTGAATTCTATGCACTTGGACGGTATGTAGTTTCAGTAGCATCTCCATCGTATTTCACAACAGTTATGTATCTTTACGAACTACTTGCCGTTATTGCGGAACCCCATACATGCACTAATTTTGCTAAGCGTACACTGCTAAGCGTGAATCAAAAGTGTGATCGAAATGTAATATATAGGAAGACAAAATAAAAATTATACTTCCGTAAAATTTGTGTGGCAGATCGGAATTCTTCGCCTCAAAAAAACACCCTACAAAAACTAAGACCCACTTGACCAAGACATCCATTTGTGATATCGCCTGCGAATGTATTTTCGTGTAAAAGATTTGAGATCTATAAACAAAAACGAATCGAAAAAAGTTTACTTATCGGTATGTGTTGTATCAAAATCATATCGATCTTAAATATGCGTTCGATATCAGTAGCAAATCTTTAGCAGTATTAAACGGGAGCCATAAAGAATGTGAAATCGAAAAAAAATTTATCGAAATTTTGTTTTTATTTAATATTATTTTTCTAATGTAAATGGAATATTGTATCTTTAATTTTATTCATTTATTTTTTTGAATGTTACTAGTCAATGCAAGAACCTTTATTGGAATTCGTGCCGGAATCTCAATACTGCTGGAATAGCTCACTACCAGCCAGGCTACCGAACCATTTGAATTGGGTTCATTAATTTCGTATAATATAAGCGTTCACATAAAATAATCATTCACTAAATATGTCGTAGAAGTTATCGACTGTAGATCGTTGTAGCGAACGTTCGATTTTAATAAAATATTCAGCATTTTTTCTAATATGTATTTTCGAGAAATTAACGAAAGCAGTTTTTTTGCAACGAACGTTTGTATATTTTAAAAATTCCACAAACTTTTAACGGCGAATTTTTGTCTTGAAAATTCTTTGGATTAGCGAACATTCGCTTGTTTTCGAATATTAGGTCAGGTAGGTAGTTGCACATAGTAGTCATAGTGGAAGTAATAAAAGACTGTGTCTATTGGTCCCACACAATCAACATCTCTTTTGGTGGATTAAAAAGAAACACGCAAATAACGTGCTGCAGTTGGTTTTAAAGAGCATGCTCAGCTAAGCGCGATAACAAAGAAAAAAAAAAGAAAAAAGCTGCGAGTGCAGCTCTATGATATTGCAGCAAGACGCGTATGTATATGTGAAAATGTTTGCGTGGTTATGTTGGACAAAGTTTTATCACGTTATAACGCTTTTAAGATGCTCGTACGTTGCAAATGATGTATGATCGCTCGTATACACATACAAATAGCTTCTAGGCAAAAGTTCGTTTTTTAATATTTTATTTATATTTTTTGCTAATGGAAAAATCTTGTCAGATCGCTTGGAAAAACAAAGACAGTTAAGACTTATTTGTTTTTATTTTGCACAAAACACACAAAAAAAACACTTCAACACATCCATATAAAGTTTAATAAATTCTATGAAATTTAGTTAAATATTAGATGTCTGCCTGTCTCTGGTCTACAATTAACTAGCATATAATTTTAATAATAAATAATTTTGTCACCATTTATTGTCCATCAATATTCACTCGCTTGTCGGACAAAGAAAGACCGTTGAAAGGAAACACTAATTATGAGTTTCTCTAATAAATTGTCCCCATAATCACAATTAAGCATTTACCGGCTAAATGTGATTTGATCTTAAATTACTATATTGCGTGTTAATAATCTTCTACGACTGACGACCGACTATGGTGTGCTATAATATTTTATGTGTGTTATAGACGAGTATTTTATTTAGCATTTTTCCAACATGTCTTTAGTTACTTCAACACACCTCTTTTATAAGCATTTGAGCGTAGAGACATTTCTTCTTGTCATTAGAATTTATCTCATCTTAAGGTGTATAATTCATCAGAGTCGTCAGTCATTCAGTCAGTCAGTAATATAGTTTGTTCGTGAGTTGTGGATTGTTGAAAGAATGGAAATTAGAAAGTAGCCTGAAGAATGACAGCTACTTTTTTCCTGCTGTTGTTTTAAACTCTACAAAAATATGCTATTTTAATTTAGTTTTGGCCAAACACAATTTTGTTTTATTTTCTGTTTATATGTACGAGTAGCTAATCATCTTTTTATAATATTCTGTGAAAAAGAAAAAACCGAAGCGGAATCTAATAAGCACCTACTGTGCTAAGTTAGAGGACGACAGCTACTATGACGTGACTTTTGGCACATTTTCCTGAAGATTTATTATAATTTTAAAGCTGTCAAAGGATAATTACGGCATACAGCGTTTGCTAGAAATGCGTTAGTTTCTATTTAACATTTCAATTAAGTAAAAGATCAGAAGATTTTAAAAATTAATTTATTAAAATCTTAGCTTAGCTGGCATGGCAATGATGGAAAATAAAAATTATATAATAGCATACGCTTTTTGAATTCTTCAATATAATATTTGTTTGTTAATTTCAAGGATGCTTGTTAGCACTGTGCAGCAAAGTTAACGTATCATATCCAACTGAATTTTTTATTTTTTACGGCTTTGTATACATTTGTGATTTCATTGAAGGTTTGTTAATAAGGTCTACTTATTAGTCCAGTTAATCATGAAACATTTAGTCTTGTATTCTATTTTATTAATAATCTTATAGATTATTTTATATCCTGGTTTTTTATGATAAGGCTAATGAATTCGCATTGCATAGACCTGAGTAACCACCCTCGATTTCATAAAAAAAAATATTTCCATATTTTCACATAATTTTCTAGATAGACTCTCCAAAGTAGGGGCAGATCCCGAGGAAGGCGTCAGCGGTAAAGGATATTCACCCCACATTAGGTTTATGTACAATTCTCCCATCTCTACAAAAGATCTCAAAACACTTTCCCTGAATCCATGCCTGGTCCGAAGTGTGGCACCTGAAAGCAGACAGTGCTGCCTAAACAAGTTGAACAGAGAGAAGAAAAATCTTCAGAAAATTTACTTTAATCCTTTAGGAGTGAGTCATGTAACTAAATTTTCTTCTAAAAGATAAAGCGACATATTGCTTGTAGTCTGGTGACCGAAGAGAACTCGAAAGCTATAAAAAAAGTAGCAATCACAGCTGCAGCGAAATTCGGAAGAAGTAATAAATGGGCTAAAGTCTTTCCAATGACAGTACATGGAATCTTAATAAGATAAAAATAGGGGAATGTAAAATTTGTGGACTGTGCTCGGCAGTAACATTTCAAGTATGGATGCCATGGAAAAAATGTTAGCAATTAAAATGGGACTCAATTATAAGAATGATAGAATTAGTGATCGAAGGTTATGTCAATAAAGACAGAACCCTGAATGGTGAAGTCTGTAAAATGGAAATGAGTACACTTGACGTCTACTTCGTTATCTTCGTTATATTTGTATACAATAAAAATTATCTGCATCGCAGCCCTTAACTCCTCTATTCAGTATTTTAAATTAAGAAAAACATATTCATTTTAAGTCACACCTCAAAAATAATCCAAATATTAAAGCCTCCCTCCTTTTCGATTATCATCATTCTATAATAATTTAAAATAAGTATAATCGAAATATGACAAGAATTCAAAGTAAAAAGGAGTGAGAGGCAAATCCTGCACTGCAGCACTGCTAGAAATATGAATCGACACTTTTGCAACAATAATATAGAAACATGAAGGCAAGCATGTGCACACTCACTCACACATGTCTCTCAAAATATTAATAAAGATATTTTTTTCTAATTTTCATTGTGTAAGTATTTATGTCTATTAAACAAACACAAGCAAAAAAAGAAATATAGAAACAGCCTTCATTTTGAAAAGGACATCTTTATTAATATCATCTGCATAAAGGCTGTAATAATTTGTAAAAAAAGAGAAAATGTAAAATGAATGGGAACATGGAAGCATGCTTTTTGTTATAAGGACCTTCTGTTGAAAAAAAATTAATAGAAAGACATAAGAAAGAAGAAATTACTTAAAATAGCTGGTAGCAGCGAACTAAATGCACACTTCATAACTCCCGAATAAATAAAAAGATGCAAATGTATTGAGAAATATGAAAAACAGCGTTTGCTAGATAAATTCGTAGAGAATTATCCATAAGAAACTCTCTACTCTACTGTAGGGCATCATGACTGCAATTGTAATACTGCATGAAGAAATCTATTTAATGCTGTGTGCTTGAAAAACAAATAATCCGGCAGTTTAAGATTAGTTAAGTTTTCATTTGTATCACAACACTCACCCTTTTCAAAACCAATGAGACTTTGGGAAGAGCATGATGATGACGATGATGTTTGTTTTTCAGTATTATTTGTGTCTATTGTTCTCATTGTGCCAATTGTGGATTACTTTTTATATGTACGTATGTACCTTTATGTGCATAATGTGGGTGCTTCAATGTAAGCACTACATAAGAGTTTTGTACGTTTGTTTATATACTCTTTAGTCCGTATAACCTTTATTATGTACTTACTTTTCGTAAAAGATCCTTTTCAATCTCATGCAACGAATAACGAACTCTCTCACTCACAGTCTTCTTGATGTTTTCCCTCTAAAAACTTTACACAAGTATTTACTTCCTTCGCAATCATTTTTGTTAGTAATAAATACTTTTGCATCATAAAAACATCTTTATTTGACTCACCATCATCACCATCCTCATTATGAACACAATATGTATATATATATTATTTTATAATTATTTTCTTTTGTAGTTTTTGCGTCCTGATTTAATATTTTTAATAATCATCTTTTCGTTGTTTTTCTTTCATTCTTTTCATTTTCAAAAATTTTGCAATGATAATTCTGCTAAGCAGCCAACGCAACAAACAATCTTCTTATCTGAGCAGTCATCAATCTACTTTTCAATAGTTTCTATTTTTATACTTTATATTTACTTTTGTTTTTTTGTGTAATCATATTTTGCACAATATTATTAAAACTATTTTTGATAAATATTTCTCTTTCATTTGCCAATTTAATCCTTAGTGAGTTGCTGAAAATAATACCGAAAATGAAAAAGATGTACGTTCCGCTTTCATTCGTTAGAGTCATTGAAATAATTGTTTTGGAAACATATTGTATTTCCTCTTAATTTTTAGTTAAAAAATAGTTTTAGATACATTTCATAAATATTTTTTTTATATAAATTTTAATGAAATCAACCACAAATTGTGTAACTTTTTGCTTCAGCAGTAATAATTTTTTTTATCGGTTATAACAAAATATCTTATTTTTCGTTCGTTAATATAAGCAGATATTTTTCACAACAGCAAAGTGAACCTGCAGTTAATAATTAATAATTAATAATCTAAGGTTTGAGTATTCTCTGATAGATCCAGCACCCCGTTTCTGTATTTCTCGCATGAAACAAATGAATTGAAAAAAAACGATATGAATGAAAACAAAAAATGAATTTTCTCACACAAGTGTTACTGTACATTTCGAGAACTATCTGTCATTTAAATTATTTTCAAACCATTATTGGAAGGATGTAAGTAAAAATGTTTCTCTAATAATTTTGTGTAAAAAGTTTTTCACCAACGCCGTCAGAAATTCTCACAAGTGCAAGAGTTTTTCTAGATTTAAAAAAAAAATTTAATTAAGCTTTTTAAATTAAGTATAGATGTACAAGGAGCAAATTTAATTAAGTATTTTTTGTTTGTTTATGAAATAATAAAACTGTGCATGAAAATATTTCACCGCCATTGGCAGGTTTCTCTGTTGGAGACACGATTAATGGAAACATTCCAATAAAACATTTAGCTTTTCACATTGAAATACAGAAATAATTCTCACAAATCCATCACAAATCGAGATATGATAAAATTTATTGTTTCACACTTCATGTGAAAACTTTTACAATGCGAGATATACAGAAGCGAGGTACAGGTATCTATGATCATAGATATTTGCTCGTACATATGAAAATCGCATTTCAGATGGAAAATTATAGCATTGAAAATTTTAAGAAAAAATATAATATTATTTTAAGATTGCTTTCTACAAATGGAATGATAAAAACTGAGAGTTACTCGCCAGTCATACGCTTACAAACCTAAATAAAGTCTACAGTCAGTTTTCTAGAAACAATTTATAAATAGACAAAGTGTTCAATTTACTGAAAACTAAAACTTTCTGTAAGAAATAATGCGATACCACAAAAAAAAAAACAAAAAAAAACAGCTCGGACTAAAAAGTGAAAAAAAAATTTATGAAAGTTTCGAAAAATTAATAATATTCTGTAGAGAGATCCCAGTGAGAAATCGAAACGGAAATAATTTTTTCAATTTATAATTATTGATACAAATTAAACTTTAATTTTATCAATAAAATTTTAATTAATTTATTTTGCAAAGATCAAAATCGAATTATAGACAGACAAATAGCGCTAAATTTCAAATTAGAGGGTGCTGTTGGCTGAAGTAGTTAGCGCGTTGACTGCAAAGCAAATAATGTCTAAGAACGTGGGTTCGAGCCCAGCTTCAGACAAGTCATAACATCCAGCATTTTTCAGATGTGCATTAGTATGCGATTGTATTTGTTGTTGTCAGACTGTTTAAGTGATGAAGGCATAGCACTGGTCACTGAACAGTTCTGGCAGCAATTGATACTGGTGTATGCTAGCGGACATCACAGCGCCCTCCTTCGTCGGTATTGTAGCAAAATCGCCGGCGAAGTAAAATAATTAATAAAATGGCTACAACAGCTTAAAAAAACACATTTAATGCGCCTACTTGACATCATAGGCGCTGCAACACTGATCTAAAAACTAACACAACGCGCAATATCAGAGTTGTAAAAATTAAGCTTTCTCTCTTTCACCATCTGTCCTCTCTCACTATCCCTTTCCCAAAGAAGGTAACACACCTACGGGTTGGTAGGCATACTAATTGCCTGAGTGTTACTTCTCTTTTTAAAAAAAAAAAAAAAAAAAAAAATTGAATATTCGTATTCGTATTCGCGAATGCTTCAAAATTTATATTCGTTACATCGCTTTACATTAGAATTTTAGAAATTTTGCAAAAGAAAACCATACATGATCAGTTTAAAATAAAAAATAAAAAATAGATTTTTATACCATGAATGAATATAATCAGGTTATATATTTTTTCTGACTGTTATAGGTGAGTTCTGTATGTTTAGGCACATTAAACGGTGATTTTATAGCAACTTTCTTTTTGCCAACACTGTTTTTGGCAGCTCAACTGTTTTCGTTTAACATGTTACAGTTAAAGATGTTCAGTTTGGTCTATAATTTAACCATGGATCGACTTACAAACGAACAACGATTGCAGGTTATTGAATTTTATTATGAAAATTCATATTCGGTTAAGAAAGTGCAAACAGAAAATTTGGTTCAGCGACGAAGGTCATTTCTGGTTGAATGGTGAGAAGAGCAGCCAGCAGCATTGCAAGACCTGCCAATGCAACCCGAAAAATGCACTGTATGGTGTGGATAATGGGCCAGTGGCATTATTCGACCGTACTTTTTCAAAAACGACGAAGGCGGGAACGTTACTGTAAATAGCGAGCGCTAACGTGCGCTGATTACAATTCTATTTGTTGTCCAAAATGGAATATGGTTTCTGACATGTGGTTTCAAGCAGACGGTGGTGCCACATGCCACACAGCATGCGGAACTTCGGTGAACAGTTTATTTGGGGTCGGTTAATTGGCTGCCTAGATCGTGCGATTTATCGCCTTTATACTGTTTTTTTGGAGCTATGTTAAGGCTCATGTCTATAGGGACAAGCCCGCAACGGTTGACGTACCGAAAGCCAATATTGAATATTTATTCGTGAGATACAAGCCGATATGTTGGAGAAAGTATCCAAAAATTTTACCCAGCGTATGAACTATTTGAATTATATTGATCTATTGATCTATTGACTCAAATAAAGATTTCATATATTTCACTAAATTTTATGTGTTTCTTAAATCAAATTCGAAAGCTCTAAAGAAACACCCCTTATGCGGAAAAATCCTTGATGTATGTTTCATTGACTCCGTGATTTTCTGAGTACTGCGTAAGCTTTCAAATTTGTAAGCAGGTTATTGCTGCTTTATGTATTTATATAGATTTGTCATGAAATCTAGTCTGTATTTGCCCCCCGAAGGGATTTTCAACTCGATTATACACCGAGTTAGCACTCGTTCAAACTTTTCTTCAGAACTAAAAAAAATTTACATTAAAATCCTTTAAAGTCACACGAAAACTCCTTTGAATTTGTATTTGCATTTCTGCTAAAATACTATTTTACTCCTTAAATCTTCTATTCTTCAACCAGCAGTGGCAGTGTTTAATGTTCAAGGAAAAGTTAAATTAAACTATCAACTAATTTGCATATAAAGAAAGGGCAAAAGAAAAAACAAACAAATTTAGGGGTGGCGCAAAAACAATACGGCCATTAAAATCAAAGCGTTTTGATATGCATCAGATGAAATGAAAAAGGGTTGTTTCGAAAAACGTGTACCGAGTATACAAACATTGAGGACACAAATAAGGGCATAGCGGCATGTGTGAGTGTATGGGTAATTATTTTAATAGTTGTTAATAATGGGTATAATAATCATACATCTATACAAACATAAATTTACATGTATTAGCAAATTTAAGTACATATATAAGTATGTATGCCTGTGCGCTTATGGCGGAATATGAAAACTATAGTAAAACCTACCCTAAGGACATTTTTGTTAAAAGGAAGGAAGAAAGATAACACGTTTACACATACATATAGAAATACATTTTTCTATATAAAATTAAAATATACAAACGTTGCTTGATCGGTAGTTGGGTACAAAATTGTTGTTAGTGGTTACATTAACACACATATAAATTGGCAAGTATTGTGCATGGGAACGTAAGTTAGGACTTTCTGTTTATGTGTATATATGTATGTTTGAATTGTTGTACACATGCATTGCTGAAATTTAATTATGTTAAATACGAAAAATGTCGTAAATCAAGAAAATTTTTGTGGTTGAAATATGATATGAAAAGTTTTTTTGGGTTTTGATTTTCTTTTTAAAAATTAATTAAAAAATAAGGGGTGGTACTAATTAAAAAACAAATATATAAATACGCTGAGAAAAATTGGGCACAGAATTGGCAAAAAAGAACAGACAATGTGAAATATTGAAAAATTGACTTGCGAAAATGCAAAAATTTGCCTCACCCAGTGAAATTTTATAAAATATTAGGGGGACAATGCACTTAAGAAGACGCATTATCCATGGCTCTGGGTAACAGTAGACTGACCAAAACATCACTCTGAGCAATGGAAATAAGAAATGTTAGCGAAAAGGTATAACAGTTTCAATATTTGACCGTAGTCCTTATACACACTAGACATCTGCACAAATGCATTTAAGCAGCTTTTTAAATCATTTCCTACTGCTTTGATTTGATTTGATTTAAGCTTAATAACACAAATGGATCAAAACATACAACAACAATAATGATCTACAAATCAAATATATGTAGAGACACATTAATAAGAGAAAATAATAAATCATTTTAGCTTAACTAAGGAATGTTTGAATATTCACCCCTTTTCTTTTAATATATATGTGTGAGGGAGTATGTATGTGAATATATATTTAACAAAAATGTATTTTTTTGATTTTTAAATAAATACACCGAGTTGCCCAAATAAATTATCTTTTGACAAAACATTTATAGAAAATCATCTAAGCAGCTGTCTTGGTGATGTCAATTGACAGAAAACTGAGGTGGAATTTGAAAAATAATCTATTGAAAAAGCTAATGTTAATGACTAGTTTCCCACCGAACAGACTTTTTAAAACTCGAATCCAAATGTCGGTACATTTTTCTGCCCGGTCCCGAACTCGAAAGGGAACTTTTTTTGATTGAAAAGAGCAGTTTTCATTTTTGATTTTATTTCTTTAATAAAAACAAATAAAAACTGTTTATTTGGACAACATTGTTTGATTTTGTTCATATCTTTGATGATGTACGAGCATTTTATACAAAGATCTGTGATCGGACATTATTAATGACTATTAAAAACTTACTGATTTTTCCCAGTGTATTTTGTCTACAATTTTTTTATGTTTATAAACGGCCAACGTTAAATATTTGAACTTACGTCGCTTGGTAACGTTAATGATTTTTTGTTTTAGCTTCCAAACCGAAGCTAAACCGAAATTTCCACCAACGTAAATGGAATATGTATCTCTCGAAGATAAAACGTTAAATATTTTTGTTTTAAAACCATTTTCATAAAACTTAATTTGTAAATCCATCTATTAATAACTTTAATATTATTATGCTTTAGTATTTATTTCTTCAATTACTTTCATCAATTTAATCTGAATAAAAATAAAATCAATTGAACATTTTCGGATAGAAACTAAAAACTGCATCTATTCATTCTTTGCCATTATTGAAGATAGAAAAAGGATGATTATTTTCGATTACATAACAAGTTGTTTTAAATAAAAACATATTTGTATATAAAATTGACTACTAATTGATGACCCCAAGCTCAAAGAATATTTTGACATTTGAGGGATGTATACTCCGAGGTTGATGAAATATGAAATAAACAGAAAAAGATACAATAAAAAATATTCCTGAAACAATGAACTGGATATGTGTACCTACAGTGCCGGTTAAAATAGTAGCACTATGTTTATCATGAATGATTTTCTTTATACAAAATTTTCACCATCCGTCTTTTATTAATTTTCGTTACAGTGTAACATACGAGTATATACTTTCTGAAAAAGTTATGTTTACTTAAATAAAATGTTTTCATGTGAATCGAATTTTTGACTCATATGAAAATCTACCGATAACAAAATAATACTGATCATAATTTTCCTAAGAAATGTTGTTTTTAGTAAAAAACGAAATTCAGTGTATCGCTTAGTAGTAATAAAATAAGATCTATTTATTAACAATAACGTAGTGTATTGGTAAAAATATTAAAAAACTTACATCTAAAAGCACTAAAAATCACTACAACGGGGAAAAAGGATACTTATAATAAAAATAAAGTATTTCGGCAAACTAAATCGATAGCAAAATAGGCTGATTCCTTATGTGTAAAAAATATACTCAATGCAATAATTTCTATCAAAAAAGTTGAAACGAGTGAAAGATAATTTGCAATAACGAACTTACTAGCCAAGCGATTGATTTGCAAAAGCCAAAGGACTCCGTTTAACGTCCCCACGGAGCTTAACGATTATTTGCAGGTGGAAAAAAGTGTTGCTCACAGTTCCGATTTCATTGCGAGAGCACAATTTAAAAACCCCTTGCCCTCGAATAGTTCCACTAACAACTGTGAATAAACGATTCAATATTTTACTGTCTTTCACCAGAAGATAAACTTCAAATGAATCATATAACAACGCCCCGCAAATAGACATATTTTCCGTTTGTGGGAGGATATTCCTTTACTCCCTGAGCACACGATTTGATTATTTTCTCCGGCATTGACGCGACAACCTCGGCAGCCAAATGCTCAGGATCGTACTAAAACAATAATGCCATCAAATGATCTTAGAAAAACACCAAAGAAAAAGATTAACGTTTAAATATTAGAAAATGTTATGTGGAAGAAGAAATGTGTCCGTTCTGCGTCTTCAAATAGCATAATGACCTCGATTAAACTACAACGATTTGTAAAAAAAATTAATTAATGTAATGGACAGGCCTGGCTTATCGCCAGAGTTAAATCTGACTGGAAATTGTTAGGCTGATATCTAAAACACGCAGCTGTGTGAAACCCACCTAACAATGCGCAACTTTGGGCTACCGTTTAAGAGTCGTGGGTAATAATCCTTCAGAAGAGATATGAAAACTAAGTAATCTCAATTTCAAAGGGATGTGCTACCATTATATATAACAAAGGTCACGCCATAAAATATTAATTAATTATATTTTATCTTTTCATTAATCCCTTTTTGTCTTTCAATTTTGTGTCATCTTTTTTTTTTTTTGCCAACCAATTTTCAAGATTGGACAATATTTGGCAAATAACATCCTTAAAAGTCAGTATATGTAGCAGAAACTATTTTTGTTTAACTGAAATATTTGTTTCCGTCTCGTTATGTGCCGCAAACGCAATTTGTTTACTAAATAGAACTCCAGTACTGTTATAAAGACAAAGTTTCTCTATATTTTTTAACTGCAGCTGTATGTATGTGGTAATTCCTTGAAAAGCTTTAACTCCCTTTAAAAGCCCTTTTTCTTCAATTAGGTTTTCTTGCTCTTAAATAAAACTTTTAATTTCATTCGTATCACGTTACAACGACAATGACTTCATTCAAATTGCAAATATGTTTCATAAATGTTCTATAACTTAAGGATATTGTTCTTTCTGATTTTAGATGCTGTTTTGTGAGTTGCTAACTCTTTTCTCCTTTTTGCTTCTGCGGTGGCAGCAAATAACTAATACACGTGTCCCTGCAATATATATACACACACTTATACATTGTAAATAATTTCTACGTTCATTAAACCGTTTGTGTTTATGTTTCCTTAAACTTTGTCTATCTTTATGTCTACAAAAACTTTTTGCTTCTATTCTTCCTTTTTTGGAAATATTTCTGTAGACATTGTTGTATTTAGTGTGGCCTGAACTTTCAACTCTTTACGAAAGATGTTACCATTCGTTCTAGAAATGTTAAGAACTATTGTTATTTTAAGGAAGGCAGCGGGAAGAGCTCATTTAAACACTTTCCTTGAATGCGCAAAAATGTCTATGATGAATATTTTTAACAACATATTAATAATTTACTCAATGTTTATAAAAGTGAAAGCATTTAATGTTCAACGCATAAAATCAATATTTAAATTTTTGTGTGATAAATTTAGGATAACATTTTTAAGCCTTTTAATGTTTAAGTTTCAAGTTGAAAAGTATTGTTTGGCTCGCGTTCAAATCATGAATTTAGAAATTTATTTTTAGGAATTTTTATAAATTGATATTATTTTTGACAAAAAAGTTATACTTGATAATTTTTAATGATCAGACAAGCATAACGGATCCGTGCTGCATTCGAGTTCACTACGCCATCTCATCAGCGTTATTTGTTCAATTTTACCAGTTCCCACGTTAGTTACTAATAAATAGGAATATCTAAAGGGAAAAATATGCACTAACAAGTCGATGCCAAAACTCATGAAAATTTCTGAAACAGATAAATATTTTACATCCGCCTCTATACCTTGCAGAACAAAAAAGAGACAATTGCATTATGAAAAAATTCATAGCAAAGCAGGGGCGCGATTACCATGGGAGGGAAAAGGGACATCAGCAATATCATCAAGAGAAGAAAAAAAATCGAAAACAAATATTAAAAAAAAACTTTTAAAGTTTGATTTGCTCATTTCTTAGTTTTTCTCCATACTTGTTAAATTAAAAAAATAAAAATTATAATACAAATTGTGTCGAATTGTTGTCCATTATTATTGATTTTTTATTTTTTGTAGAGTAACTTTTAATTATCACACAGATTCATTAAATGCTCGTGTTTGTAAGTGAAAACAAATGTAATCGAATACGGTTGAACTTTTCTATAATAAATTTTTTCATAGCGATTTTTTATCTATAACACATACAGCCTTTACCCGAGAACAAATTCCATGGACATCCGGAAAATCTTATTCAGTAATTTTACTTTTTTGAAGGCTTAGAAAAAATATTCACTTAGAAAAGACGATATTTCTATTCGTTTCAAATAATAAAATGTACAAGTTAATGGACCTTTCAAGGAAAATGTGGAAAAGCTAAAACCAAAATTGTTGCACGTATAATTTCGAACAGATTTAAATTTATTATGAAATCTTTTATTAACAATAGTTCTGTGTCAATAGTTTTTTAATCAGGACATGCTTTTTTATAAAAAATAAATAAAATATAGAATTATACGAATAAAGTTGCTGCTAGCCATCTCCTGAGTTATAGAAAAACTCGACTGTAATTCTGAATTCATACAAGATACTTCAATGATGCGTCGTTCACTTATTTAATATATTGCAAAACACTTATAAATAAATCAAATCAAATTAAGGTTCTACGTCAAAAAGTAGTCAATAACATTTTATTGAAAAGCTTTAAAATGTGTAAATATTTTAATACCCATTTAAGCGAAATATTATCGACCATGTATGATCACTACATTTTCATCAACATTGGCATTATCAAATTGGTTTAAATCGTTTTTATAATGAGAACTTATCATAAATATCTTATTATAATATACAGAAACAAGTTATTTTACATGTACTTGACAAGTTGTCAACTAAACAAAAAACGTTTTTTTATTGCATTGAAATTAAATCAATAGTTAAAGCGACTTGACTTGAAATAAAACTACATGCTAAGAAACAAAAGATAGCAGTCATTTCACAATTCACAGCGACCAAAATTATTGTCATACAGAGCAAATATTATTTGAGTTTATAAAAAAAATATAGAAATAGTGTGCTTACATCTTCCCCTTGTAAATTTCTCGATCTGGAATATGTCAGATTCGCAAAGCGAATATTGTCATAGAATGACGACTATGCGGGGGGAAAAGACCTATCCTGACTAGCTGTTTTTTTTAAGTGGAAATTTAGTTCAAAAGATACACTTCTATAACTATAATAACACTTCTTGTCACCATACACTTTTCAATGTTGTGTTTGGAGCCATTAAAACGGAAAGCACAGCTATAATCTGCGTGAAAAAAATTTTGAAAAAACTTTAACACATTTTTTCCGCGATCTGTGTGATTTCTTTTTTTTTATAATTTACCTCCTCTCTTTAATATATGTACATATTTAAAATAAAAATAAATATTAAAAATAAAGTTTCCAAAAATTTCCACCCACGCCAATGAAATGGAAATTTGCATATACTTCCTTAAGGTACTTTTACACACTATGTATTTTAAAGTGGATCTGTCAGTTTTAAGATCCATCTGTAATTGCGTATTTACAGAAGTTTTATAATTTTTGCTTCCGCACTAACGCTTTTAGTTTCTGACTGACAGAACCTATAATAGATCACAGCAATTGTATTTGAGTTAATTAAAAATTTTGTTTTTTTTTAAAGAATATGTATAAATAATTCTTTTAAAATATATTTGCCGACTCAGAAATAATTGACTTGCAAAATAGCTGATGTCACGTGCTTTGCCAGTTGAAAATAGAACACACTCTAATTAAACACTTTTACACTGTAAATGCAGGCTGATATTTACAGAAGCAAAATTTCTTAGCTTTTACACACCATTTACACACTGCATTTTGCAGAGGAAAATTTTACAAGCACACAGTAAAATACATAGTGTGTAAAAATACCTTTAGTTAGCTGTCGAAAGTAAAGGCCGCGTCAGATACAACTGCGTCGTTTTGCGTGACGTTTTTAACTTTGAGAGAAAAGCGTAAAGCGAAAAGTGTATGACACAATAAACACTTTGACATCACTCACGCATTGTTTGTTAACCTATAGAAGCGGTTGATAATTTTCAAATTTAATTATTTTTTGTAAAAATAAAAAGTTAAAAATGTTGTGCTCTTGATGCATGAAGCATTGGAGCTGTTAGGAAAAATTTCGACGTATCAAAGCAAAAAGATGAGAGTTGCCTAAATTTTGGCTTCGCGCTGCATTAAAAGAGCTTTATGTGACATGTTTCGTATAAGTATCTCAAAGCGAAGCTGTAACGCAATGCGAAGCAAAAGTTTTAAATGACATGGCCTTAAAAGTTGATGAAGACTATCCAGCACTACGGAAAGATAGGATCTTCGCTTAGCATCCTAAACGTTGGTGGCACTCGCAGTTGGCATCATAACGAAATCTGGTGCATTCAGTCGATTAACTTATTTACCAAATCGATCATGATCTTGAAATTTAATTGTTATTTGCGGTGTTGTTGGCAAGGTTCGATCGAAGGTTACTTGTATTAAAAATACTACTACTTAGTTACTTTCAGTTTATCGATATAAATAAAAATAGCTCATTAAATTAAAAAACTCAAACATTAAATAAAATATAAAATTAACATAATAATGCATCCAATTAGCTCAATTATAGTTTAATTATAAAAATATATCTTATTTTATATTATCCGCAGATAACTTCATTTTACAGGAAAGCTGTCATAGAATTCGACTTCTTAAAGCTTTCGACAGAAGCTTTTATTTAATATCGTGGCGTTTCTTCTTAAAACACGTAAGCGCCATTTTCTCGAAATTTACTTTTTTCGTTTTTATGGTAGAAAATAATATTTGCCACCATAAAAACCAAAAAAGTCAATTTAGATAAAATGATGCTTACGTGTTTTAAGAAGAAACGCGACGATATATCATTTAGCTTTTTTCCTGCAGATCATATTTGGAGATATGACTCCACTGGCCCATAAGGTACCGCAAGCGATTATTTTTCTGGTTGTGAATAATGTCTGATAAATTTACCGAGATTTTAGAATGGTTTGATTCTGTTGAAAATGAAGTCTTTACACTTTCAGTAGAACGCGGAAAAAAAATTATTGCTGTCACACTTAGTAATTATTATAACAGTTTGTCTTAAATAAAACTTTAATTATAATTATTATATAATTTAAGTTTGAATACTTTTTTTAATGATTTTTGTTACAAACATTATGATGAACCAACACTCTGGCTGAGATAGCAAAGTAATTAAAAAAATTATTGCATAAATATATGAAAAAATTATTAAGTTGATTGCGAATTACACTCATATTAATTTTAAATAACATTAAATAGAACACACAGAGAAAAAACATATTATTCAAATCACGCTAACATTTCGTAACTGTTAATTGTTTTGCTTTTTGGTGGCCGTATTATTTGGCATAAATATTCAAACATTATTTTTATATATATTAAAAATAAAAAAAATACTAATTTTTCAACAATTTAAAATTAACCAAAAATTTATCTAAGTATATATTCCAGTAATTTAAATTAATGAACAGTTTAATGCAATTAGTAAATTATGTACAAGCATCAGTCGATGGCAAAAGTTTTCTATAAAAACCAGTTGCAAGCAAGAAATTTGTAACAATATTAATCTTTATCTCAAAATGTTAACGACAAACGTTCGATTTATTTTACTTACAACTTTAATTGCAGTTTCATTGTCACTTAATGACAGCTTTGAGTTGCGTAAGTTTTTTTTTTACTAAAAGATGATTCAGACTTAATTGATTTGCTCTTGTTTTTAGCATTCCTACAAACATGTACATTTGAGGATGAGAAATGTCACGCACAACAAGTTGATAAATTCTTTGAATTGTATGGCAACGGCATTAAGGAATTGGATGTGCCTCCATTTGATCCCATGGATTTGGGTAATATTACCATCAACGGCGATTCAAATGAAAATTTCAATCTACAATTATTTATGGAAAATATGATCTTGCATAAATTTCCTGAAGTTAAGTGTTTAAGTATAAATGGATTTGCCAAAGATGCCACCAAGCCACTGCTTCTAAAAATGTTTTCACCTCAATTAATTATTAAAGCTCATTGTCGTGTAAAAGGGAAACTTTTGCTTTTCTCAGTGGCCGGTGATACGGATTTGATTATTGACATTAAAAATGTTACTACACTTATTAAGGCAAGACTTATGATATACAAAAAGGATGGTGTAGAATATCTCAAGGTGTTAGAAATTAAGCCCAAATTGACTATTGGCAGGTATTTGCATAAATTTTATATATAATAACTTTTTTCATTCGTTCTATTTTTATTTATTTTGCATTAACAAGTCTTTCCACATCTTTTGCCAATTCTACACTGTTTAATGGCGAAGAAATTTTCATGGAAACTTTTGCCGCTACCATCAATGACAATTGGGAGGTGTTACGTGGTGACATCGAACCTGAACTTAAGAAAAATGTTGCCGAAGTGTCGGTTAAAACACTTAATAAGCTTTTACCTACGATGCCATATGGTAGGTATTTTAAGGAATCTGAATAGCTCTTGGCAAAGGGGACAAAAAAGAAACAATTTAGTGAGTTTTAATATAAATGTAATTATGTGATAGAAATAATTATTTGAAAGCATGACTTCGGCATTGAACTATACAATGTGGGCTCGAAATGTTATTTTACAAAGTACCCTTGAAATTCAAATTATTTTATTTTAATGTGGCAGAGAATATTTAAAAAATCCTCAGATTAAGTAGGATTTAAAAAAATTATGTAGAATCGAAAACAATTAATCTGTTAAATAAATAATGTTTATAAATAATCATTAACGAATATACAAATACCTGTTTGGCTGAACAAATATTTTCTTTAAATATTGGGTGTTTTTTTAAAGGCAGAGAAAGTTATACATGATTATATATGATTTTACAATTTTTAAAAATGTTTTTTTTAAGATAAATTTAAGACAAGAATGCTTGAATATAATTTCTTAATTTGCAAGTGAAAATGGCATGCATTCTTTAAAGTAAATAATTTTTGTTTATTAACAGTAACAGCTTGTGACAGTGATAACAAATTTTAGTTGAGAAGATGATTTTAAATAGAACATGAAAATCAGAATTTATGGATAAAACATTAAAATTCAAGGACTTTACAGACTAAAAAATATTCAGCTTAGTTCTATTTCACCGATTTTTCACTTTCCTAATTTTATTGCTTATTAAAATAATATATATGAATACATTTATTTAACAATAGTTGAAAAAATCAAGAAATTTCAGAAATTTTGTTAATAAGATTGGTCATTTATTATCAGAAAGTTCAAAGTTCGTGAAGTCTTAAAAAATAGATTTCATCGATAACTTCGTATTTTGAGGATGAAAAAATATATAGTTATTTAATTATTCAAGCTAAAGTTTGCTAATTTAATTTTTTATTTAGTTTATTTCTATTCAAAAAGGGGTTTTAGAGAAAAATATAATTTTTGAATTATATGCTGACACTCGAATCATAGTATAATTGAATTATTAAAGTCATTTCATTTTATTATCAAACCAATGTCGTTGTACAATAATAACACAATTAATTAATATATTTATTTATATCAACTATGTGGAGGAGCTCAGCTAATAAAATTCGCCAAGTTCTCTCATTGTCAAACACTATATACAAAAAATACACAATAATTTGTTCATGAGAGAGACAGCTAATTGGCTTCAATTCACCGATGAGTGTACTTATTAAATTGTCTGATGACAAAGAAATTCAACATGAAATGATAGCACACAGTGTTGCTTATTACCTGATTACTAAAAGTAATCATGTACAATCTAAAAAAAATATTCGTTTTTGGCGAATAATTCGAGTCGAATAGCTCGAACCCCGTCCTTTTAAAAAAGAGGATAATTTTTAAAAGCACGTTTTTCAAATAGTTCGAAACCTTTTTACATTTGCATGCATTTGCGATCCACAATAATTTAATATCAAAGACCACCAGATTAACCCGGTGCGCTTTGCTACTGGAGCATAGGGCGCTTTGCTATCCCCTCCCGAATTTCCAAAAAAAAAACAATTTTAGTGAACCTTTTCCATTTGCAAAAAAAAAAAAAAAATAAATAAAAATTGGTTCACAAACGACAAAGTTATTTGATAATAAATTTTTGGGACCGGCACTTTGCTTCCATCCCAACCCTAATTTCCAAAAAAACATATGGACCTCTTTTTAACTCTTATATTAAAAAATCTGTAAAAACTATGTGGAAAGAGTAACAAAAGTGAGCTTAAAAGTGGGTGTGGTTTGGAAAAAAGGTGCCTATAATTCAATCCAGAGTCACAGTTAAATGTTGTGAAAATTTCAAGAAGATCGGTCCAAAGGTCTAGTCACAAACATACAAACACACATTCCGTTTTATATACTCGTATATGGATGAATTTTTTCTCATTCTAAAAGATCATAATGAGTTAAAAAAAACAATTAAAACAAAGTATAAAATATCATAAATTTTTAAAAACACATAGAGGCGTCGACAGCCTACACAAATCTAAATGACAAAAGCAAAAGGATAATGAAATCCACATCCTTCACTTGTCATAAGTGTGTGAGAGTGTAATACAAAAAAAAACAAATCTGCAGGCTTACACTTAAGATAAGAAATAAATAAAACAAATTTTCCAACAAAAGGACAAATATAATAAGTAAAAGGACAACAGTATGACATGCGACTAATTAGATAACAATGAAATATGAAATAGAAACAATTACAAAAGATGCGATTAATACAAAAGGCACAATATTGACAGGCAAAAATAACAAAAACTAATGGTACCGAAAATAATGCCATAAAAATGAACATAAAAAGGAAAAAAATAGCATTTACACACCTATAAACAGGACATTTTAACGCATTTTGACAACACAGCACAGCAAGTGAGTGTAAAACCACACAATTGATAATTGAATATAGAAAAAAGACATATAAATGGGAAGAAAAGAAAAACCTGCATAACGATTTTCTTTAGAAAGTTATATTTTTTTCTTTTTCCAAAGAATTTTACGCAATGAGTATGGGAATGGCTTAATGCCGAAAGTAGGAAGGAGGTGTTTCGTACCTTTGTCTTATCGAAAGGTATGTGTTGCATAAAAATTATGGAATTGTCACAGGATTTTGCTATAAAGAATTTTCTTGAATCTATTCAATTTATGAGCAGAACACCCACTGTTTTTATATCAACCACATAATTAGTAATGTTCCGAATAAATATTCCACTTCATTTAATTAACTTTGCCACATGGTGATAATGAATATCGTCATTTGCGTTAATACAAAAATTTAATATGTTTAGAAATCTATGTTAAAATACTTTAGCGATCGATTTTCCATTTCTGTTTTGTACAATCTGCTTGTTGTTACAATTAGAAATATGTATGTCTTCATGTCAGATATGTAAAACATTATATTGGCAATAATTATGCTTATCAGTTCTAATTTTACAATATATAATATTTCAACAAAGGATCTAAGATAAGATAATATTGATAAAATTACTTAAATTACGAAAGAGAACTAATCCTGTTCCCTAGGAGTTATTAGTGAGTCTTTGTGTGGTCTATTAATCCTTGTTTAGGTTATTAATGTCAGCTGCTTAAAACGCAAAAACACAGCGGCAAAACAAAAACTGAACATATTTTCTCAATATGAAGCTACCTGGCAGACCTTTAGACTGCTAAACGAAAACTGAAAGGAAGGAAATTTAAAAATTTATTTTATTTTTTGGAAGATACATTGATGAAAAAGGTCACCAACACGATGACCTCGCGTTATATTAATTCTTATTAACAAAGTAATTTCTATTTTACCAAAGACAAAACATTTTGTCGCCTGCAATTTTAATATTTTACTATTTGCTCTAATTGTTTTCTTAAGCCTTGGCAATAACCCTTTTAAGTAATTAGTGTTTATTTTACATTGATAATCATTTGAGAACACTTTTTTTATTGCTAAGAAAATTTCCGTGTGCTCTAGTTTTTCAGAGGCCTTGTTAATATTTTATGGCTTTTAAGGATTAGCGTTGTGTAGTCCAGATTACATTTTTGTTTGTCAAATATTTGTTAATTCTGCTTTAATTATTTTACAACCCGCCATTGATGAACTGCGTACGCCATCATTATTTTCCAGTTTTAGTATGTCCTTTTCTAAATGAGTGTATGTGTGTGCCCGATTGTTTATTTTTAGATGACGGAAAAAGGGTTAAATTTCATGTCGTCTATTTCAAAGTTTTTGTATTGCATTTCTATTGTCTTTAATGTGCTCTAGTTTTAAAATGAGATCATTTTTATTTAAACCATTTCAATGTCGTCATTATTATACTTTATTTCTTTAGTGTTTTTATGACTGTCTCAAATGTCACACGAGTTTTAGTTTACCTGTTCATCCATTTTGGCTTCGTTTTAGCTTTTATTCAAAGAATTTGTCATAAACAGCATAATATTTTTTTGCATATTAGGATATGACAATTAAACTGGTTTTTTGAAAATTCTGTATTGAATTAACACGCATACACACATAACTAATGTATTCTTTGAAATCCTATTAATACCGATTTCATTAAGCAAATACGTTTTTAAGGTTGCTGGATGCTTTAGTGTTTTTTATTACAATGGATACACATTTAAAAGTCCCAGTAGGAACATTTTATGTAATTATTTTAAGTTTTAATATTTTAAGTTTAATATATATTCTAGGCTGCGCTTTGCTTTATGTAATGTAGCATCTTTTGGTCAGTTAACTTTTGAAAAAAAACCGCAAACATTTCTTTTGATATCAATCTAAAAAAATATTTTCTATATCCTTTTTTATTAATGTATTTTTAATGTATTTTTTATTATTAAATTTAAAATTTCAATTTGGCTCATTTTTAAAGCTGAATTCAAATTATTTTTTTATTATGGAAGTATCAAGGATTAGGTATTCCTTGATACTTCCTTAATAAAAAAAATAATTTGAAAAAATTGTTGCTTTGAATTTAAACATTTCAGCTTTAAAAATGAGCCAAATTGAAATTTTTAATTTAATAATAAAAAATACATTAAAAATACATTAATAAAAAAGGATATAGAAAATATTTTTTTAGATTGATATCAAAAGAAATGTTTGCCGTTTTTTTTTTCAAAGGTTAACTGACCAAAGATGCTACATTACATAAAGCAAAGCACAGCCTAGAATATGTATTAAACTTAAAATATTAAAACTTTTACATTCCATTATGAACTAAAATATATCCAAAAATTTAAAAGTTCAACAATGTCAATGATATATGAAACAATTACTTTCCGCAATAATAAAGAAAATTATGAAAAATCATGCCAAATACCGACGGCATTTTTTTGTTTAACTTGTACTGTAAACACTTTCTTACGCAAATAAAAAATTAAGAATCCCACACCCCAAAAAATACCACAGATTTTAATCAACAAGTACAAATGCAACAGTAGCCAGCGATAAGATAAATCAATAAAATTATAGAGAAAATAACAACTTTAGGATAAAAATAAAAATATCAAAACTTCTGACGATGGAAAATGAAATGAACTTGAAAACAAGAAATAGTATTTCTTTCAACGTTCTAGATCATCTCTTTAAATAGTCAGGAAAAGTCTATGAATATTATTTTAATTCACACAAATTTTCATTTGAATTAAGCGGCGGCATGTAGCACGTAACAACTATGAAAAGATTAAACAGACAACCTTGCAACAATACACCCACATACAATTATATGTATATTATATGTATATCGGCTTACTTACACATATACTAATATTATGTATTTGGATACTGTTAAATTGTTTTCAAGAAGTATACACGAATTAAAAATATATAATATCTATATAAATATTAATTTGGCTACAGGCCAAAATCATATAATTCCCTTTTATTTTATGTACTCATCAATCATTAAGAAGAAGTTAAAAAGTGTTGTTTCTTTAATATAATAAGCTGAAATTTAATTTTAAATGAAAGCAAAGCTTTCCATAGACTTTGTTTGATTACGGAGCTTCTGAATTCGTACATCAGTCTTTCTGAATAAATGCTAAATTTAAATATTTTTTTTCAAGAAACATTTTTGTTTAAGGAAAATAAAGTGACGATTTTTTTCAAGAAACAAATGAGAAACATAAAATTTTACTTTCCATCATTGATTGTCTTGCATGTTATTTTCTGGACCTTAGAGAACAGAAATAGACTACCAGTAGCACAAAATTGTTTTCGGGAGGGAATAGACATGCTCCAATTTTTTGGTATTGTGTTAACGTGACGTCGATGTCGCCAACTGTAATAAGGGTGATTATGTAGTAATGAAGAATAAATTTTATGATTTAAGTTTTTCGTTAGTTGTTAAATTTATTGAAACAATTGAATTTTATGTTTTTGTTTTTATGCACAAATTATATTTATTTTTAAAACTAAAATCGTATGAAATATACGCCTGAAATTGTTTTTATTTTTTGAAATCTTAACCCTTCTCTTTACAATGGTTTCTTGTATCGCTTAATATGGTTTTGGTTATCACGGCATTTTTGTGGAACGTAGCCCCGTGTTAAACGAGTTCTACCTGTATTATTGTTTTACCAATTAAAATAAATTAGAATAATTGGGGCCAGTACCTTGAAGAAAAAAAAGAACTGGACTATGGGATTGAAGAAATTAAAAATGTGAGTTTTTTTCAGTCGAACATGCCGTTTGAGAATCCCTGATTTGTTTTCAAACTATTTTGATTCTGCCTACCTGTACGATTGTGAAGTACTCGCGAATACACTTATATATTTTGAAGTCATAATTTTGTACAGTAATTTTTCTTCTGATCTATTTAATTAGTTTACAAAATTTATTAGTACCCGTTTCAATAAAAATGACCGGGAATACCACAACCCAAAACCAAAGCTAATACATAGTTCGCAATAGTTTAATATATTTAATAGTTGCGGTAAGAATAACAATTGCGTCCATAATTGTAGAAATGATCAAGGTCAAAATTTAAAATATACCAATTTTATTTATCAGTTGTTTCACTGCAAATTAATTTAAACTAACTTAATTAAATGTAACTCTCATCAGATTATCAGATATTAACCCGTAGATAGTGATTGTCATGTCAGTATTTATATTTAGTATTTTAATAAACTTTATTTAGGCCACCAAGAATTAATTATATCGCAATAGTCTTATTGTGTATCTACTTTTAAATTTATTCGAATGGAGGCCATTTTGACTTAGACCACTTAAATACTTGTGAACACAATTGAAGCAATACAAGAAGAAGAATAAAATTCACTTCACTCATAATTTGATTCGTATTCAAAGGAGAGAAAAATGGATATTTCAAAAAAAAATATATAAAAAAGATTTTATTTCTATCGGAATGCTGAAAGAAATTTTCAAGAATTATTTTCGTACATGATCCATACAAAATATATGGATCTGCGCCTGCTCACAATAATGATAGAAGTTTGAGCTACTAACACAACCAGTTATCATAAATTCTTGTGATACATAAATTACCTGTTCATACTAAAAAAATTTTAACGACAAATTTCTTAAATTAATATAAAACACAATAGTATCAAAGTGTAGTTTATTCATTTTAATTTACATTTTTCTAAACTTCATTAATCATGAAGCAAAATCGTTTTATATTTTGAAGTAGTTTATCTTTAAATGTTTATGGGTTCTTTAATGTAATTTTTAAATAATTTTCATTTGATTTTTGATCCATTAATCAAGTGTCAATGAATGTAAATTTTTCAATTGAAAACCCCTATAGTTTCTATTCTTCTAATAATTATTGTTTGAGGTCAATAATGCATATGATTTCTTTAATGCTGTCTACCGCTTTCTGCATTAAAAAATCATTAGCTTTGTTTGGCTCATAAGAAACTTTCAAGTGAAATAATTATGTGTCTAAGTGATACTTAAAAGTACTAAATGGTGAGGACTTGTTATTTCGAGCTAAAATACTCTTATTTGACAGTTTGAATCTAAAGTATTTTTTGTACAAATATCGCCGCTGCCCTACACCGAATAAACTGAATTTTATTACCTATAAAGCTTTAGTCACAAATATTAATTTTTAACTTTAAACAATATCCTTTTAGTATGCAAACCAAAAATATATTAAACTTCTTTTACTGCTAACATTCTGCATATAATAATAAAACCTCAGTAGAGGAGTAACAGTAAACATCCTCTCGCTTGCAGTATTGACGGTGGTGTAAAAAATACTTCTCGTTAAGGTAAAAATGCTCATTTAACCTCCACCATATCAGAATTTCAACGTCCTAATCGACTTATTTTACCGCTAAATATTCCACAATTGTTTTTCGAATTAAAATATTAGCAGGATTTTGAAAGTAATTTGGGAAATGTCAACTTTGACGTCGCTTTCACGCAATTCGTCGTGTCTCTCAAAGATGCACGTTTTTTGCTTACATGTTCTTCAGTTGCATCTAGTCTGGTTCGTTTCGAATTTTGACTACGGCAACTTGACGATATTTGACCTCCTTCAAAGAAATCCAAAATGTTATCTATTTAGTATTTTTAAACAATTCGACTTGATATTTTGAATTAGTGAAGATTTAGTTATCTAAAACTGAAAGTTTGCTAGCGAGCTGTAGGGTAAGCAATTCATTCACTGATTCAAATTCAGTCTCTTAAAAATAATCGAACTTGGTGTTAATTATAAAAGACAAGAAAGCGAGATATCGTTGTCGAAATGCGAATATCGATAAAAGTGTGATAATTTGTTCAATTTACTGTTATTGATGCAAAGGGGCAATTTTTCAATTGAATTTTAAATATTTTATTTTTGTAGAAGTCTCAAATGAGCCATAGAAATTACCGCTAAATTTTTAATTGAACATTGTTATTCGTATTTGCGAATATTTGCATTTTGGAATATTCTTATTCGCATTCTTATTCGCGAATACTTAAAAGATTGATACTCGTTACATCACTTGCCTATTCCTTCAAGGTTAGGCAACTTTCAACTGTTTTTTTTTTACTTAAATTTTTTTCTTTCAGAAAAAAAGTAATTGTTTGGTAATTATTGCCAAAAAATTTAGCGAAATTATTTATTACGCACACCATCCGCAACATGTTGCACACTATGTACTATATTTAATACTTTTAATACTTATAATTTTGCGGTTTTGGTACTTCACATCATTAAAGGATTAGTTTTACTATTTCTGGATTTACCTACTATTTTTTTTATTTTTATTTCCAAAAAGTATCTTGATTTATTCCTTGTGAAATAATCTTCATAATAAAAGTTTCTTTAGAACTGAAATCTTATACGTATGTGTATACATACATATGTACATATTTAAAATAAATTTATCTAATTAGGTATACTAAAAACTAAATAAAATTTCTGAAAACTATTTACTACATATATATGTATGTATGTATGTATGTACACAAGAGTATATAAAACCTTCATGAAACGTTCTTGCTTTGGTCCAAAGCACTTTAAAGAAACGCATAATAAGGTGAAAAAAATTAATTAAACGATTTGTTGTTGTTTTTATTATAAAAACTTAATGTACACTTTTGTTTTTTATATGTAAGCATTTGCTGAAGAAAATGGGGACGACACGAAATTTCGGTACCTCATATGTAAGGCAGCTATGTGTACATATGTATGTATGTATATGTATGTGTATGTTTTTTTCTGTTTAAATCCATATAAGAAGTATGTATCACAAAAAAAGTAAATAAATGTAACCAAATTGTACAAATGCTTTCCTTATTCAACCTTAGGAGGAGACCTTTTAGTCAGCATACAAAATAATATCTTCTTATTCACTCATGCATTGTCAACTTTTATATACACTCGTATTAGTATGTAGCTATGCGGGCATGTATACCTAAAGCTCACTGGACCTTATAACCATATAAGGTTGACATGCGACAGACTACAGGCAACAACAACGCCAATATAAGCAACATCAACTATGGCGACGACTACGATGTTTTTTTTGTTGGTGACCGTATCATTTGTGTCGTTTAATTTTACTACTGATACTGAAGCACTGCTGTTGCTGCTGGTTGCTGCTACAGCAAAACTTTGCAACATCTCTCTATTTTTTACATACATACATACATACAATCGTACGAAAGCACACAAATATGCTATTTAATATTAAACTCTTCTTTGTTCGTGATGGTGGGGGAATTGCGCAGAAGAAAATTTATGTCCGGTACTCTCTATAATGTTTTTAAAAAGAGTCTTTCTCTCTTCTATCACAAATGTTGATTACTCTTAGGGCCCCAACCAGAGTACGAAAAAACATCGTTTATTCAAGCTTTAACAAAGTTGTCGTTCGTTTGTCCCCAACTGATGTCTTTGCGTGTGACAGAGTTAAAGCATTAAAGAAACCTATACACACGCATATTGATGTGGATATGTAAATATGTATGCACAACCAAACATTTCCAATAAGAGCAACCAATGCATGTACATACATACATACATATAAAATCATATCAAAATTAAGCAATTGCTTAAAGCAGAACCAACCAACACCCAGTCCTCTTGTTTTGCATGGATGAGTGTGTGTCTGCTGTGTTTCGTATGTGAATGAAATGGCAATTTTTTAAAATTGTCGTCTTTATCCACCTCAACGAAATTGTACTACTGTTCTATATACATACGCACATACATCCATCTACATACATAGATATGTACATACATATGTACATATGTAACTATGGATACTCTGCATACAGCTCCTGAATGTGTCTGGCTGGCTGTTTGTTCCTTTCAATTGCTTTTCTTGGGATTTTCTTTTCGGTTTGTCCCATTTTCTAACTGCATTACCATATTATTTTTCCTATTTTCTTCATTTTTATCCCAACCTACCAACAATAATAAAAAATGTCATTGACTATTCTCCTTGATATAACCTCTCATTCTCTCTAATACAGTTTAATTTTGAAATAAATGTACTCCTTGCTCATTAATGGTGTTTGTAAGTATGTATGTGTGAATTTGTTGATTATATGTGCAATATACAATTTAGTTTTTATTGTGACATTCCTTGTAGATGGAGGCGAATTCGTATTGTTTTTACTACTACTGTATATAAATACTATGTATGTATATACATATACATATGTATGTATGTGTTATTTTTGCCTCATGATTTTAAATTGTGTATGAGAACCAATGATCTTACGAGTCGGACCAGACAGAACACAATGAAAACAAAGAAACATGGTGACAAGTAAATATCTTTTAAAATTTTGTTGGTGTATCTACATTTATCCACAAAAATTAGTGTTTCTCCATTACAAATAATGAGAAAGAGTCCAATAATTCGAACAGCGTCTAGATGTAATATGCCATTTAACATTGCACAATATGGTCGATCATAAAAATTATAGTAATAATTCTTTAGATTATACCTACTCTACTGATGATGATGTATGCAAAATCCATAGAGCAATAATGTGAGCGTGATCAATAGCTTAGCCACGGATTTTTTGTGATGGTGGCAAAATTTCATTTTTCATTTTAGAAATGAGCTTTACAGTTCCCAAAAATATTATCAATATAGGTGGTATAGATATAATAATAATAAAAAAATATTAATTATAATAAATGTAGGTATGTAAAGCAGATTTTGTAAGTGTAGACTCGGTTAACGCAACCTCGATAATCGCAACACCCAAATTCTTAACATTGGTGACTCTGTTAACGCAACTTTTCAAAAAATAAAACGTTAATTAACGAAACTTTGCAAACAAAGTTAAGATTCTCTTTTTCGTTTTCAAAACATTTGTGCATGAAATCTCATGCTTACGAACAAAAATTATTTTTGAAAGTTAATCTTTTTTCCTTTAATAAATCTTTTATTTGGTTTAAAATAATCTTTTTAGTGGAAAACAAACATAGAAATTTTGCACTCGGTTTTCGCAACAAACTCAATTTTCGCAACAGCTCCAAATTTCGGTTGCGTTAACCGAGTCTGCACTGTATATAAATGTATACCTACCATATAAACCAAAGGATATCAAAACAATATCGAAACGATATCATTTAGGTGATAATAAGTATCAAAGGTTTTCTAATCATAATTTGTAGTGTTTTCCTACTAATTTGTACTTTTCCTTATGATATCGGTCTTCCAAAATTATATGATATCGTTCCACTATCGTATTTAGATGGAAGAGCGACAGCAAAATTGGCGTTTTCCATTTTTCTTTACAAATAAAATTATTTTACAAGAAAATAGTACCGATATTACATACATACTTACATTATAGATGATACGTGCATATCGCCCCTTTGCTGAGTTAATGCAGACATATCCGCCGTATCGTTCTTCATTTTGTGTCAAAAATGTATGCAAATATCTTGTTTATTCACCTCTTGGGAGAATACTTTTTTATTTTTCTATTGAGACGTGTGTAAATGAAAAACTTTTAACTCGTTTCCTAACGAACGCGTTTTTTTGAGATATGACTACGTTGCAATAAAGGAGCGAAAATACCAAATTTAAATTTGAAAAGAATGTTTCCCAAAGCTACTGGTTCATTCAAAATATAACGATAAGTTACGAGAGGGTCTCCCAGGCCAAGAAATGAATTTTCCTTCCCTTAATTTTTTAAACTGGAATTTCCTTTATTCTTTTGTAACTACATATTTGTCGAAGTCACATCAAGTCAACGCCAGAAAAAAGCTCTTATAAGTATAGTCGCTATCGACAACCACTAACTACTATTGACAGTAGTGGCTTTCTAAATGTTAAGCGAATGCTAAAAGTAGTCAACTCTTGTGGATAACGAATAAAAAACAGCTTCTTTTTCTTTTGTTGACTTGATGTGATGTCCACAAGTTGTTACAAAATAAGAAGAAATAACATCTTTATTTCTGTATAGGTATTCTATTTTACAAATACATGAATTTTTTTAAATAAAATTTGTAATTAAAATTTTTTAATATTGTATATACCGTGGCATTTTCTTTTCTAGAAAAAAGTGCAATATATTTTGAATCTTTTATTGAAAATTTGCAATATAATGAATTTTTTAAACAGGCAAAATTTTTGTCTTAAGAAAACTTTGAATTGAAATTTTTTCGATAAAAAGTAAAAGAAATGTTACACTTTTTCTGAAAAAAGAAAATGGCACTAGTCGATGATTAATTAACATAATTATACATACAGTGGAATCTCTATTGAATAGGCACCAAAGGCAATTGTCCGTTCAAGAGATATATACAAATATAAATCAGTAAAATATTTCTATGGTGGTTAGTTTTTATTTAAAAATACTTTTCTTAATAAAATAAAAATATAAAAAATTCAATTGGTCTTAATAGCAATAGATCACGAATAAATATTACATATGCCTATCTAATAAAAGTTTAAAATGTATTGTAAGTGTTTATGAGTTTTATGAAAAATTTCACTTAATAAATATCCATCCTAGATTGGCAATAACATCATCAAAATGTAAGTCAAGCGATGAAAGTAAGTATATTTATAGCTTCTGTAACGCTATAAGAAACTGCGCTTTAGCCAAAATCTCTTTATATTGTAAGATATTGTTTGTTGCTCCTGGAAGATCTAAAGGTTCGATTTCATCTGTTGAGTCATCAGAAATTTCTTGAACTTCAGAAATTTGTTTTTCTAATCTTTTAATATGACAAAATGATCCTTGTTTTTAAGACGGGCAAATTAAAGGAGTGTTTACATGCTTTTTTGTAATTTACGCCATAAAAAATCGTACACAAACTTACGAAATATCCGTCCAAGAGAATTTTGTTATCTATCCATCTTGTGTCCGCGCTCGCTCATGAGAGAGTCCGTTCACGGGTGAGCGATTGCAATGCTTTTCTTATAGGACGTTGCCGGGACCGGCCGACAGTGTCCGTTCAAAGCAGTGTCCGGTTTCGAGGATGTCACACTTTCTTTTTCGGAAGTATGGAATAAATTATCTAAATTAGTTTTTTGATTTGTGTTTATGTTAATTCATTTTTTTTAATAGATGAAGGTGAGTTGCACATTGATGACTAAAAATTAAATTAACACGAACTCAAGTCTTTAATACAATTTTGAAAATTTCACTAACTTAAAACATATTTATATATATGTATGCACATATATGTATGTATGTACATACATATGTAACACATAATGAATTTTTTAAATTTCTTATTGTAAAATAATAAGCCACAAAATAAAATACAACATAAAACCAAAGAAATTATTTCTCTATTTCAAATGAATATTACTTTTTAAAAACACTCAAAAACTGTTTTATCAACTAGGAGACGTCACTACCTCGCTCATACTCTTAAATTAGAACTTCTCATACTGAAACGGCACTACCATTTTTCTACAATTGTTTAAGAGTTTCTTCTGCATTTATCTCTATCCCATACACATCCCAAAATGCTTTGTAACCAGAAAAAAGGGAGACACAATTATCATCGTCACCTTAATACTGCCGTGAGTAATGTCACTCCAAAACTATTATCGAATCCAGCAAATCCAACAACAATATAGTGAAAAAATAAAGAGGGTAGGCACTTACACATTCGAAAGACTTGCAGATACATTTATGGACAACAACAATAGATACAACATATCCATCACTCACACTATAGAAATTAACCTCAACTAAGAGTTGTTGAACTGCGGCAAGAAAAGCGAAATGTGACTGTGTTGGGTTTGAATGATACAAAGGGAAAAACATTATGGTGCTAAAGGCAAAAGAGACGACAATTATTACAACTACAAGCACTCATATTATAACACAGATACTCAAACACACACACGCTTACTGTGGGTTCAATGAGCATATTTTACCATGCCTGCTGATTGTGGTGTGTGTAAAATTTTGTTTTTGTTTTAATTTTATTTACTGTTTCGATGTGTGTTTTGTTGAGACGTTGCGCTTAGAGGCGAAGTTGCTTGTCACTAGCTGGAGACATTTGTGGGCAGTTGCGTTGAACTTGTCGTCTTGTGCGTATCTTGTGATGAATACAAAAAAATAGTTACGGAGTACGGATACAAAACAAGAAAAAAAAACAAAATCTAACAAAGAGTGCTGTTTGATTTCTGGATATACGAACGCTCTAAGAGATACCTACTATTCCTGAAATGTTTTTCTCATGCATTTAAAGTGTCGCCAAATACAAGACCATGTACATACATACATATGTATATATATTTTGCCTTAATCTATATACCTACTGAGAAAGAATATTGTATACACTACTACCACCACCATTAAAAAATTCTAGCACTTCTGCTACGTCTTCTTCATCATCATCTTCATTTCATTCAGCTCTTCTACATCTGTGTACACGACTTAGCAGTCAGTGTCACCCACGACATCACAAGAAGTGGACATATAAACACACAAACAATAAGATTGGAAATAATATATTTTGAGTGTGATAAATTTATTTAAAAAAAAAATTAATGACAAAAAATATCGAGAATAGGTAAAGAAAAACAAAAACTCGTTCTGTGTAAGCACATTAAAAATAAACATTATGGCGATTTATTAAAAGCAAAAAGTGATTAAAAACAAAAAACATTTTTTAAGCTGAAAACAATTTAAACGATTTTCTTTAATATTTTTTTAAACAAAACAAAATTTTAAAAGGATTTGAGTTAGAAAACCGAAGAAGACCGACCACCAAATAATAAGTAAGTTATACAAAAAAATGTAATTATATTAAGCCGACGGTATTGCAGAGTTATTTCTAAAAACCGTCGGTGTCAAAAATTCAAAAATTATAGATATTTTTTCAGATTTACTTTGAAATATACTTTTTAAATAAATTAAAATGTTTGTCTTATCTATATACATATCTATGTATGTATGTATTGTATATGCTTGTAAGTAAGTAGTTTGGTACAAAGTTATTTTATTATTCAATTTCAATTTTTCAAGAAAATTTTTTATTCAAATTTTTAAGAAAATTTAAAATTTCCCATTCGAAAAAGTTTCAGTTTTTCATTTTTTAATATATTTTCACGTTGAAAATTATTTAAACCTAAACCAAAGAGTATATAGGTATATGTAGTTCTTATAAAGTCTTATAACACATTAAATGTCATTCGGTTTAAGTACTCAGTCGTATCTTCAACTTATAGAGTCTCAGCTTGTTGGGATTTGTTTTTGAAATGTTTAAAAAATTTATCATAATTTTTGTTGGATATTTTATTTGACACATGATTGACATGTTAAGTATTTTAATTGTTGACTTTTTCATTAAAAAATTATTAAACTTTTTTGTTGCTTTCTGTTAAATCGTTTGTTGTCAATTTGTTTCTTGTGCGCAGTAGTGATTTTAAAGAATTTTGACCTTCAGCATTATTAAGCTTGAAATAATTATTTAACATTTTTAAAGAAAATTTGTAATTCTGTCAAATGTTGTTGTCGTAGTTTCTCACATCAATACCAACAAATTATAATAATTAATATTATTAATTTTGATTTTAATAAGAGCAAACTGTTTTCCATATAAGCTTACAAAAATGACATATGATCGGAAAAAACATACAAACATGCATCCATACATACATACATATGTACACATGAATTTATTTTTTAACAAACAGAAACTATAAAGTCCTTTAGCTTGTCTGTAAAAGTACTTACATACATTGTTTAGAATCGAACACTTAGCCTGTACACTCATGGCCTACAAAAATATAATTTCTTTTATAATTTATATTTGAAAATGATTAAAAGTTCTAGTTTGCGTTGACGCTTGATTGACAGTTTTAAGAAGTCAGTCAGAACTTGTTAGAATACCTTTACTGAATAGTATTGTTCATATTTTATAAGCTTGAAACATGACTATAATTGTGGAAATTAGACTATCTTTTATAATTGTTATAACATGCTTGTAATAGTTGGAGGCAATTATGTACATCATGGCTCTTAAAAAAATTTTTAATTGCTCAGATGAATTTTTAATAATATTTATTAATAAAAAAAACGACGCATAAGGCAAAAATGCCACGTAAAGTTTTAATTTTATTATATGTTTCGCAATATCTCTTTTGGAATGTTTAAGAGGAATTGTAAATTTTTTATATTAAGAAAAAATTAAAACTAAGTTAAAATATTTGAGGAGCTGGCGAAAAAAAAACAAGACTAGTCCCCTCGTTAACTGTTTTTTATAGAACCGGCCAATATCTAGATAGATAGCAATTATCTTTCTTCACTTTCACAGGAATATTTTATCAAACCTTGAAAATAGGACTGGCTTTCGTTTTTTAAACATGACTTCCCGAAAAAAAATTAAAAAAAAAATCACTTACTAAGGACATGTCCATGTTTTGTTCGCTATGTCCTCATTCTTCTTGTATTTTGTATCCAAACAAAAATCTGTTTTGAAGATGTATAAAGAGCCATATAAATAAAGAGCGCTCTGTTATTGCAACGTAGTCGTATCTCAAAAATATGAATGATTTTTGAGTTGAAAATGCCAAATTGTTCGCCGTACCGTTCTTCATTTTGTGTCAAAAATGTATGCAAATATCTTGTTAACTCATCTCTTGAGGGGAGAATACTTTCTTATTTTTCTATTGAGATGTGAGTAAATTAAAAACCTTAAAATCGTTTTCAGAAGAACGAGTTTTTTTAATGCCTATGTTGCAATAAATGAGCGATATGTATAAATGAATATTTGCTGAAGGCGAAGGGTACTCAATTAGTTCGGACTTAAGAAATCAAGATTTTATGTACATGCTATGAGGGTCGCTGTGGCAACGGAAAGGTAAGCAATGAAGAGGGGGAGAT
Organism: Gymnocheta viridis; assembly: GCA_956483585.1. NCBI lineage: Eukaryota > Metazoa > Arthropoda > Insecta > Diptera > Tachinidae > Gymnocheta > Gymnocheta viridis. The sequence continues at coordinate 41,828,954 of OY101441.1, forward strand.
AATCGAAAGACTACTGCACTGTTGTGGTCTTAGACGTCAAAATCGCGTTCATCTTCGTGAACGAACTGCAAAAGTGAAGAGATACTACGGAATCTGCGTATTCTACCATCACCGACCAGATAGTTTTCTATAATACTGATAATAGAAATATAATAGTATGTAGTTACAGGAGAAATTCCACAATGATCTGTTCTTGAATCACAAACAGAAGTTATAGTCGTATCGAGTCGTTAAGGGACATAATATATGACTGCGAATGACCTAAAAATTTGGATGAACATAGTGGCAGTTAGGAAACCACACTAAAGATTAGACAAGCTATCCATCGTGGTTAATTAGTTCCACTGGGACTGCGTGATTTTTCGAAAGTGTGGTACGTAGGTCGAAAAACATGAATCAGGCATGTCAGAGGGTCGGCATACTGGTGTCTACAAAGATTCGACATAACTAAATTCCTCATTGCAAAAAGACATACATATGTACATATATTTTTAATTACTTATTTATTGTTTTTATCTGAAAAATCAAGAACACAGATTTTTGCTACACTGAAAAAAACTATCCAACGTATAAAGGAAACCTCATGTACATTTTCTGAAATATTTAATTGTTTTACTCTACGAAATTCTTTCATAATAAACTTAACAGCAACTGTAATATGTAATACTTCCAACTCTTGAGCAACATTCGTGAAACTATATTAGAACTCATTACTTATCTCAATATTATGGTTTATATTAAAATATTTAAATTCTCTTAGAAATAAGTTCTCTGCTTTCATTTCCTGGGCTGATATGGTACACTAAAAATTTGCTACAAAAAACATGCGATATTTCTGGCAAAGTACATACTCTCAAACTATTCCTTATAAATTTCCTTCGATGAAACTTACATCTCTTACTGGTTTAAATAGTTTTCATGGATTTAATTATTTTCGCTAAGCTAACCAGTAAAATTGTAGCTTTTTAAGGGGGCGAAGGAATCAATACGTGCACTTGCAAACCAGGTTGCAAGAAGCTTGATTTCTTTACGCGGAGATCCCATTTAGAAGCACTACAATTACCGCAAAACTACAGAAAGATCTTCCTTTCGTTCATTACCGGGAAGTTATTATTTTCTTGTTTGAAAAATTCAACTTAATATTTTACTTTTAGAAAAATATCAAAAATTCCCCTGTTTGAATATTTTTGGGAAATTTTAGTTTATCATAATATTTACTAAAAAAATGTAAAAATAAATCTTAAATCTTTTATTTTCTTTTGGTTTGGTTCAAAAATACAGATCCAAGAAAATTTAAGACAAAATTAAAACATTCAAGCTTTTTTATTAATGCGATTTTCTAAACTATTTTGTTTTTAATTCAAATTAATTTTTGAATTAGTTTAATGACCGTATATGAATGAGTTGAAGTGTTGGAAAGTGTTACCTCTTCCATTTTTGCATATCAAATCATTATTTTAAGATGGCGCTCTCTTTAGAGGCCAGTTTTTCCTTCACACGCTTTCAAATAACGTCTTAAAATGAGTTATTAATTAGAAGCCAAAGAATAAAAGTTAAATGGCTTGGTTACTATTTAAACACGGACAGCTTGAATTATTGTAGGTATGCGTTTTATGTTGAGTATTTTACCATCTTCAAGCTATTTTATTAAGGGCCAAACAGTCTTGTTTTCTTAAAAAAAAAAATACAAAAAGTACAATTCGACTGGAATTGAACAGCTCGTTCCAAACAACATACAATAGAAAATTTCCTTATTTTCTTTTAAGTACATAGTAATTAATTACTTTCTCCAATAAAAAGACAAATAATTTAAACTTTAACATGAAATGTTAAGATTGTTTTTTTTTTGTATATAACAACTGCAAACGATTTGATAACTCTCGATTTTTTGGTGCCACATTCCCCATCTTATTGCAAAAATACAGTCCGAGTGTATGTGTACACACCAGACTCGATTCATGCCCGAAAGAGTTTTCAAAGGGTATTTCACGGATCCTACACACATTTTTCTTTGTCTTATTTCGATTTAAGGCTCCGCACCTCTAAAAATAACACCCGATATATCACTTGCTTTCTTAATGGATTTTACAAGTATTTAAATTAGTTTCTTTTAACCTCAAGGCCAACACATTCATCATTTTAAATACTTTATGGCCTTATGTATGTATGTACTCGTATATGTTTATGTCATTTACGTCTTTTTTTATATCACTGACGATTTTTATGATAAATATCCCCTTATCGTAAAAAAATATGGCTCAACTTTAATGACAACAAAGAATTTTAAAAAGGACAATCAACAAAAATCTTTAACATGTATTCACGCACCAATCTCGAGCCTTCAGATGAACCAATGTTCAAATTATCTCCCCCATTGAAAAAGCAAAATAAAAATAAATATAAAAATACAGTTTTCCTCTACCAGTCCACTATCTGTATAATTATTTCATTTATTGTACACTGATTGTCACTGTTGGTAGTAAGAAAACTAGTTTTTTTTGTATAATAATTATAGTTATTCAAAAATATCGTGTTTGGGTAGATGGAAATCTCATGAAAGACGTGAAATATATCTGCGTTCGATTTATGATTTGTTTTGAAAGTTCACACATTTGGCCTGCTGATTTCCTGTTTTAATGAAATTAATGACAAATTTTTTCTTATAAATAAATCTACTTGAAAAGCATTTTTTTTATTTATTTCTGCTGTCATTAAAACAAGAGGAGAAGCTGAAACGATGTGATGCTAAATAGTAATTAAATTGTGTTATAAAAAATTTTATAAAAAGGAAAGCAAAAAAATAAAATAAACGTAAATTGGTCGTAAAGAAAATAAATTTTTGTGTCATAAAAACTGGTATTTTTTCTCAATAGAGTTACAAAAAGTTCAACAAAAATTTTTAAGGTGGCTTAAAATTTTACACTGACATTGACTGAGGCTTACGGGTAAAAATCAGTCAGTCAGTCTTTTCTGTTTGCTTCTTTTGTCACCTTTAATGACACTTTTGTTTTTGATCTGGTATAAGAGATCCCTTATAACCCAAATAAAACACACCAAAAATCATGTTGCTTTCTGAGTTTTATTAAACAAAAAATCAAGAAAAAAGTAATAACATTTATGTCCCTTGAGTTTGATGATTTATTATCGTTTACAATCAGTAGTTAATCATTAACATTTATATTGAAACTTTTTATACATAAACTTTTCATACATAAATTTTTTCTACACTGATCAGTTAGTTGTTGGCTATTCTTTTTTTGCTTTTGTTTTTCTTTTTTTTTGTGTCCATCATTTACTACTCATCACACATAAAAATCAACGAAGACAAGAAAGATGAAAAAACAGAAAAATTTCAAGCTAAAATTGGAGATGTATCACAGCAAGTCGTCATGTAAATTTTAATTATATACATGTAAATTTTAAACTACAGCAAATAAAAAAGGTCGGCTTGTCAGTTGTTTTAGATTTTTATTATGAACTACGCGTACCTAAGATCTACAACTAAAAAATAACATCTAAGCTTAAATAGTTTTTGTTTTAACTACTTACTGCCACAACTATGACTACTGATTCTATTCGTATTTTGTTGGCTGCCACCAAATTTTATTCTCGTGTATGTAATTCACTCAGCGCTGAAATGCTTGTTTGGTTTCTTCTTAGATTTGAATATCGATGTTTTCATGTAAAGAAGGTTATTAAGAAATTTTTATGGTTATTTAAGCTGATTCCTACTGTTATATGATTAAAAGCTATCACGTTTTTGATCATATAACTTTAAAATAAATCAAAGACTACTTTACTACACACAGTAAATAGCGTACAAATTATTGATTTTTTAACGGAAATGTACAGAGTTATTATTGGGCTATTAAGGTTTACAAGATAAATTTTTGCAAATTATAAATACTTAAATGATGAAATTTAATTAAAAGATACATTTGTATCTGAAATATACTATGGTATCACAGAGAGAGAGAGAGAGATACTTTTGTACGTAAATTGTTTGTTTTTCTTATGAACTTTAACCTTTCTCTCCCTCTCTCTCTGCAAGATGCCCAGAAATAAAATTTCAGTAAATCTAATTTGTTTCTGCCCTGAAAGACATTTTAATCATAACAGTAATTTAAACCCAAAAGATAATCTTAAATCTTTAAAATTAATTTTCTTTTAATACATTATTTTTTGGAATTTTCTTCATTGATACCAAATAAAGAATTTTCACCAAATCTTAGAGCATATGACAGATACAACTATTAGTATACCTTGTGACTTTCTTTATTGTGTAGAGAATTTAATAAAAATATCCTACGAATACTCATAAAATCCAAACCTTAATTTTTTTTTCCCATTTTTCTCTTTTTAGACTAGAAAATTCAGTGCAAAACCATAACAGAAACAATGGAACATTTAATGACTGCCTTTATGCCACCAGCTTATATGCTGGGTCATCCCACAGCTGCGGCACTTTCGTCCTCCTCCGTCACAACCTCACCGGCTGCATCGCCCACAAACAATTCAACAGGTCTCAGTAAGCCCAAGCGATGGGGTTCACCGCCCGTTAATATGGGTGGACAATTTATCAATCCAGCTACTGGTAAAAAGCGCGTGCAATGTTCTATCTGCTTTAAGACTTTCTGTGACAAAGGAGCTCTAAAAATTCACTTCTCAGCTGTTCACTTGAGAGAAATGCACAAATGCACTGTAGAGGGCTGCAATATGGTATTCTCTTCACGTCGTTCCCGCAATAGGCACAGCGCCAACCCTAATCCGAAATTGCACTCACCACATATACGTCGTAAGATCTCACCACATGATGGTCGCACCGCTCAACAGTTTCCTCTATTTCCCATGGCAACTACAGGCATCTTGCCTCCAGCAGCTGCTATGACTGCTTTCCCCGGTCTCATGCCACCTCATCCCGCTGCCATGTTTGGCGATTTCTCTAATCCCCAATTCCACCACATGCTTGCCGACCAAGAGAGATTAATGGGTGCTCAATATTCCTCACACTCCAGCGGAGCTTCCAATGCCTCCGACCATGACGATGATGAGGGTTACGTTCTAGATATTCAGGGTTCAAATGCTAGTCAGGGCAGTCACAGTGATGTAGATGAATATTGTCATGAAGGTGAAGATGAGGACAATGATGAAGACGAATTAATATCGGTATCAATAGAAGATGATATCAAACCCATGCTTAACACCATGCACTCAGAAAATTCAAATGAACCACTAGACTTTAGTTTACACAAGCGCTCAGGAGATTCTATGTCGGCAGCAGAAAGACTTATGGCCAGTCCGAGTAGCGTACAAAAGCCTTCTAATAGTTTTTCCATGGATAGTTTATTGGGAAAACGTAAGAGATCTTGCAGTGAATCCGAAATGTCCTGTGATAATTCTTCATCCGTTAATATCAAAATGGAAAATGATGAAGAGGAGAGTAACTGTTTGGATCTTTCTGGCTCACAGGTTAACAAAAAAGTACAAAATATTCCCTCCTCCGGCCACTCGTCTCCTCTAACAGCCGAAGAACAGCACCTAAGAATACTGCAATCACAAATGTTTGCTGCTGCCGCTGCTGCTGCAGCCGCTCAAACTCAAAGTTCCGAAAGAAATGAAGATGCTGCAACCACCACACCACCACCCATGTGGAACCTTTTGTCAGAAGTTTACCGCTCTATGCTCATGAATACCAACACAAATATCAAATCTCAACAGCAACAACAGCAGCAACAATATAATGAAATGTCCACAAATGCAATTTCAGTTTGAATTGCAAATTGCTGTATCGCTCACACAAACTCGCTTTAGGTTGTTACCTCAAAATGTTAACTTGTTGTAAAATTCTCATTATTATTAAATATTTGTGTAAATAAATCTATTTTCGATTAAAAGAATATTTATGTAAATAATCGTACCTTAAAATCATCATATTACCTACAAAAGTATTCAGCAGTATTTAATATAAAACAAACACTATTCTCTATGCTTTTCTATATTCCTCAATGAATTTCTAACTTCTCTGTCTATCTCAAGCCTTCGTGCAATACTCTGCAAATTTGTTTTCCTCTCTTTTATTTTATACCAATTTAAGTCTTTTTTTAAGTAATTTCTTAAAAAATACAAAATTTATTTTATTCAACAAATAGTTGACTATTTGACTTTTTTTTATAACAAAAAGTATACGTTTTTTGATACTTGTAGTATTTGTAAATGTAAATTATTTTTATAACATAATTATTATAATTTTTAGTCATTTTATTTTATGAAAATTACGAATTAAATAAAACGAAACAAATATGAAATATGTAACATATCTGGTATGAACTGAAGTATCATTTGAATAGTTAAAGCCAATCAAATAAAAAGGATTTAAATAAAACAAATGCTTTATTATTATGTGAGATAATTAATTATATGTATAAAAAGAAACAAAATAATTTTAGCGAATTTTATAAAACCGAAACAACAAATTTTTATTAAAACAATAACGAAATAAAGTTTATTCAATGGAAAATATTAAATCGAATTGTGTTTTTTTTAAGTCTTGATATTGTTAATTTCTCGGCCGGTTGAAGGGCTATAAAATACCTCAGAATTTAAGATATCTGATATCGAAGAGTAAAATTGATTCCCTTATACCAAATCGTACATTGTTTTGAGTAAAAAATTCTGCTTAATGTGCAGTCTTAGCCAAATTTAAGGAGGACATGGGCTAATTATTTAAAATAATCGGAAACAAGAATCAATTTTATTTCCGAGTACAAATTGAGCCTTCGGAGAAGGCACTGTTGGAGCAAAGGCACAGTAATATTTAAGAAGTTTGCAGGAAAAAAGCATTAATAGAATGCAAGACACATTCTGATAAACAATTATTACATATTTTATTTAATTAAAGAAGTATGTAATATTTAAAAGGACTCTTCTTACTTGTGTTGACAAAACTTACATTTTCATATAATAAATATACGAATATGTATGTTCTAAGCTACTGATATGATTCCAAAATAGTGTGAACCAAATCATAGAGGAGGACCTAAGATTTCATAAATATTAAATCTTAATCTCCCTGCTGGAAGGCATGCTACGCTACAGGGTGTTAAGGTCAATCACTTTTGGGCTTCTAAAAACATTTTAAGCCGTTTATGATAAATTTTGATTTATTGTGAAGTAAAGAGGAATATATATAAAAACATGATAATTCTGTAAGTCTTTTTTTAATAACTACAAATTGGCTTTTCTAGGCTTAGCGGTCGTCGCAAATTCGATTTCGTCATAAATGAGGGTGAATATGCAGTCCATTAGAAATAGATATCTTGCCCCAAATCTGTCGAATTTTTATTATTTTTATGTGTATGTAACTCTATGTGTATACAATTATGTAGATATAATCATCATCATGATTATCAAATCGTATCGTTATGTCGTCCCGAAACGACCTGGTTCCATTGAACGATTCCCTAATTGGAACGATGCGGACTGATCCAAACGTTTCTTTTTATTGTTCCTCGTTCCGCAATTGCAAACCGTCTTGAGGAATTATTAACTTGTTCTGATAAATGTCAAAATCAATATGATAAGTCAACAGCAATTTTATATTAATTTTTTATGTATGATGCTTGACGGATGGGCGAGCAAATCGCTGTCTTATCAATACTGTTTGTTACAATTATTTCGTTCACATATTCTGAACACTTACAAAAAGGTGGACTTTTTGTATAGAGATCAGTGTTGCCGACTTAATGGACAATATTATATTTAATGTCTATTTATTTTATAATAGTTATTATTTTTTAAGAATATTTTACGAAATCACTTATAGAACATTTTTCGTAGTCAGAAAATGAAAAAAAAACAATAACAAATGTTTGTTGACGTTTTAAGTAAAACACGAACGATAAACGAGAGGAAAGATCTATTTTTTACCTTTCGGATCGGTCGGAACGATTCCACAAAAGGAATGATTTTGCTCAACTCTATCATATAGCGTTACAGTTCTGGGTGAGTTTTTGCTTATCCGATTTGACAGTACAATATTTTTATTAATTTGGGACTCAATTCTGAGTATCGCACGTGAAAGTGGCCCATCATCATCATCATTCGTTTTGTCAACTTGGCTGCATTAATAATTACATTTTAAAACCAGAAAAACATTGAATATTTCAATATGGAAAATAACAAATATACGTACGATATACCGATATATATCTGTGTTAAAATATAGAAAAAAATGATAAAAATCCACCTTGAAAAAAATAAATTCGTATGGCCAGTAAATTATTAATGCAGCCAACTTGACAAAACGAATGATGCAGAAGTTCTTATTTTATTATACTACTTTCATGAGCGATTCTCAGAATTGAGTTCCAAAATCATGTGTTGTATTGTGTAATTTTCCATTCTTGTCTATGTATAGATTTCTGTTGTCAGTTTCGAATACCCATTATCTTTAAATTGTCTTCAGCACAGTCCTTCGATCTAGTTTTCGGGCGTCCTCTTCGTCTAGTACTTCTATCATAGTTTAACAAAAAGTTTTGTGGTCTGCATTGACGTGCGAACAACATGCTTTGCCCATCCCACACGTTGAACATTTATGAATTTGACTGTGTCCTCTTCTTCGCATAGCTCGAGCAGTTCGTCATTATTTCTTTGAACATTTTCGTCGTTTTCATCTCGCACTGTAAATATAATAATGTTGTATACATTTTACAGCAATTAATCCTGAATTAATCCTTATTGCCAAACGATCTTCTGTGTTCTTCCAAGAGCCTGGAGATTAAGACAGTGACGATTTGACATATATTTATCTCTTTTGTCTCCCTCCTTTGATCGATTCTATTTCCGAAATATCCCTTTCGTTAATGCTTTGTACCTAAGTACCTGAAACATTTACTCATTTATTTATTGTAAATGAAAAGCCCTGCAGAAGATATGCCGCAGCGTAGCAAACTGAAACTTTGCATAATAAAATGTCATAAGGAACATATCGAAATAAATTAATATAAAAGTTTGGATAAATAATAAAGAAATAAATTTGTATTGATGAAAACGAACAAAAAAAAAAAACAAAGTCTACACATGTCTTTGTATCTAAAAAAATTAAAAACTTGTGGTTGTGAAAATGATTTCGTTTTCAGTATTCATTGTGATTGTTGTTTTAATTTCATCATTCGATTTTCGAATTTTTGTGATTCAAAATTTTCAATACTTTTTTTCCCTATTTGTTTTTCGGCCATGTGTTTTATATTTTAAAATTGGAATATACATTTCACTTGACATTTGGATGTGATAGAATCAGTAGCACCCAAACAACGAGAACAACAACAACAACAACAACACAAATAAACTCCTGTGTGATAGATTTTTAATGTTTTTATTGTTTATAGTTGAGTTGTAGTAAAGTGTGCGGCACAAGTTCGACGCGGCGTGTGTGTGTTTTTGTGTGTTTTAACATGACTAATGTTCCGGCACGTATGAATAAAAGTTGTGCCTTACAAATGTATCTGAAAAATTTTTATTTTCTTCAATATTATTATTACTTTATCTTTACGGAAAATATGACGGAAAATGAAGGGTAAAAGTGGCAGTCAGAATGTACGATTAAAATAATAAAAATCCAATAATTCATGTTTATTTTTACACACAAAAAACAAAACAGGAGAACAAAAACAAAGAAGAGATATTCATAAATTTATTAGTAAAATAAATATTTACATTCTTTCATAATGTTGATCAATAAATTGTAATAGAAATAAACAAATAATTGTTTTTTTTCTTCTGCAGTTGTGGTTGATGCAGAACATTTGGTCAACTCTTTCAAAATTTCAAATTTAAAGGGGCTTTTAGGTGGAAAGTATCTAATCTTGTATAATTGCTCAAAAATTTCGCAATTTAAATGAAGAATTTTATACTTAGAAAAATAGAAATTAAACAAATTTTTTTTGTGTTTCAAAATTCAAATCTAAATCGTACAATAAGTAATATCCTTTAACGAAAAATAAACTACACGTCTATCTTTTTTCTGTGTGCTAATTAAAAACTCTAAGCCAAAAATTAGATTAATACAAATTAAAAAATAAAATATAATCAGATGCAACATTTTAATACAAAACAAATCAGATACAAATCTTCAATTTAAATTTCATGGTACTTTTCCTACAACAGAAGCTTCAAGCGCCTCCCGCAACATAATGAAAACGACCGCTAAGATACAGGTAGTAAGCCTTTGTCTTCTAACCCAGTGGTTCTCACCATTTTTGGCTTACGAGCGCCTTCGAAAATATATTTTTTCCTCAACGATTCCAATATTATGTTAATGCTTTTTAAGCAATTGCCTCTTTCTTTTCGCCTTTTCACTATTTCTGCTTTGGCCACTTCAGCCTACAAATAATGTCTTAAAAATGTCAATACTTAAAAGTCTTTTAATGCACAAAACACAATAAAAATTAGATAATGATTACTGAACTCGTGCTTTTAAAGAAATTGTTTTGTTTGATGTATTTTACTATCAATTGCAGAACTATTTTATTACGTTCCAAAAACTTGTTGTCACAAGCGCAGACACAATTAAGAAAAACACACTCCTTCGCCACAGATTGAACAGAACGCTCTCCTATCACGCTTCTCATAGAATAAATGACTTGTTTATTTACTAAGCAGTAATTCTAGAAATACTCCAAAGTAATCCAGATACTATGGAGTCTGTGTTCTTCATGAAGGTCATTACCAAGATTTTGCTGGGAACTTGCATAGTAAATAATTTATTAAGCAACGTATTGTGAACCTCAGCGCGACCCTGGTTAATGTTGTTGCAGACATTCATGCGTCCACGGACAATCATTATTTTAAATTCCTGCTTCACTTTCTGAAAATTTTTATTCAAAACTCGAAGTGCAGTACCTAAGATTTCCGAAAATTTAGTTCTTGACCACAATATTAGCACTATGAGTAAATACACTTTCTGATTGAACTTAGATTTTTGTCTCATTGTGACTTCATAGATAAAATTTTGATTGGAACCTCCTGTAGCAAATTCTACTTTACGCAATCGGTAAATGAAATCAACTTTTTTTTTATATATAAAAACCCATAGATCAATTGTGTAAATTAATATTTGCAAGTCCCACGATCAACACGGACACAAAAAATAGATTAAAAGTTAAAGCCTCGTGGAAAGTTTCTTTCCACTCTTGACTAAAGGTAAAAGTTTAAAAATTTATTGATTTTAAATGCTTTTTAAGAAGACTTTTTTACGTTTTCTATTTAATTTAATTGAAATTTTCCAAATTAAGTAACAAAGAACATATGCATATGCAGCTTTTATGGTAATAAAAAAATCTCAACACTTTGCTTGACTTGATTGTTCGATCAATCTTTCGATTTCATTTAAGTGATTAACTCAATAAAATTAGTTTTGTATTCGCTTTAGTTGAGAGTGTGTTAGTTATTGACAGTGATGGGCGTAGACCACGTGAATATCTATGCCAGCAATGATCACGATTTTTTTTCCAAATCAGTTGAGAGTGCATGAGTGATAACAAGAAAATTCGATTGTTTTGTGATACAAAATATGTGTTTTCTCTGACGTGGCATGTAGTGGTAAACACTGAATTTCTCAAATATAAATAAAAAATTCTTATACGCGATGTAATTGAAATTTCTAATAAATACAGAGTGTCCGCCGGGAAGGTATACTACTTTGTTTTGCAGCCATTTTGGTAAACATTAGTCTTGCTATATTTGGCAGTCGTAAAGTAGACACGTGACAAATTTATTATGCAAAAATATTCGATAAATCAACGTGTTTTAATAGTTAAAACATATTTAAAAAATCAATAATCGATTACTGTGACGATGAGAAAGTTACGTGAAGTTTTTGGAAGAAAAAACGTGCCAACAAAACGCACTATTTATCGTGTAGTCAATGATAATCTGTAGGTGATAGGCCCAAGCATGGACCACAACGTACTGCAAGATCGGCTGCAAACATTACTGCTGCTCAAGAAAGTGCTCAAAACAATCCATTAACCTCAATTCTCATTTCTTTCCATCTAAGATTCAATTGATACAAGAGCTTCTTCCACAAGGCCATTTACGCACCCGTACATATGCCGATAGGATGTTGCAGCTCGTTGTCATGCAGCCCCGATTTTCATGAAAAAATCATAATGAGTGACGAGGCAAATTTTCATTTGAATGGATATGTGAATAAACAGAATAGTCGGTTCTGGGCAATGGAAAACTCTGAAATTATTCATCAGTCAACTTTGCATCCATTAAAAGTGACAGTCTGGTGTTCAATTTGGTCAGGAGGAATCATTGGACCTTACTTCTTTGAAAATGAAAACGGCGTAACGGTAACTGTGAAAGGGGACCGAAGTCGTGATATGATTGAAAACTTTTTAACATTACAACTGCATGTTTTGGACTTGATTAACGTGTGGTATCAACAAGACGGTGCCACATCGCATACAGCCATGATTATAATGGAATTCCTGCGAGACATCTTTCCACAACAAGTTATTTCAAGAAATGGTGAGCAACTCAAACAAAATATTCGTGATGAAGTTAATGAAATACCGCGTGAAATTTGTGAGAATGTAATGAAAAATGTCCCCAAAAGGGCTGGCATTTGTGAGCCTAACAGAGGCAGACATTTATCTGATATTGTATTCTGTACATAATTGCCGACATTAAATAAAACATTTATCAATATAATATCCATTCTCTTTCATTTAGTCAAAAATTATAAACAATCCAAGTAGTATACCTTCCCGGCGGACACCCTGTAATATATTACAGAGAAACGCCATTAAAAAGTGCTTTAATTCAATTGGAAAAAGTGCAACGTAAAAGATCAGAAAGTTCTGGAAACCATATGGAAATTGTGTATTATTGGCTATAATAGTCCATTCACACCAGCACGAAATCTAGCAGATTTCAATTGAAATCTCAATCAAAATTCGTGACATTTTTCAAGATTTAGTATCCACACCAAACACAGTTGATTGGCGTTTTCAATTTCAAATGTCAAACTCCATACGAAAATCATCATTCAAATGAGAAACAGCTGGCGGGCACACATTTCAAATATTCATTATTGTGCAGCGTAGAATTTTTCAGTATAATTTCGCAAAAAACACAATTGCATCACTTAGTACTACCAGATTTAGGATAGATTTTTTCAAAATCTAGTTGCGAAGTAGATTTTTGCTTTATATGGGAAATCTAGTCAAAATCAACAAGATTTGCTCGAAATCTCGTAAGTACTAGATTTTGGTCTGGTGTAAATTTCATATAAGATTTCTTAATGAACTTCCAAATTAAAACATTTGATTTTATTTTACACTGAACTACAAAAAGAAAACTTGCTCTCGTCTGACTTATTTCGTACGTATTTCGTGTGCTTGATTTTAAATAAAAAAGATGCTACTCACAATCTCATCTCTATTTATTAGCCAAATGTTTTCTGAACTAATTTAAATATCGTTTTTGTAATTGTAGTGTTTTCCATGTAATAGTTTTTGATATTTCACAGTCTTCTGAACGGTTGATTGACAATTTAAACACAATCGTTTTGGATTTTCATCTCGTGGTTTCATTAAAACAAAAGCAATAATTCTCGAAATTCCTTATGAAATATGGGTCAATAATTCAAATTGCATGTGTGTAGAGAAGTTTTCAAATTTTTGACATTTACAATGAATGAAGATGTTGTCATATGTAAATGAAATTATACTTTAGAGCAGAGGTCCACTATATATTTTATTTATTTTTATTTTTGCTACTGCATTTGCTGCAGATAAAGAAGTATTTGATTTTCTTCTATATAAATTATTTTCAAAATTGTTTTTATCTGTTTGAAATGTTTTCCTTAATACTGTATCAAAATTAACATCTGATAAGTAGTTTTAAAGATAATTTTCTTCCTTAATATCAAAAAGAAATAAATATTATATTAATTAACTTACCACTAATGGTCCGAAGTATTTACACGGGTCAATATAGTTTGATTCTTAACTAAAATTATTTTTTCCTTTTTTTTAGAACAAAAGTTTTTAAATCACTTTTTGTGAAACTTTGCGTCGTTAACTGGTTTGTTCATACAAAAATCCTCGTAGATTATTGGATAGTGTACTAGACTATTAGTCTGGGGAAACAGCTTCGATTCCTCACCAGACCCCGAGTGTTTCATCAGACAAGCCAGAAAGGTTTCGCAGATTGTGTTTGTCTTTAAAGAAAAAACTAAGAGTTGTAGTTGTACTCTTTGGAAAACGCAGGTGCTCAACTGGGCCTATGAAATTTTAAAATTGATAGCTGGGACACGTACATCTGTCGTATGATTGTCTTAGAGATACTATATGCCATGAACTAGTCAACTTTGCGAAACTGTTAATCACAAATAATGTTTTGTATGGTAACCCGATCTTTTTAAAGTCTAAAAAATACCTTAAATAAATTTAAAAAACACAGAGGCCACTAAAGAACAGCTAAAGATGGGTGAGTAAATGTGTTTGACTTCAGAATTCGAGGAAATCTTCTACGCCTGAAGATTAAACAGTTTTTAAATTAATTCAACTCAATAAAATCAATCTGAGTTCCAAGAAAATGTGCAGTTATTACAAGACAATTAACAAATTTACTAGTAGCCGTTGGGAACAAGGTGAATAAGATTACTAACAATTAAACAAACAAAGCAGCCGTTTTATGACCCCCAAATGCGCTTTTAGAGAAATCAAAGAAATATCACTTAATTCATTTTCATGGAAAACTACAAAAACATAGAGAATAGAAAAATAAAACGGTAACGTACTACATCAAAGAGGTGAAGAGTATTCGAGGATGAATAATTACAATCAGCAGACGCTTATGACACTAAATGACTAAACAAACATGGTTTACAACAGTTGCTGTTACTTAAGAAATAACTTGTAAGGAAATTAATTAAACACTGGCTACAACTCACGTTTGAGTTCAAAACCATACAGATAGATAGGATTAACTTTTTTTAAACTCACATTGCATGAATGCAATATGATTTGGACCTCATTAGAAGTGTCATAAAAGTTTTGTGAAATGAATCTTGTAACAATATTTGGGAACCCAAAGAAAAAAGAAGCCGCCTTTTTACATCTCCTGAAAACGTAACTAATTTCTTTAAAGAAAAAACAAGCTGCTTTTAACCCTTCAATATTATTTTAATGGCCTTCTCGCCATCCGACCAACAATGCTATTTAGATAGACAGATACTTATCTATCCAGTCATCCAACCAAACAGCTAAACAATAAATAAAAAAAATAAAAAAAAACATATGAAATAAGATAAATCTAAAAGGCCACATTGGGCGACATGTTGTGCAAACATGCTACTGGATTTGGTTTTTAACTAGAATTACGTTTTTTTTAAAATGCATCAAAAATTCTAATGCAAACTACTCGTATATAAAAGCAACAGCATTCCTCTTATCTTAACCGAAATTTGGAGTTGAAGAAACTCACACCAATGTATGAAATTAATGAAAAAGAAGCGCAGATATGACAAAATAAAAAGGATCAATTTCCAGTGAAAACATTGACAAGCGTAATTAACACATTTTCACGTACCTAAAGAATCTTACACACGAATGACAGTCAGTTTGTCTGTCTATCACTCACTCTCTCTCTCTCTCCCTAAGTCAGGGTTTACGCAATTATTACAATTGGTGTGTTTTCTATTTTCGATGTGACAATTAGTCCTTGATATTTATTTGTGTGCGTAATTTTTATCACTTTGTCGGTAAATTTTATAGCGTCAAAGAAAATATTAACACTGTGCTTTAAATACAATATTATCCGAAATAACGTAAATTGGTAGAGTTTTTTATGAAAGATATTTTCAAATATGCTAATTAAAATTTATGAGATTTAGCGTTGTTGGTGACGAATAAAATAAATGAAAAAACTTGTACATTGTAACGCTTGTAAAAACACAATTTTACATTTATACTGAAGATATGTGCTTTAAGCAAATTCAAACTATAAATGCTACTTACGTGACATTTATTGCCGATGTAAGACACGGAAGAAGTTTAGAAGATTCAGACTTATTAGCATTACCTGCGCGAGTGAGCCCACCGTCTTCCAGGTAGACTGAGTGAGAACGGATCACAATTTCGTAGCCGCCCGTAAAGACCAAATCTGCAACATGTGGAATGACAGAATTTTCCCTCCACTTCTCCTTTATCTGCTTATGTAATGAAATTCATATATGCATCCCCTGCTAAGAATAATTACTTATCGTTAAAAATTTAATGGTTTCTAAGAACAAGCTTTATTGTTTAGTAAGTATAAAATAAACCGGCATCTAATCATCGCTTTCTATAACGAGTTTAGTTGGTCGTGTTTTTTTTACGATTGTAGCTTTCACTATAGAATATTGTAAACCATGGAATGCGTAAAAAATGACATAAATTCCAAGTTAATGGCCATTTCTTTTCTAAGAAAACATAAAAAAATCTTTTAATTTTTAATAAAAAAGCAATGCAACGCTGACTCTTAAAAAAATTTGGCTTCGTAAAATATGTGATACAGTAATTTATAATAAATTTAATATTTCGAAAAATCCTTATAAAGCAAATTATCATTTAAGAAATTCAAAAAATGTAGTATTTTTCTAGAAAAGAAAACGTCATAAGAATACTCGTTCGAATGAACTCGTTACAAAGAAAAAAATAAATTTTTAGCAGCCGTATTGTTTGAAAATGAAAATAAATTCGAATAATAAGTGACTACAATTTTTGTCAATAATAAGAAGTTCTTTAAAAAAATCATTAGGAAAATGTAATAATATTTTCAATAGACAAGTGCGATTATAACACTAAAAACACATACAATTTTGTTTACGCTGACTTTACACATGAAAGCACTTTCTTGAAATATTTGTATATCCTCATATGAATTCATAAAAGCCTTAAGTTACATTGAACAAATTTTAGAGGACAAGCAAAAAACTCTCTAATATGAAAATTTTAGCAACATTTTTCAAAATTTTTTCAGTTTAAGCTCATTTCTTATTAAGGAATTAATACAATTTTAATATATATATAAAATTTTCCAGGGGCATGTATTTTGATATGGTGGATCGTAATCAATCAAGAAGTCGTTTTTGAATTTTTTGCAACTTAGAGCTTTTTTTGAAATCATATTACGATATGTATTATAAATAAAAATTTTTCCGAAATAATTGACTTTCATGAAAATTTCTTGTTCGTTTTCATAAGAAAGTGAAAGTTCATTTAAAAAATGTCGTCGAAGCGAAGAGTTGTAAAAATCGATACTTCTACTCATTAGAGTTAAACAAATTTTTAGGGCAATAGTTGGCAATAATTATTATTGTTAATATTTTAATGAGATTATTGCTATAAAAATCAGTGTTGCCACCAATAAAATGTTAAATTACACATGCATCATGTCAGAATTACACATGATGTGTAGTTACACATAAGGTGGCAACACTGAAAAAAAGGCATGAATTGTCTTATAGGAGGGCAACAGTGTTTGACTCTTTGTCATTTTACTTTCTGAAAACGTCAAAAAATTACTTTCTTGAAAATATCATTGAAAACTGAGTGGAAAGTAAAAAAAATTAAGTGGCTTAAGGCCTCATTAGTTTTTACTTTTCGTTGCCGTTCTGTGCCATTCGTTTTTTGTAGAAAATATTTTTTAATTACTTGTTCTGTGTCGGATGAGGACGATATAATTATATGAATAAATTTTGTAAATGTTTTCAAAATGTTTTTTAGTTGACAAAAATAAATAAATCTTCAATAATTTGAATTAAAATAAAATAATATATTCTTAGTTTTAAAACAAAATTTGTAATACATATTTCACTCCACAAAAAACTAATAAAAACAAACTCTTGGCTGTCATTTAACATTGTATTCTATTTTCTACTGAATAGTCCGCAACAGAACAGAACGAAAAAGTAACAACAAACCACACATACAGTTTTGCAATTGAACAGAAACAGAACTGCTGATTCGTAACAGAACAGAACGTATAAACTAATTCTGCCTTTAGTGATAAAGTTTGAGTGTATTGCGACTTTCAAATATACAACATTCGTCTTCACAGAAAATTAAAAAAATGTTGTATATTAAATCAGCACTTTACTTTTTCTTATTCAAATACATCACAGAAAATTTGCCAATTTTTGTTTAGAATATAGAAAGAGACCCCCGTTTTATTTCATTGTTTTTCTTTTACTGTATTACGATCATCTTGAAGGCATTGCTTAAAAAAAACGCTAGCTTTGTTTCATTAGACACATATATATACATACATGTGCACAGGGTGCTTTGCGTCACACTTTAACGTAACTTATTTATTTAAAATATATTATTTTTCTTAAGATTTGTGCAAAGAAGTGTTGGAAAAGTTTACAAAAAAATCATTGCGTCAGGGCAGTCAGAATGGATCTTCAGTCTGAATAATAAATCTTCTGGTTGGCAAATTTCTCCAACACGGTTCTGCAAAAAGTCTCCCAGATACCGGAGGAGTACGTATGGTCCACACAGCCGTAAATATTCAAGGCGTTCACCAGAGAGAAAAATCCAGAACATCAACCAAGAGACGTTCAGCACAAATTCTGCACTGTTCCATCTCGAATTTCTAGGCTTTTAAATTTTCAATTTTCCAAGTCATCTTTGAAAAAAACTTAAACAAAAGAAAAAATAAATTTTAAATCAATATTTTACTCAGCATTCACACCGAAACGTCAATTTTGCGCCACCCTATATATATTTCTAATAAAGCTTTTTCCATATGTTAGGTAAAATTTGTTGTTAAGCAAATGACATACATAAAAGCCAATAGTTTAAATAACTTTGTAAATATTTGTAAATGTTTAGAATAAAAAGGGTTAACAACGTTTGAAGTTGTATCACAGAACACAACACAAGGCCGAAACAAACAAAGTTCTGGCTATTATTTCAAGAGATAAAGGGTTGATTTGATTGTTAGCTTAGAATTAAATGATATTGTGTCATTTACTTAATAAACAACACCGACAACAACATTAACAAAGGCAACAAGCATTAATACAACATTTGTGGTTAAAGGCTTCTTAACGGGATTCTATGTATGGCCGAATTGAAAAAAAGGATGGATGAATGAAAAAAGAATGTATTTACTTAAGTTAATTGTATTTATTTGCACAACAATATTGCAAATTGTTAATTCAAATGAAATGTTAACAGTCACAAATGTAAAAGAAATAAATGGTTTTAACAGCTGAGCGCGTGGGAGGAGGATTTTAAGCTGTAAGGTATAAAAGGGTTAAAAACATCATAAATTTTAATGATTAGCAAGAGTTTGGGACTGTAGGAACAACAGATAAATGTTAAAGAGATGGAAGCTTTTTCATAAATAAATAGGTTGACATTTAAGCTTTAGCACTTTATAAGCTAACTAAACATTTAATAACAAATACAAACATAAGAAAACTCTTCTCATAATTCTCCACACAGAAGCTCTTAAAGCAGCCAACAATTTTTAACCCATTTAGCCACAGGTGCAGTTTAGTGAGTTCAAGTGGAAACTTCGTTTTTCAACCAACTTTTTATTTTGCTGCTTTTTTTATATTTTGTACGCCATTTGCCGTAATGCTTAAGCTTACAATGTATGTGTTCTAAAATTAAGTGGATTTTGGTGGGGGCTAAGAACGAAAGGCGCCAAAAGGGTACGGAATAAGTTTCTAATGGAGTGAGCTCGTAGAGAATTTTTCAAATTAGCTAAATAGCTTTCGTCATTCAAAGAATTTAATCAAGCTTACAAAATTGATTTTTTATTTACCTTAAAAAACAACAGCAGCGAGCATCAGTAGCAGCAGCGGCAGTTGAAACTTTTTATATATAATACCAAACGAAACAGTCAAATCAAATACGAAACAAACAATCGCCTATGAGTATAATTTTTATGCTAAAAGCAAATTCATTTACATACGCCTCATTTGAAAATGATTCCTTTTTAGTCCATGCCACACAAACAAAACAAAATAATAAAACAACAACAACAAAACTCTTTTACTTTGATTTCGAAAAAAAAAGAATTTGAATAACACACATCAGCACATACAAGCAGTTCAACTGCAGACCAGTTGTATGCACAAAATACGTCCTCTATGGGCTTTTGTATGCGGTGGCGGCTTAAAGCTAGAAGCCAGTGTTTTGTTTTGTTTTGTTTCTTTCAATCTCATTTTAGTCCATGGACACTTAACAGCCATCGAACCATCCAAATCAAACTCCAACCAAACTAACCGTCCAAACTTATACTTTAGCAAAACTCTGCATTGTTGCATTGCTGCAATTGCATTTAGTGAATTATGATGCTGCATTGAATTTGTGCAGAAAAAAAATTAATTTTATATAAATAGTTTAAACTCAAACAAAGCAAACAAAATTGACATCGAAAACGATTCCGAAATACCCTGTAAATTGCCACTATTTCAATTTCTGACCAAAACGAAATATGTACGACCAAAACTCACGATTTCCTCTAAGAAGTAGAATTAAGACCATTCAGTTTAGTGGGCGTACGTATGCGTACTGTATAAAAATATGTATGTGCACTAGAGGATAAAAAATTATCGACAAACGTCACCTTGCCTTGGGGCCTTGTCATTGAATTTGAAAAAACATTTTTAGAGTTAAATTTACCAGGAGTTTCAGGTCTTTTAATACTATTTTACAAAAAAGCCGGTGCATACAACAAGCACATAGTGCTCCGCCTCCGCCTTTATACATACTTATGTACAGACATGCACATACATAGATATCAGTAATTCATTCCCGGGAGCCGGCTGGAAAAACACCCCGGAAATTAAGCGAATCTTCTACTTCCCAAATTAAAGGGAAACTTTGTCGGTACTCACGGGAATGTAGAACATGCAGCCATGTTGGTTGAAGTACACAAACACAAACTCACTTGAACATAAAAATAAAATTATATATTCAAAATATACTTTTATGACGTAAAAATGTAGAATCAAATCAGTTTATTTCTTTAAGTATTATGATATTCTTTCTGCCAAAATAAACTGAAATATTTGTAAGGTTTCATTTATTTCATCTATCTTATTGTATTGACAGCACTAGATCTGCTCATTGTTGAAATATAAATTAGCCTAAGTTGGCGACAGCAACAACGGTGGTCGTTTAACAATGTAGCCCCATGATGGCTTCAAAGTAATTGTCCCCAAATAAAGACATATGTATTCTAATTTTGAAAGATTGATGTCGGTAGCCTGCTGTCGCTAATGTCTTTAAAACATTAATTCGCTGCTGTGTTTCTAACTGTCAAACACCATATAAACAATTTTCTGAGCTAAATTGGAAAAAGCATACATAAATTCATATACATTATCAATCGGCCTTGTTTCTGAAATAACTTATTCTATTTTATACAATTTTTACATTAAACATATCAGTTCTGAGTTACTTAATATTTTCCATAAGAAATTTTTATAATATTCTCAGATATTATCGGGCAATCGGTAAAGAAACAAAAATTTTCCCCGGAAATGCAGTAATCAAAAAGGTGATCAAATGATGTGTAATTTATATTGCATTGTTGACTTCAAAACCGGTATTCAACCCAAAAAGCTCTCGAAAACTTTAAACATTCCTGGTATACAATTTTAAATTAGACGTAAAATTGTAATTTAACTTTTTTTAGCTTCCAGTGGAGTTTTCTATGTTAATGAGGTCGGAGAGAGGACAACACTTAAATTCACTAACTACGACTGCTGTTTAGCAATGCACGATTGCCAATTCAGTCGAAATCAATTGCCAATTTCTATGGAATAATTTTAATAAAAAAAAAACACAAATTAGGTAAAAATACATTTTATAGATTGTCAGACAAGTTCTACAAAAGTAGTGAAATTGAAATTAGAAAAATAAACTTTTCATTTTTGATGTTTTGGAAAAGCAGAGTATATTTGTATTGAATATTAAAATTCAAAAGTAAAAAAAGAACGCAGAACATAAAAAATTTAAACTGAAGTGATTTCACTTGAAAGTGGAATGTAGAACATACCGGATTGTTTATTTTTTTCGGTAATTAAGACAACAGAAGTTACAATTTGATAAAAGAAAACTTTTGTATCTGGCTGTTTTTTGTTAGAAAATTCAGTTTTCTAAATATTTCCTAATTCATTTCTTAAGTAAAGCTTTCTTTTGCATCAAATTACCAATGAAATGATAAATGCATTATACTCCCCCATCCATGTTTAAGGGCCTGATAGATCTGAAGTGGAAAAAGCTTGCTAGTTTGAAATCTACCTTCTGCTCGTACAACTTTATGTTGGCTCAAAAGGAACCTTTTACTGTTTTTCGTCTTTGTTGTTGCTGCTGCTGGTTGTATTGTGCGAGTAGTGTTGTTTGTTGCTTTAACATTGTTGTATTATGTTGTGTTCTAGAATCTGTTGTTATACCCTTTTGTGTGTGTGTGTGTGTGTGTGTAGTTGCTTTAGCATTATTTTGCTTTTCTAGACAAACTTTGCATATTTGCCGCTTTACAAACTCAACTCAAAAAAAAAGGCACAAACCAAGCAATTCTCTTTGGCAATATTTTTCTTCTACTTGCTGTTTGTGGCAGCTTTAAAGACGGCTGCTTGTTGTAACATGATTTATAAAGTGTTTTCTCTGACAAACAAGTAACCGACTTTACGAGTACCTTAGTGTTCCTTCCTTTCAGCCATCTACGAGAAGTAAGTCCCTACCAACACAATTATTTTTCTCATATGATATTAAAGCATTATGATGATTGTACATTTGTAGGCATGAATATAAATAAGTATGTGTGTTTGTTGCTGTTGTTGTTGTACACCTTGCCTCATGTTTTCTGCCACTTTTCATGATTAACTGTTTGTTGTTGCGAGATGCAGTTTGATGTTACAACGTATGGACGCTTTTCAGTTGTACTTTTTGTTATATTTCCCTTTGTTGCAGAACGCAGCAAAAAATAAAAAAAACATTTGCATGAATGAATGAGTTATGTTTGGTTGAGTTTTAGAATTTTAGAGGCCTTAAAAAACATATGAAAAACTAAATACATACGAGTACATTCATATGAGTGCTTTTAAAATGTTTTTATTTTTGTTTATTTGTGGTAGTTCATATAAAATCTTGTGTGGATGCAACTGTTTCTATGCGAGAGCGTGTTAATAATATTTAAAGGATGTTTTGGTAGTTAGAAACTTATAATTGTGACAGATGAACATGTTTGTAAGATGTTCAAAAAGAGAGTTTTTTCCAAAGAATATATATTAAATCTACTAACAGTTAATCATGTAGAAATGGACAAAAACATGCTTAAATGGAGAATAGCAGGAAGAATGTGTAAAAGCCAATTTTAAAGTTTTTGTTTCATTTAATATTACTTTAGTCGCAGATGATGTAGTTGATACAATATATTGCATGAATGCCTCAGCGTCTTTTAATGCTAAAATATTTTTACTACGTTCTTATTTGTATTTTTATTTCTCATCACTGTTTATTTTCTAAACATATAAAAACGGGTTGGGGGGGGTTGTTTATTATGCATTTCGATTCGAAAGAAAACATTTTCGAAACACCATGTGTAAGCTATACAAATTCGAATGATTCTCGTTTCGAATCGAAATACATAATAACTCCCCTTATATGTTTCAAGAATAAACCGTGATCAGTTTTGCATTCAAAAATGCCTTTTTATTATTCTTTATTGTTTTGTAGTCTTTAGAAAAGCTTAAATTAAAAAGAATGTATGAAGTAATCTTAGTAATGCACGAATCAAACGTTTTAATGTAATTCCCTATCCATTCTTCCTGGTATTCATTATTAAAATTATAATAACAATAATAATCACATTAGCTGGTTGTGATTAAATAAAACAAAGAAAAAGCAAACCACTGTGATATTATTTTAAGTTGTGTGTTTACTTTAATTTTATGTTAAATGTTTTTTTTGTAAGCGTACAATCATTTAAACATAATTAAGGGTCATTAAATAAAACCTTTATTTATTATTTTTGTATCCACCAAATATTATTATTATTACTAGAGTACGCTTAGTGGTCGAAATTCGACCGCCAGCACGTATATCTATTTTAGTATTTTAATTTTTTTATTCGCACTTTTTCCCCAAAATTGCAACTGATTATTGAGGGGTATAGCTTGTTCCTATGCGCATTTTACTGTTGCTAATGCAGATCATCAGGGAACTTTACCCAAATATTCCTTAAACCTTCATTAAAACAAATGAAAAGTTTAAACAATATCAAAGTTATAACAAGAACTCAATAATCAACCAATTGTTTTTGTTTTCTTACTTTACCTTTTTATATCTATTTTTGTTGCATTCCTTTAAACAGATGAAACTGCCTAATTACCTATTCCCTTCCCCATGGAAAAAACGATAAACCAAATGAAGTTGCATACAAACACGCACATTTATAAGAAAAAAACTTATTACTTATATACATACATATGTATGTAGGTATTCTTGAACACTTTTATCGCTTTGCTTGAACCAATGTTTGATAAGTGAATGCGTGTACGTGTGTATTTTTAGCATTTATAGTGGTGTCAACTTTATGAGCCTCTTATTTCTTTATTACTAAACCGATTTAAATAATATATAATCGGGTCACTAAAGCTCAACAATGTTTACTATTTGGTAAAAGATTGAAGAAAATCGGTTGGCAAACAAAGGAGAAAAAGGGATCTAAAAATTTGTCTTTGCCAATTTATATATAGATAGATTATTTTCAAGCATCTAAAGAAAAATTATACAGTACCGTAATGTATTTGACTTTAATAAAACTTACTCGTTATTTAAATATCCAAATTTTATTAGTTTCAGCAATAATCGGTTAAGTAGATACAAAGATGGATATAAGAATAGAATGAACAAATAAAATAAGTTTTTCCTTCTGAGTATTTACGGAGTTGCCAAGCCAAATTTAATTTAGTTAATTTTGAGTTTTTTGTTGTCATTTTTTTTAGCAAATTAAGAGAGAAAGAGAGATCATGGCTTTATGGTTGGCTAATATTCTTAACTGTTTTTAACTATCTTAGACACAAAAATGTAAAAGAAAAAATACATTCTGCACTGCTCCTATTGACAATCTATCAAACAAAAAAAATGCAGCGAATACGTTTAGTTTAAGTCAGTTAAAATGGTTCTTAACTTTTTCCACTTGTCTATTTTTATATAGATTTGTAATAATAACAATAAAAAATAGAAATTGCAAAGCTATTTATCGGGCAGACAAAATCCTACCTTTAACCAAAAGGAAGTTGTCATAATGGCCCTAAATATGATAAATTACTAAATATTTCCAACAAAAAAACCTGAAGATGTCAACAAAAAATTTACGAAACGTTGGGAAAAAGATGAAAAAAGTTTTTATTTACATAAACAAAATAGGCTCAATTAGCTTATTGGCAGTAATTAAAAATATTAAAACAAATATTTCATAGAATTACCGAAGCAGAAGTGATGGAACAAACGAGATTAAAATAAAAAAGTTTTCAAGACGTCGGAATCCTTTATTGTAACGTCAGTGCTTGGTTTTTTTCATCGAGAGCTTTATTGTTGGCTTTGACTACTTGGACCACAACACGTTTCATTTTAGTTTCTCCATTGACCACATGCAAAGGTTTTAGAATTAGTTAGAATTCTAATGGAGATACAAACAATACCTATTTTCAAAAATCAGATGTTATATTCAAGAAATCCGGCTACAAATACAAAGGCGGGCCGATTTTTTTGCTGAAGCCGTAATTGATAATGAAATGAGGGAATTGTTTTCGCTTCAAATAAATTCTCTTTGGTGTCTTGTTGGTGTTGAAGGAGCTCCTTTCCATAATTGTGAGTGATTTGATTCGGCAGAGAAAGTAAAATTTCTTAAAAGTTGATTTTTGTGGTGCCACTACGCGTATACGTTACATGCAACTGTGCAAAATTTAATAAGTATTCATTTTATTATCTTATGTATTAAAGAGCTATAATTTCTTCTTTGAATAAATAGCTTTTCCGCAATCTCTTTTAGCATTCACATTCATTCACCTTAATCATTTATTTTTTTTAATTATATTGGAAAATATTATGTTTAACGTTAACGAACTATTTAGCATTAAATACTGCAATTAGCAGCTTCGTTAACTGCTTGTTTGTCGACAATTTCATATTTTGATTTGTAAAAATGCAGTTTATTTTCTTTAAACATCAACACGTTCTTTTGTTTCTTTAATATTTTTTAAGTCACTCAGCCAGTAAATGAGTTAAATGATTTTATTTCCATTTCGTTTTTTACTTGTACCTTGAAATCTATACAAATTTACTTGAGTCAAACTTTCCGCTCGCCAGGAATTGCATAAAGAACGTAAATAAGTCAGTCAACAAATATTCATTTAGACAAACTAAATGGTGGTGAATTATAACTTCATGATCACTTGTAAGAGACTCTTTTTGCATTCAGTATTGAAAAAAACCTTTCAAAATCATTAAAACAAAAAGGAAAGCGAAAATGTAAAAAATATTCTTAACAAAAACTCAGGCACTGCTCATTTGTTGGCTGCAGAAGGCGCTAATCACAATTTCAAACTGATGAACTTTTTCCTGTCTTTTGATCTTGCCCCATGTTTTTGTCAGTACGATGAGGTATGTTGGGAAAAAAGTCAAGCTTATGCTTTAAATTGTTTTTAGTTCTTGCATGTGTTTATTTCACTCTTTTTGTGATTATTGTATCTGATGTAAAAACTATTGGGTGCGGGTAATAGCAATAGTACTATACTTACATGAAATGATATATTAAAGCGAAGACACTGGAATACCTATTGTAGATATAGGCAAAGACTAATTTTCTTCATTATTTTACCAAATCGTAGACATTGTGACCCGACTATATAATATTTAAATTGGTTCAGTATTAAAAAAATTAAAGGCTCCTAAATTTGACACCTATACAAATGCTAAAAATACACACGTAGATTCACTCTTATATAAATATTGGTTCAAGTAAAAACATAAGCAAAGCAATGGGAGTGTTTGAGAGTACCTACATAATTATATGAGCAATAAAATTTTTTCTTTTCAGATAAGTGAATTTGAAAATGAAATAAAGATCAGAATTGAAAGAGATGAGAATAAAAAATGGATGTACTATGTGCTTGTTTGTATGCAATTTTATTTTGTTTATTGTATTTTCCATGGGGAAGCGAATGGGAAACTAAGTAGTTTATTCTCTTTAAATGAATGCAATTAAAATAGGCATACGTTTAAACCCCCGGTCGAATTTCGAGCACAAGGCAATCTCTAGTAAAAATGTATGTATATAGTACGATCTTACTGAACCACTTGATTTATTACCAACAAAAATATCATTTCATTCAAATAAGCATTCACCACACATGTCACGTACAATGTACGTTTTGTATATTAAGAGTAAAATAATTTTATACAGTATGATATAATTCTCATTTGGGTTTTATTAAAAATAATAAGAAAATTCTAAGTTATGACTATGAGTGATTATCGATTTCTGCAAAACTAAGACTTGATACACTGGCTCCCAGAGAATTTTATAAAATGGTTCATATTTCGATCATAATTAAGACTACCTATTACTATATTATGTTTGAATTGAATTATAATATTATTCTTATATGACAAAATATTGTTATTGATTTAAACATCAATATAATTCATACAACGGCATTGGTTTGATAATAACACTCTACGAAAGGAAGTAGGTGATATAGCAAGAGCGGGTTTTGAATGGAATCCGCAAAGTAGATAAATTGATATTGAATGCAATGAGATGATGATTGGCACAGAAAAGACAGCGTTGGCGTGAATTTTTTATAATCTTTGTGTTGCTAGAAGTTCCACTTTGGAGTAGCAAATTTATATTTTATCTATACCAGATTTTTGTAAATATTGTAATTTTAATCTGTTAATAATAAAAAATATATATACAGCACAGCCTCCATAATCCGGACAGATATAGTTTCAGCTACTGTCCGTATTAGTGGATCGTCCGGACTAAAGTTAAAGTAAAATTTTAAGCGCAATACATAAATGTACATATATAAACTCGTATATAATTTACTTTTATTACCAAAAAAAGAATTCATTTGTATATAATTTATTTACAGAAAACAAAGAAACATACTAAGTGACACAAAAAAAATAATTTTGAAAATTAAGAATTTTTATGTAATTGTCAGCTCTATTTTAAAATTCTCTTCTGTCGCTTTGGTTTGTTCAGCCCATATAATAGCTTTTGGAAACAGTTCGCCACGGAAATTTTACTGCGAAAAAAGAACACTTGTCAAGACTATAGGAAAAGTTTCTAAACTATCCGAAAAATTTCAATGTTCGGATTACTGGATAGTCCGAATTAGCGAGTGTCTGGCTTAGGGAGGTTGTATTGTGTTTTTCTTTGCTTTTTAGTGTGTTAGAGTAATGTATAATGATGATGGCAAATGTTTAATAAATTTCGCTATAAAGAAAAATAAGGTTTGGCTTCGCCGAGTTTATAAGCTCTCCCCCTTAATTGGAAAATAAACTTGTTGTGACTGTATTTGAAGTTTTTGAAATCTCTACTGTTTGCTTCGATTTTAAACGAAATTTTATGTTAATTTTTTTAAATTTTGTTTTTTTCTGAATTTAGTAGTTTTTTATAAACTTTGGAACTTTTCATTCGACTGGAAATATGCTTTGAATTTGCAAACGGGAAAAATGCACTTTTGGATGATTTCTTATGCTAAATGATATGAAATTGAATATTACTCCAAAAATATATATATAGATAATCAAGCTGTGCAAGTTGTAACTTCAGCTAAGAATCTTGGTGTCTTTTTTAACAAGACTCTGACTTGGTCGGACCATGTTAATTATGCTTGTGGTCGCACTTTATCAATGTTAAGAACTTTGTGGGCAACTCAACATTGCACACCCGTCAAAATAAGAATTATTCTTGCCAAAACATATCTCATTCCTGTTTTGCTATATGGTTGCGAGTTGTTTGCCTCTTGCGACTCTGTTAGTATGAGGAGATTAAATGTTGCGTTTAATAACATCATTAGGTATGTATATGGGTTAAATAGTCGCTCTAGAGTGTCCAGGTTTGCAGTACAATTGTACGGAATTTCTTTTTCAAATCTTCTCAATGTGAGAGTTTTAACTTTTTTACACAAAATTATCTATACACAAGAACCTGAACATTTGTACTCCAAATTAACATTTGCAGAAAATTGCAGGGGTAAGAGAATAAGATCACTTGGATACAGGAGTCTAATTTCTAAATGGCATTTTTTTGTTTTTGCTATACCTCTCTGGATCTCGTTACCACATGGAATTCAAATTTTAGGTAACGCACAAAAATTTAAAGAAAATCTGTTTAGGATATATTCTGAATAGTTTATGACCTTAATATTGTGATGTTGTGAACCAATGTGTGTTATATGTAATCTCGATTTTCATTTATTTTTTTTTTTAACATACATTTCTATTTATTGCTTAGAATTTATTTTGATTATATTGATTTTTATTTTTTGATTTTTGTTTACTTTAGAATTTTTGCTTATATAGAATCTTTCAATTTATATTTTAATATATTATATGTAATTATTTATTTTTGATTTTAACTCAGTTCCATACTGCAAAATAAGACTAAAGTCTTGTGTGTGGAACAAACAAATAATAAAAAAAAAAAAAAAAAAAAAAAATGCTCTATTATGTGTCACGGTTACGTTTATTCTTGAATGTGAACAAACGGTGCAACCACTTTCCGGCAGCTTTTTCATACACAATATTTCGTGCATGTGATATGCGCGCGCTTTAAAATAACTCACGGTCACTTAAAACTATATTGAAAGTATCCAAAGAAATTATTTTAACTAGTGTTTCTGATCGAGGTTCAACATTTGCGCATGCAAGGCCACTTTGAAATTTATTTGCTGCAGATATTCCTAAATGTCATGGACTTTCTTCCCATAGTTTACCTTCGATTTCCTTTGGGTTTTCGCTTTGCAAGCAGAATTGTTAGATAAAAGCACAAAATTAATTTTCATTGCAGATTTTTATATTTATAAAAGTTATTGAGAATAAAATACTTTCGTTCAGTCGAGCAAAAATAACTAGAAACAATCACCACAGATTGAGGTTCCTTTCCGAGCTCTAAAGATTTTCGCAATTTAAGATTTTTAAAGTTTCAAGTTGATTTTTTTGTCTCAGAAGTATTCAGAAGTTTTATGTAATGCTTTTTTCTAATAAAACTTTACACATTTGATGCCTTCAGAAAGGAGGGGTTCACATGGCTACGCAGTATGTCCCACAGTAAACGCCCTTTAGCACGAGTAGCAACTAAGCTGAAAATCATTTATAAAATGCTGCAGCAGACACAGCATTTTGTTGCACTCTTATCAAGTTTGTTAAAACATTTACGCATATTTAATGCTAAAGCAATTGCTTGCAGCAGCGGCGCAGTAACTAACTATCAGTGCAACTTGTATATTTTGCTAAGTAATGGCAAAATGACTTTTTCAAGATTTTTTTGTTTGTGTTTTCAGTGAAAACTTTTTTTGTTTTGTTTGTCTGCCATCATTGTGAGCTCATTTAGTTGTGTAATTTATCTTAAGCTTGTTTTAGTTTTAACACTTTTTCTTCTCTCTCTCTTTTTTAAACAAATTATGATTTTTTTTGGCTTAAGTCTCGTCTTCCCATCAGATCTACACGACCATCATTTTTAATAATTTATACACACCTTTTGCAGTCACATGAGATGAGAACTTGTATGTATGAGAAATTTGTTGTTGGTTTTTTGTTAAAGTAGGCATTCATTGAGGCATTTATTAAATATTTTTTTGTTATTATTATTGTCGAGTATTTAGAGACTCAACCATGCATCCAAGCATCCATCTATCGAATTGTTAACACAAGTTCATTGCAACCCTTTCTTCAACTTGATTTCTGCTGTCGAATATCTTGTTGTTGCTGGCTGGCTGCTTGGTTGGCTGCTGTTGTCGTCATTTGCTCAGTCATTCAGTTCATTCATTTAGCCATTCGTCGTCGCTTTTGTCTTCCAGACAGTGCTAATTAGTTTTTGTTGTGCATTTTGGCATCATGTCATTTGTATTGAGATTCAATGTTTAGCGTTTGCTTTTTTGTTCTAGCTTTTGTGATTCCTTCCCTGGTTAAGTTAATGCCAGTTTTGTTTAGCAAGTGATTGTATGGATGCTGGCTTACAGGGAACGCATATTATTTGTTGGTTAAGTTAACAAGTTAAAGAGGCGTAAATTGGTTTTTTCGAGCGTTAAGTTACACTGGGTTGTTTTTTTCTTTCTTTAATATTGTAATAATTTTAGAAAAATATCACATCATAATGTATGATTAAGTTTAAATTTCATATAAATCATAAAGCTTTTTGTCAATTAAAGCAAAATTTATGAAAAATTTGTATGGATACTTTGGCCTTACTGGAAATGTCGAAAAGGAAACAAAATAAAAGGAATCTTGAATCTACGAAAAAAACTGACAATATTTACTGCAATTAATTAACCAGCAAAAAATATCGGAAGTTGTTCCAAGGACATAATTATGACTGTATACCAATATCAAGTACTGAATTAAATATTCTGAAAATATTTTCTGTCGGCAAAATTTGCTACAAACAACTTTTCAATCGTAGACCGTTCAATTCTTTCAATCACTTCTATCCTATGGCAATTACATGCTAAACTCATTGCTATTTCACCAAAAAATAGAACAACTTAGGCTTCACTTACTGGATGATTTCACTAATGGTTGGGTATTCTTATTATTTGCTGGGTACTTAATAAATTTACTTTGCGTACAAGATATTTCAAAGGAAGAGCTTAAGAGCTGTACTGCTGCTGAAAGTTTACTCATTGACCTCTTCGATAGTATTGTATATTGACAGTGATTTTTTTTATTTTAAGTTAAAACTAAAAGTTTTAGTTTCAACATCCTGGCAATACGAAGATATCCTGAAATATAAACCAGCAAATAGATACCGTAAAACTAATGCCATTCAGGGGGTTGCCGGCCATCAAAACAAACAAATACTGCGTTGCATAGTGGCAGCAGATAATTTTTATGAATTTCCAGAATTAACCATTCATAACCAACAGTAAATTATTTGTATTTTACGTAACAAAAAAAAACATTCACCCAAAGTGACAAAGAGAAAAAACTATACAAAACTCAAAATACCCGTAAAAGAAAAAAAAAATAAACAGTTGCAGTAGCATTTTAAAATATTTGTTAACTTATTAACCTTTTAACACTTAAATGCAAATGGCTTTAACAAATTTGAAGACTTGAAGAAAAGAGCAAATAACATTAACATTAAACAATCATACAATCATACGATAGTAAATACATTTACACACACACACACACAAAAAGAACACACACATGCTTACAGAGAATGAAAGCTTTAAGAAACAGATGCATTCTCTCCATGCCATCAGGCGCATCATCAGCAGTATCCTCATAATAGTTTCATTTACTCTGCGAATCATGAAAATTGTCGGCTGGAATAGGTTGGCGTAGGTGTTGCATGAAAAATGCACTTTGAATACAATAATGATCGTTATAGGAATGCACATATACATATTAATATATATATATATATATACATAGATATACGTATGTATATAAAATATATAGCAAGTTTTTTCTTCTGCTACAAACTTTTAATTCAAGAAATAAAAATTGTCTGCAGAAAATTATTGGCATTATACACGTTTTTAAGCATTTCTTAACATGAGCATTTACGATTTATTTATGTACCAGCGTTTGTTTGAATTTATGTTTCAATGAACGTGATTATTGAGTTATGAACAGTTGAAAGATGTATTAATGATCGTAAAAATTTTGATTTAAAAGAAGAATGCAGGGTGCCATGTAGGTGTAGACAGGTGATTTCTATACTAAATTATATGAATTTATGTGTGCAGATGTTTGTTGAAAATGGATATAAGCAATTTTATTCTGATTTAATTTGCACATCTTGGAGAAAATGCTTTGCGTTTAGAGTATATAAATAAATATATATATTTTT
This sequence comes from Gymnocheta viridis, assembly GCA_956483585.1. Classification (NCBI taxonomy): domain Eukaryota; kingdom Metazoa; phylum Arthropoda; class Insecta; order Diptera; family Tachinidae; genus Gymnocheta; species Gymnocheta viridis. The sequence goes on from OY101441.1 coordinate 41,862,071, forward strand.
TTTTTGTTTTAATCGAAAAATAAAATAGTTAAAATTATCCAACAGAAAAATGTATAAAACGGTCTTATAATAGAGATTGGTAGGACTTTCGCTTTCAAATCGAATGGCTGATAGCAAAGCAAAATATTTAGCTGGACTTTTGTTATTAACTTTTAAGCTGAAAATATCATTAAATATTTGTTTGCGACATTTTCGGCTGAATTGCTGGATTAAGTTACAGGTAACTCCTTTAATAACTCTTTACAAAATTATGTAAGGAACACTAAGGACTTTAAGCACAATAAATTTTTCGAAAATTTCGGAAATTGGAAGACATGAAAATCAAGGGCTTTGAAAATCAAGGCAACTTTTTCGATCGAAAGTAATTAATAGAAAACCAAAACTCGTAAAGATTCCATGGACTAACCGCGTTTCGAATGAAGAAGTTCTGAGACATATGAATGTCGGACGTGAAATAATAAGAAATACAAAAACACAGAAAACATTTTATTTGGGTCACATAATGTGAAATGGAAAGTAAAGAATTCCCCAAACCATTTTACAGGATACAATTCAAGGAAGACGCCCGAGAGGAAGAAATGACATGGATAGTTCACCAAGACGAACGAAGTCTTCCGAACGCAGCCAAAAACAGATAATTGAATAAAAATATTTATATATTGTTACATTATAATAATTGTATGATCGCTAATATCCGAATACGGATTGTTAAATAAAGAAGAAGAAGAAAGCTCGTATAATTGTACACTCATACCCCGGTTTGCGTCGTTGCAAAGTTGCGTCATTTTAAACTTTCCGCGATTTCGATGCTGCGTCGTTTTTGCTTCAGTTTGCGTCGCATGGCTGCGAAGTTGCATCGTTAGTGATTCGATTTGCGTCGTTAATAAATATTTGCATGCACAAAGAAAAAATAGCAAAAGGGGATTTCCCGTCGAAGTCTAATGCAAATTTGTATGTGAAAATTGTCTACAAGTTTGTCTTTGTTGGTAGTTTCGAATTACATTTGGTAAAGTGAAGTCTTTTATTTTAACAAAAACTATTATTACTCATATAATAATAAAAATTTTCTATTGAAAAATAAATTTTTTTACTAAAATTATGAGTCTCGGAACGAATTAAATGAAAATTAATACAAATGTATGGAAAACTGCGATTCGGTTTGCGTCGTTTCAGTTTGCTTTTCGTTTTTCCGGATCCAATTAGCGACGCTAACCGGGGTATGAGTGTATTAAGAAAGAAGTGGACATGAGACAAGGAGACCTTTAACCAAATAACACATGAAACATTATTTATTTTATTTAGTTTTATTTTACAAAAGTAAAGGCAACGTTCGTAATTGTTTTTCTTTGCTAAATGCAAGATTTTAAATACACTGAAAATAATTCTTGTTACGAAAAAATCCTTCGTCGTTACTTTTTTTGTCAAATGTACGAAACTTTCGTACATACATACATACGGAAAAAAAATCATGCTACAAAATAATAAATAACTTCCGTAATCTGGTTTCTTTATCAAAAACGATTTTATATTAAAAAAAAATTTTGCACTTCTTGATTAAAAAACAAATTCCTAGAATAAAGATTTAAATTAATAAGTATTGTGTTAGAACTTTTGAATGACAATCATAAAAAGAATGAATGCAGAACAAAATTACTGTCAAATTTTTAAATCAAATTATATTTACATTCATGCTAGATATGATCAAAGATTTGACATTTCAAACCGACACTCTAACAAAGAACTGTCAAAAAGTCAACTTTGAGTAGAAATACAAATTTTATGTTTTCTAAAATAAAAAACCAACCGTAAAAGAGTATTCAGCAACGGTAAAATTAAATATTTGGCACACGAGGACAAAACAAAACGCGTTGAATTATTGAAAACTCTGTGAACAACAGGCAATAAGAGCAGACATATGTACATACTTGAATAAATAGGACATTTTGCGCCAAATAACACGGCAACATAACATGCCACAAACTGTTTTCACATTGAATTTTATAATCCAATTTTTCACGCAACCACATCAGAATCTAAAAGGCACAAGAAGATACAGCCAGGAAAAAGAAAAAAAGATTGTGGTAAACAGTTTTAGATATAAACGAACCACAAAGTATGAATATATTTTTGCTTAATACACATACAAACATTTCTAACTGGAAGCAAAACATTTAAATTTCCTTTATTTTCAACGACGATACCGCAAAGTAGTGTTTAGCCACAAAAAATTTACTAACTGAAACATCCAAAATAAAATGACAATTGGCGCAATTGGAAAAATAAGAAGATAAGGGGGTGACACCAAAAGAGAAAAATATATAAAATCATACATAAAGGTTATTTTGTAGAACCAAAGTCGCATTTAAGTACGAGTTTGTGAGTGTTTCTAAACTGTAACAAGCCTCATCAAATTATCCTTTATGACATACGAGACATTTTCAATTGAGTTCCTTCTTATTTATTCACATTTCTCTTTTACATACTCTTGGGATCTATTTAATTTAAAATAACTTTATGAGGTTATATCTTTTATTTTAGCTTGTCTAATCTGCGAGTCTGTCTTGCATAGGAAATAAAGAGCCACAAATACGTATCTTCTCGGATATTTATTTAAATATTTTATAAAATGTTAGACAATTGAAAAAAAAATTGAATTTCATATGGCAGCACTTGAAAGTGTCTTTGTTTTTTAAAGAGTGTATGAACAAGTGACAGCATCAAAATGCTGAGCATAATCATGTTTATGATAATGATGATGATTTTATGTTGATGTGACATGTTTGAGTGGCATAGGAAGTTACAATTTCAGTTGCATTATTATCGCCGTTTGAGTTAATTTGAATTGGGGAAAAAGGGTTTATTACATTTTATTTATTTTAAATTTCTATTGTATTTTGAAATTATTAACTGTGAGACAGGCACTTGTTTAAAAAACAATGTCGTAGTGAAGTAAAATTGGAAAAAAAAAGATTTTAAGTAAAAGGATCGATAATGTTAAGATATATTTTTATAAGTATTGCATCTATGGGAAGCTAATTTTCAAATCACTAAACTACTTTTAAAAGGAACCTGCCTGGTTGTGCGTGCGACCTGGAATGAAGAAAACGATCTCGAGTATTAACAAAAATGTTTTTTAGTTCCTGGTTGATTTATGTCGCAGAACAAAATTTTCCTAGTACACAGAAATAACTAATGTGTTTTTTTTGACAAACATTTGTTTGAAATTAATCCTTAATTTTAGTAAATGTTTTATATGACTCAATAAACGTTTTAGTTTGAGTTCTTTGTCTACAGTAGAAACACCAAAAAACAGTTTTTTCCATAAAGCTAGTTGTCTTTTAATAAAATTATATGATATTTCAAATTCTTTACTTAGTCCATATTTACCTACGGAACTTTGTAGCAATTTATTCATTGCAACTGAGAGTGTTAAAATAGAATTGTATATATTTTTTACTTTATTTCCTGATTTTTACACTGCAGAAAGAAAGTCGCATGCATCAAAGTTGCGTAATGTAAATATGGAATTAATTCAAAATAAATAAAAATATTAGACATTTCTTTTTGAAATTCTGTAAACGTTTTTAGCCGAATTCGTTTTTTTACTATGAAATATCACAACAGAGTTGCTTACAGCATAAATGTTTTGTAAAATTAAAAAAAATATTTGGTCTGAATTTACAAATTATATTTTAGCGAAACAAATTAAAAGGAAATAAAAATAATTATTAATATTGTTTCTTTGTATGATGTACGATTTGAATGTTTTCGTAAAGCGAAGAATTTTCAAAACGAAAATATTTGATAAATGTGAATTTAAAAAATGCGAACAAACGTTTGATGCAACGAACTACTTTCGATAACTTCTCGAAAATTCTTATTCGAAAAAATTTTAAATATTTCGCTACAGCGATCTATTTTCTACAATTTTCCGAATATATTTCATAAGAAATGAAACGATTGTGCTTGTTGAGCATTATGTAGATCGGGTGTTCGAACTTTTGCAAGGGTTCTTGGTTAAATAATTATTAACTTTAATTGTGACATCAAAAAAAAAAAACAAATAGAATTAAAAGTAGCATAAATTACCAAAAAAATTTATTTATTTATTACTAGAAATCATTTTTAACCACATCGAAATGTAATCGAAAAATTCGTTAATGAATCTTCTTCCACAGAACGACAGTTCGTTTTTGATTGTCGATCTCGAATATTTTACACGACGAATGCTTGAGCAACATTCGCAGGCGATATCAAATACGAAGGCCTTGGTCAAGTGGGTTTTATTTTTATTTTTCACAAAACTACGAGTACATTTACTTCATCACATTCAAAATTACAGTAATTAACCTAATTTTAATATTTCTACTTTTTCGATCTTTAAAAACACATAAGATATCAAATACATTTCGAAACGTTAACGGAAATGACAAATCATATATGTTTACGAATTGTTGAACAGCAATGAATTTTTAATTGCCCCAAAATAAAACTTGAATGTTCAGCAGCAATCAGGGAAAGTTGCAACAGAGAATAACAGTCGATCATTCAAAAGAACAAATGAAAATATTTTGAAATACAGAAAATGAATTGAACAATAATTTATCAAATTCAAAAAAAAAGAAATGAAATTGAACATAATGTCGGCATATTTCTACTCACATCACTCATTTGAAGAGTCACCCACCTACCACCCCTTTTAGAAGAAAGTAAAAACTGGAGAAATATTGTTCCAGAACGGATGATGATCGTTTTTCTTTCTGTATATTTCATTGTTTAATTATTTTTAGAGTTATTATCTATTGCTAAACAAACACACGCGTATCCCTGTATGGATTGTTTTCAAAAACACTACTCAAGTAAGTTGAAAAAGCACTTGGAAAACACTTAACATCTGTGGTTTGTTATCGTTTCTTTACAAATGGTACAGCCTGAGCAGATCGATGGCCTGTAGGAGAAGTGGAGAAATTGTTGTTCTTCTAGGTGTTATTTACATGGCAACATCAACTTAAAAGCTTATTGTTTCTAAATCGTGGAAAATGTTTAAAGAATTAAGGGAAACGTGTATGGAAGAGTATTTTAAAAATCAATAAAACAATTGATCTAAGTGATGATCACAATAGTGACACTAAAATATATTATTTCAAAACAATAACCGCACACATTTCCCTTGGACTTGGAATTGCGTGTACATGCAGGTTCTAATTTACAATGAATGAAAGAGTAAGACAAATTAAATTTAAATAAAATGTTAACACACTCTTAACAAATCTAAACAGACAAGAAGTTAAAAAAAAGTTTAAATATTTTAATTAAATTTAAATGAAATTTGATTTGAAAACCTCAACAATTTTGTGTTATTTGTTGATAAGAGGAGAAAGCATTAGATTTTAATCAAATACGAACGACAGCAATTCTCTATATGAAGTTCAACAAACAACAGAATAATCGTAGGCTAACTGAAAAGTCATTACAAATTTAAACATATTTTTTAATTGTGTAAACAGCACATTCAAGAACATAATTTTCTGTAGTTACTTCAAGTGAAAATATTATGATATTTAGTAGACGCAAGGAGGATGACTACCAGGCATGGATTTAGGGGAGGCAAAAAATAATAAAACGATTAAAATATCACTCATTTATATAGAAATTTTTAAAAATTTTGTATAACTTCTTTCCGCACTTGACGGCTACAAACAAAAAATTACTCAAAACTGCAACGAATTTAACGTTTGGAGGAGATCTCCAAAATAGACGAAAATAGCAGAAACTTTGTTGCTAGACTTTTAAGTACTTAGAGAATCATTTCGAAATTATTTTTAGGCAGTTTTTTAATTATTTTGTTTTTTAATTTTATGTTAAACCTAAAAAAAAATATTTCTTTTTATTAAACTCAACAATCTTTATTTAATTAAGAATGACAATTTTCGAAACGTAATATTTTTTAAGGAAATTTTAAAGAAAATTTTTATTTTTTTTACATGAACAAGGGAACAAGTTAATGATATACCATTTCTAGAGATTAACGAACCCCAGGACTCTTGAAAAAAAAATTAAATGTTTCAAAAGATGCCTTTTTTATTTATAAATTAATAGTTTAATTTAATATAAAATCACATGCAATTTAAAATTCAATTTTTATTATCAAAAACTTGCATTTTCTGGATCGGGGAGCCCCCGTAAACTAGTGAATAGCATACTAGACTATTAATATGGAGGGTCGCAGACAAGCTAAAATGGCTTCGCGGTTTTTGTTTGTTCTTAAAAATATAAATATGTAAATAAAAATAAATATTGGTTTGATCGAGCTAAAACGACTGTATTTTCATAACTGGTGTCTGAGATACTATTTACTGCATTCTAATTCATTATAATCATGTATAAGAACTTCTTAAGAAATTTGTGATCACCCCACGTTGAAATGCTGCAGATATCCCTTAAAAATTTCTATGCAAATTAATATTGATGTGACCACAGGAATTTTGTTATAACGTCATTTGTTTAAACGTACCAATCAATAAGTAAACAATCCTCTACATGCACTAATATTCGAATATACACAAACGCAATCCTTCCTATCATCACACATACTATCATCACACATATGTGGAATGAGTGAGTGTTGTCGGTTGAAAGTCCTGCCCCCCTTTTGGATGATTTTAACTAAAGTAAACATAAATGTGTGTACCTCCTGGTACATACAAGTAATTTTAATCCTTCTGCAATAGAGTTTACATTTAACCAGCTTAAATAAACATATTGAATCACACAGACACAACACACTCTCCTATACATACATGTGGGTGGGGATCAGTGTTGACAATTTTCAAAAAAACAATTGAATAAAGAATTAAAATATTCCGAAACTCTGTGGAATAAAATTGCGGTTCTTATGATTCTCATTTTGATTATTGAACGAGTGCAGGCTAGTTTAATACTCGTGGAGTTTAGTGTTCGGTCAGATCAAGGTTTAGTAACTTTTTTAGCAAAAATATTGTTCAACAGAAAGCGTATTATTTTTCAAAAAAAAATTACATGTTTTTCATTCTATTTGCACAACTTTTTTATTTCTTCCAAATATTCAATATATATAATTTTAATATATAAATATGTATGTTCCTAATAAATATATTAGGGGGCCCATTATTATTTTTTTTATTTCTTATATTCTTTCCCCACAAATCGGTTCAGTTATATGTAAAAAAATATAAAAAAATTAAAATTTTTTTTATTTATTTTTTTTTATTTTTGATCTTTCTGAACTATACGTAGTATATGTATGAAATAATTTAATAGACATAAGCTCTTATAGCTTAGACAGACATAGGATTTGCATACTACAATAGTCCTGTATACTACATGTGTGTCAAGCTAAACTTAAAAAACTAAAGCTAATTTAAACCATCGAGGAAAGTGGTATAAAACTGGTTCGTATACTATGAAAACGTACGTACTGTAAATGTGATATCTAATTTATCACAGCTTTTTGCTGTGTTCAATAACAATTGTTGCAACCCAGAACATTTTGCAGCTATAGGCACATCAACAAGGTAGTAGCACTACAACAGCTGACTAGTCTGAGTACATCTAAATTGTGTGAAATTTTTGCATGTTGATGATATACTCATATCATACTTTATTTGAAACTATCAAACACCGCATTCCGTTTTATATTGCGCTTGACATTATCTTCAAGATTCATCTCTACCGACAGTGCACCAGGTATTTTCTAGAACAAATTTTGTATTGATGTAGAAACGGTACCACCTGTTTGACTTGCTTTTTAAACATATAATCAAATGCAAAAACTAATATTATAGCTGTTATGAATTTGCCTTGGTATACTTACTACAAGTCTGTCACACTAAAATCCCTGCTGATAATATTGGACTACGGGGTCCGTTATAGCTGAAACGGACTAGTTACAAGGTCCGATATAATGCTGTCATTGAATATGTCAATTGTTCTTGCTTTCACGATAGTACTCGTGCCGAACAAGTAGTTTTTGGATTAGTCCGACGTAATGCAAACTTGGACCATATTGCCCAGCCCTAGGACATCGTAATATTAAATAGACCATGTTTTCTTCATACATTTGGGTTACTTTTGGACTAGTCCTAGTCCTTCATGGAGTATACTTTACATGTGTGTTTGGACTATATCAGGCGTGTTACCGCATATGCTTAGAAAAAATAGTTTCCATATAAATATAATTTTGGTATATATAATTTTTGGTATTTTGTTGAATATTTTCTTCATTATTTTCTAAAATACTAATTTTAGCAAAAAACTTTCTGTAAGGTTAATATTGTTGACTAGAAGAGCTAAAATATTTATCATAATCTCTTAAAATGTTTTTTTTAAGATAATCATTTGAATAAATCGGCTTGATGGTGAACTTTGAGGGGCAGACGCACTCTCTAAGACAACATTCTTATCGCTATAAAATTTTTGTGGGTTTTTTTACATAAAACTGAACCGATTTGGGGAGAGAGAATATAAGAAATAAAAAAAATTCTGCATACAACTAACAGCTACGCGAAAGTGCATCTTGTAGGATATAATTTCCATCGGAATATTATTGTAATTTAGTTCCGATATATTTTGATGGAAATTTGGTTAGACATACAAACTAATTTGTCACTAGTTATTAGAATTGACAACACTTGTTTTCTCATTTCGATTGTCAAATACAATTATGAAAATCCAAAATTGAAATTGAATATTGTCTCCCCTAAATTGCCAAAAAGCATTTAAGAGAATTATCAACTAAATTTACAACAGCTTTCAACTGCATAATCATACAAGAACGGTATTATCACATACACACTTTGACTTAGATAAAAACATTTTTTATATATGTACATACATATGCATGTACGTACACACATACATATGTACATGCATATCTATATATTTATTTTAAATGCATAATATACACACAATCACACATAAATAAATACGTACATTTGTATGATTGTAAAAATATTAAGTACATCATAGTTAATATGACTTTATTGTCATGTGGTAAATATTGAATAGAGAAGACGACTGAATGTGCTGATGAATCTGATGGTCGTATCTATCTATCTGTTTCTGTAACAAAATCTTTCACAAACACACAATGGCATCATGTGCATCTTGTATGTCCTTTGGCATCCTTAAGCATGCAATTTGCACGATGTAATTTAATTAATAGCGAAATAAATATGCAAAAATGGTCTGTGGCATGTATGCAGATTGATACCTCCATCCATTAACGCACTCAATTTTGTGTGTGCAACAGAATGTAAATTTAAAATTTATGCCTGCATGTGTGTATCGTTGTTATTGTTATTTGGCGATGATGTAAATATGCACATTAGAACGATTCACGGAAAATAATATTGTGTTATTCTTTTAAATTATAGAGCGGTTTCCCAAAGTGTGCTGGTAGTAACATTATTTTTTTTAAATGTTTGCTGAATAACATGTTGATACCAGCAAAAAGTACTGCTTCGCTCGAAGCAGTCTTGTAAGCGAGGGTTATTGTTGTAAATCATGCTCAGAAATACTCTTCCCGAGAGCATGATTTGTGTTCGCGATGTTCCACTTGGATGATCTGTGCTTACATAAAACTTTGTCGTTCAAAGTAAAAAATTCGTTAAATTCATGAAATTTATGTCTCTTTGTCCTGTTACGCCATCCAATGATATCATCGTTAAATTTCGATGTTGCTTGTATGATATCGTTAAACTAAAGAAGATGCGATTTTGAGTATTGTTTCGAACCTCAATTCAGTAGGTAAATAGTTTAAGTTATTTTGTCCTTAAAAAATTAATTGAGAGATCACTGCCTCTGATTGATAATCCTCGAAAGCGCTTCGAAACAGCACAGTTTTTTTTTCTTTCTTTTTTTAATGAGAAGTTACACTTAGGCAATTAATATACCTACTAATATATACTAACCAGTAGTTGCGTTACCTTCTTTGGGAAAAGATGGTGAAAATCGAAAGCTTAACTGTTTTTCACAACTCTGATATTGCGCATTATAATAGTTTTTGGATCAGTGTTGCAGCGCCTCTGCTGTGGAGTAGGCGCATTAAATGAGTTTTCAAGCCGTGTATAGCCATTTAATTAATTATTTTACTTCGCCGGCGATTCTGCTTCATTGCCAACGAAGGAGAGCGTTGTGATGTGATGCACACTAGCATACACCAGTACCAATTACTGCCGGTACTATTCAGTGACCAGTGCTACGCCTTCGTCACTTAAATTGTCCAACAACAGCAAATACAAAGGCACACTAATGTACATCTGAAAAATGCTGGTTTTACGACTTGCCTGAAACTGGGCTCGAACCCACGTTCATAGTCATCATTTGCTTTGTAGTCAACGCGCTAAATACTTCAGACCACACCGCCCTTAATCGGAATGCTTGCAAATTTTTTCCAGCCTCCAGAAATCTCATAGTTTTTACTGAATAGTATCATTAGGGAACAGTTCTTACAAACAACTGAACTAAACTATTATTGTCATGGCAGAAGGTAGTAAAAATATACATAAACGTTGATCGCTAGATCCAAGATATTTTGGGAATCAACATAAAGCAATCAATCCAACCTTAAATTTACGGAGATTTGCATCTACTTGCAAATTGCTGCTTTCCTGGAATATCGCATGGCTGATGATAGAAATTGTCAATAAAATCTTTGAAATGATACAAGTACTAAAAAAGTCTTTGTGAGAAGTCATATAAAACAAATCGATCTCTATTTTGAGAAGGTGAACAAGAACTCATTTTGATCGCCATACAAGTTGACTCAGTCTAATGTAAATAATTACAAATTAAATACACATATCAATGCAAACATTTACTTACCCATACATATTAATATGGTTAGTGTGGCAGTTGACAGTGTGCGTAAATTATGTTGTTCATTCAATACACTGTACATGCATACATATAAATGTAGCAACAGCCAAATACAAATTGAAAAAATATTCAAGACGGTAAAAATCCACCCTACATTAGAGCCGCTTATTCTGAAAGTGGGATAAGAACGTTTAGCAAGAACATTAAGCATTTAAAATATTATTACCAATAGGCTTTTTGCATGTTTTTCAAATTTGCATAAATTTGCATACTACACAGGTTTACAACTCTTTTTAATAAAAATTGCATGTGATAACTGACGCAGCTCCATATATGGTCGCCGCAATGCGATCATTAAAATTCTTTACCCAAAAATGTTGCATGTTACATGGCTGGCTCATGCTTTGCAAAGAATTGCAGATTTTGTTCGCTTACATTTTGCAATGTTAACTCAATTGTTGCAAATTGCAAAGCCGTTTTTCTTAAGATAGAACTACCTACTTACATACCGATTATGTAGTTTTTTTCCAAATTAATTTATTATTTTAATTAATTTCCTGGCACTTTTCGCATCAATTGAATTCATTATATGTGCCCCCACAGCCCTGTTTCACTAAATAGGAATCTTGGCTAAAGGCTGCTATTATTATTCTGGCAATTTTATAGAAATAAGCAGCGTTTTAAATGAGCTTTCTGATAATGAGGCAGAGTCGAAATGTAATGCAAAAGCCTTTTTTAAGAATTCATCGTTAAAAATAGATTTAGCATACATTAAAGATAATTTTGAAAGTATTTGCCATAGTAAAATTAAACCAAAGGACTTTCTGTACACGAAACTTTATCCGTCATAGAAGTCGTAAAAGAATAACTTTAAAATATTAAGAATAATTATTTATTGAAAACTTAACAAATTTTTTATCGAAATATTGTCCTTCAATATTTTTTTTAATTTATTAATCGAGATTGCCTCGATATCTTCTTTCAAAGATTTTCAAAAACTTTTGTTCGTTGAGGTTTTTTTAGCCAGTCTATATATTTTTTGATTGCCCTTTAACGTCGACCAAGATTAAAAACAACATATACAATAATATCGACTGATGTTGAACGTATATTTTCAATATATTCGATCGTTTTGCGCGAATATCGAAGATCCTTTTAATTTTAAAATTTCAAAAAAAAATTTTTAAATAAAACTGATTAAAAATTATTAGTCTGCTTTTTTTCGGGAGCATATTTTTGTGTATATTTTAAAGTTTTTCTAGGAATATTTGCATGCATATTTGAATAATTTTTGTGCATATTAAACTTGCCCTGATTATTACAAATAAATACGCATATGTTAAAGACACCCTTTTATTTTGAAGCAAATTGTACACATTTAGTGCCAAACGAATCATATATTAATATATACTAATGTATCCAGAGGTCGACTCAATCGACCGCATTCTAGAAATTTATATTAAACATTTACAAAAATACATACGATAAAATACAAAAACAAAAACCTTCTAAATAAACAACTTAAAACTCTGTCCTTTCTATGCAAAGGCAAAATGGAATAACAAACTTGCACACTTTGTTTATTTTTCAAATTGAAGCTGGTACATGCATTTGTAATAATTGTGCATGTGTTAGTAGCAACTTTAAACGCTTATAGGTCCCTAAATATCGAACCGATTTAAATAAAATTAAGATTGTGCACATCTATGTAAAAACCCGCTTAAAAACATACACATTTTTCGGAAATCGGTTCAGTATTACTGCCCTAAAAGGGATCTAAAAAACGTGATTCCTTATTAACAATATATACATATTCTGCACACATTTTTTACATTAAAAAAAGACAAAATAAAGCTAGGGTTTATAGGGATCAAAACAACGAGAAGACTCAACATTTTGATAGGCGATAAAATTCCAATTCAAAGACTTTAAAGTTGTGAAGTACTTCAAAAATGTTTCTCGAAGAACTTAATTTGATGTTGTGTAGGGTATCTGGTTTGATAAATATAAATTTAAGGATAAATATGCATACGTACAATGTACATTGTGTTTATGGTTGCATGTAAGTAAAGAAGAGAATATTTGTTAAACGACGAAGTACTTGTTCATATTGTTGTTTTAACTGGAGTTGCTTGTTGTTGCTGTTTTTATTATTCATTTGTTAATTTACCATCATCGTCATCATCATGTGTTGACAACAGGCGTTACGCATTTTCATATTTTATATAAATATTTACTTAATGGAAGCAGGTATTTAAAATCAACAAAACACTCAACCTTACAACATATTTATACAAATACATACACATATGCAGATTAATGGCGTCCAATTGGTATTTAACGAAGTCCTTGTGCTTTTCAGTCTCTTTTGCAAGTAGACAAAGTCTTGAGCGCTCTTGTAACTAAAACGTCAAAATCATTATTGAAATATCTATTTGTGAACTTTTCAGTATGAAGAAATAATTAATATTATTATTAAAAATTACACTCATTAATAGCTAAGAAAATTTTATCTTGGATGATAGATAAACTAGCAGAATTAAAATTAGTTTTCATCTTATGTTGGTTTCCTTAAAAAGAGCTTTATCAGCGGCTGAAATTGGAGAGATACTAATATCCATAGCAATGCAGAGTTCAATGCGACAACTAAGCACCTTGTAGCTCACAAAACATATGATGGCCTGGTGCAGTGTGATACGAGTACTTGTGAGTAGAGATGAAATCGTAAGTGACTTTTTAATCAAGCTCATGCATGCTCCCATGAGTGAAATAAAATTTAGTCACGATTACGAAAACTCTCGATCACGAAATTCTTACGAAAAAAAAAACTATAAAATAATAAAAAAAATTATGAAAAATATTACAATAAAGCAAAAATAACGCCTGAAATTTTATCATGCACGCTGACTCACGCTCAATTTTCTTGCATTCACATTAATGTACGCTCGCGATATGGAAAAAAAAATATCACGATCATGCGTGATCACATGAACGGTGCCCATCTTTACTAGTGGCTCAGGGATAAACAGTTAAAAAACTTGCATAGTTACAACAACTATATTATGGCACAGTCAGGTAATGTTTGCCTTAACATTATTATTTCTTAAAGATTTCAAACATAGTTTTAGTTACGATATACTTGTTCATCTTGTTTACAAATTTATAATATTCTGCACTGACTCGACAATATATTCACAGAAAACTGTATGGTCCTTCGTATTAGTGACATTGTGAAATGTACACTCACAATATTATTACAGTAACGGACTGTACGTTATTCAATAAGTAATCCGTTCAGTCATTTCTAAAAGAATAAATATTTAAAATTGTAAGCAATTTTATTTTTTTATCTGATTCTAACATTCATAAAAAAATTAAGGTCATATTAATACGGATTTTCGGTTACATTCAATATTGTCCGTTGTTTTCAAGTGCTGTTTTTTTTCTTTGATTGCTTTATTTGATTTGTTTGAGATTTCCTCTCCTACTTAGGGAACTTGGAGTTGATTATTTGACATTAAAAATACCAGAAACAAAGGAAAAGTCTTCTATTTTTGCTGGATTAAGTCAATTTATTTTAAATTACAATTTCAGTTAATTTTACGTACAGAATATTTTGTGTGTATAAATGTTTTAAAATGATAATTTTCGTATAATTAGGTAGTCATGCTGAATATTAACATAGAAATCAAATTTCAAAAAGTAGATTACAAACAATATCGATATCGATATTTTAGGAACCCCATTTATAAGTAACATTTTTCGGCAGGACGAATAACTTTTTCTAAAAATAAAATTTTTCTAACGTGCATTGACTTTCTCAGCAAACATTTAGTTAATGTCATCTCATGTATGTCCATTAATTATTTTTAGTGGCTGAAAAATTCAGTAAAATTCTATTGACTTATTGGGTTTCCGAAACACATGAAAAAGCGAAACATTTATTTATCCTATATTGTTTACTTTAAATATATTTTGTATAACAAAGATATTTTATTTTACATTTCTGTAAAATCACGGATAGAATGTCCACACGAAGAAATGTCTATCGAAAAGTTGTAAGTTTTGCTCCTGATAAAAATTAATTTAAATTTTTTTGTTCTTCCATTTATTCCATTTCTATGGGTAGCTGTGGTTGCATTTTTTATATAAAATTAATGCCAACCAATTCATCAATGTATTCCTTTGCATTGACTGAAATATCACATGTACCAAAGAAATCCGATAAGTCAGTAACTGAAATACATGCAGTCTTTGTCAAGCCACCGTTTCTGAAATACAGGATTTATTTTTAAATCCAAACTTAAAAAATCAGTCTATATAACTTCAACTTATAAAAAAATTTAATTTCGTTTGTAGATGTGCGAAATTTTTTTTGGTTATTTGCTTCATATGGAAGGAAATATGCCAAAGATGTGAGAATATATGTGAATGGAATGAATTTGATATTAATATGACATCCAAATTCGTACATACTCAACTTTTGTTGTTCCGTGGTATTTACTTAAATAATTAACTAAATAAGATATTAATAAATAAAATAAATAAATATAAAACCAAGTGGTTGAAAAGAATAAACAAACATTTTTATGTATAAATACATAAATACATATATGCTCCTGATAAAACTTCTTAATGAAACTTTAGGGTAATAAATATAATCCAATCGAAAGCTTTGCAAGCCGCATGCAACTTTCATTGTAGGTTTTACATGAAATTTACTCAACATTGGATTCTTTAGAAACCTTTTTTGTTCTGAAATGCACAAAACGTAAAAACTAAACACACATGACATGTTCCAGTTCCAATAATTTATAACCTTTTTTTATCCTCTTATGATTATTTTTTTATGGAATTTCGATGAATATAACCTGAAATCGTAAGAAATCATTTGTCTCAACACTTCTGTTAGAAAAACATGCATAAAACATTTCAAAACAACAATAACAAGAAATGGAAATAAAATCGGAATAAAAAATAAGATGTAAAATCTAAGAAACACAAATTAACAATTCGATACAAGAAAATCCCATGAAATGTAAACACATGCATCTGGAACTCACACATATTGGACGTGAATGAGAAAGAGATAGAGTAAGAAAACAAAGGGGAGACATTCAGAAACAGGTCTGGAAAATTCATATTTTAAAATACTACACATTCTTAAATAGGAATCATCTTTATAACAAAATAAACATACATGAGCGAATACAAAGGAGGTGAAATAAGAAAATTCCCCAAAAGAACTAACTAAACTTATACCCCTTATTTCTATAATGCTATCAGATGTCAATTTAAACTTTTTTATGTTGCACAGGACTAAATCCTACAGGATAAAAAATTACAAAAAATGTTTAGGAAAACTTATAAAACCACAGCAACCACTACAGTTTCCATCTCTGATCAGAATTATACATATTCAAAGACACCCAATGAGTAGTTTAAAGATTTACACACGGACAAGTGATAATAAAATGAACAGAAGCTAAAAGGATTTTGTAAAGATTTTAGATAAACAAAAACAACAATTTACAACTTTGAAATTCTTGAAAAAAATAGCCGTAAACGTCAACTTATTTTGTGAACAAACCAGATGAAACTTAAAAAACTAAAAATCTAAATAAAATTAATTTTCCAGCAAAATCAATAAAAATAGTGAAACAATTATACATTCTAAAACAACAAATCCGCTTTTTATTTTAACTAAACAATACTCGTACATCAGTAACATCTTGTGCATAAACCTGTGTCTCTTTGTTCCCGTTAGTGAACATTTCATTCGTACTGATGATTTCATTCTAAATAACTCAATAGAAGAATTAATCTACTTGGTGGCCTCATCACACTTTGGATGTCATTAAATAAAGATTTTTGGCAGCTGAAGAAGAATGCAGAAGAAAACGGAATAGAATAGAGCTTAAACTATGAAACACAGAGACATCCTCCATTCATACTCGTAGTCGTACGCGGAATTAAGTTTATAATAAAATTAAATTATTTTTCAAATACGATAAATTTTATTTATCAGTTCGATAGAAGTTAAATTCACTTTAAACAACAAAGCTTGCTTACATGTGATCTCGTTCGCATTTAAACTCTTAAAGCCGGTAATCAATTTTTGTAAACGAAATTATTTAATAATGGTGGAGGGTAAAAGTATCAGATCTACAGCAGATTTCCTTCAATTTATTGAGAAAACAAAAGTTAGCAGAACAATTGATTGTGAGTGTGTAAAAGAAAACATATTTATTGTAAAAATTTACATCTTGTTATCAAATCGGAAATTTAGAAATGATATTACTAACAGAAATTTTATTTAGGATATGCCTATCAACAAAAACTAAATTAGTTTAAAAATCTTTAAATAGAATAATAAATATTCATGTAGTTGATGAAAATCGATCGATTAAAAAATATCGTTTTGAAAACGGGTAATGAATTTCGAATGATTTTGAGAATCAATTTTGAGCCAATCTCAAATTAAAATTTGGAGAAATGAGACCAGAAGATAAAACACAAACAATGTGAATTCAGTTTGAAAAGAAATTTATCAGAAATTATTTTAAAATTTATAAAAACATGTTTTAAAAATACAAGTATTTACAAAACGGAAATAATGAGTACAGAAAATGTTTTTTTTTCGGTTTTGAATCATTTCGTTTTTAAAA
Organism: Gymnocheta viridis; assembly: GCA_956483585.1. Lineage (NCBI taxonomy): Eukaryota > Metazoa > Arthropoda > Insecta > Diptera > Tachinidae > Gymnocheta > Gymnocheta viridis. The sequence goes on from OY101441.1 coordinate 41,879,596, forward strand.
TCACGTACCTCATTGATTAAGCTTGGTTGCTTCAGCAGTGCGACCGTCTGCGGGACTGGGGCCTGTTAGTTCGCTTTAAAAAAAGAGACTCTTGGCTTGCAATATATTTTGTTATTATATGTATTTGTTACATTTAATTTAAAAAAATGCTGCAATTGCCACTGTAAGAAATTATTCTTTACCACAACAAATTTTTTTATTGGTCTGCATTAGTAGAAAAAAACTACTTACGCATTAAACTTGACCCATACATTAGAGCAGAGTTTAGTATGTACGTAATTGGTATTTATTTACGATTAATTAAAATTATCAACGCAATAGATGGTTGAATGTGGTCAGTGAAATAAATAAATAGACATTTATTATGCATCCCAGTTGGTCAAGTCGTTAAACACAACATTGTCTTCGACTGATTCAAATACGGTTTGTCCGCTGTCAATTTGGTTTCTAAGCAAAAAAATCAAAAGTAATCGTCGTTCACGAAAATATGAACAACAAACCCTTGCATGTTGTCCTCTTTGAAACACCTTTGACGAAAACGCTAGCGACTGTAAGTTAACGTTTGTCTTCTATTAAACATTATTTCCGACAAGGTGAGACTTTTAAATTGTCTTCAATGTCGTCTTTAATGAAAATCGCCTTGCGACATTGTAACGGGATGTTCTTATATTTTGTCTTATATTAATGTTTGTTTACGACAAAATGAGCGTAATGTTGTAAGTGCCGTCTTCAATGAAAGAAAGGAACATGTTAATTTTTCGCTGTTGATAATTTAAATGGGGCTTTGGCGTTCAGAGCGTTGGCTTATAAGCATGTGATAAATTGAACAGCGCTGGTTCGTATCCTAATGTCAGTGTCATTTAAAAAAAATTTTAATTTTAAAATAAAGCGTTTCACAAATGGGTTCTAGGTATGTCGTCTAGGACTTACTGGTCTTGCGGTCTTGTGGTCTCGTAGTTAAACATGTCTTAAAGACATGGTCAATTGGGATATTAAGCACATATAAGTGGAAGTATTCCAAGACACCATAATATACTAAGGCCACTACTACAACAGTAAAATTAGATTTTTATTTGATATTTTAAGCGAAATTGAGTTAAAAACACATCTCAAATGTTAAGCCGCCTTTCCTTCTCCAATGTTTTGATAAGCATTTTGTGAATCAATTTTAATTTTATGTTTTTAGCTCTAAAATGTCATGTTGTTTTTCTTCATGTTCCTCTCCGTCTCAGACTCAGTCTGTCAGCCTGATGTCAAAGAACAAGCAGAAATACAATTAAGCGTGTGAACAAATTTCATTAGATATTTTTTTGTTGAATTCGTTGTATTTCTTTTGTGGGTATTTATTTTAATTCATTTTTCTTAAAAATCATAAATTTAATTTATTAGATTTTACTTCGAATGTCCGCATCTGTGTGTTGTATTTTACGTTTATGTTTATTGTGTATATATTTATATTTAGATTAATATGGAAGTTTGTTCAAATATTGTTTAGAGTCAACCGCCATTATCTTTTAGCCACCATAAGTTTTTGACAGCAAAATATAATCAATATTATTATTATTTATTAATAACTTATAATGACCATTAGTTAACACGCACACACACACACACAAACACACACACAAACAAATATTTTAGAGTTTTTGTGTCTTTACACATGGAAGACAAATTTCGTTTTTAATTTAAAAATAGTGGTGGATTCTTGTCGTTTTGATGAATTTATTAATTAATAACTTTTCTTAAAAGGCCAGTCTTTGATGAAACATAATAAAGTACATGTCGCTCATTTGCTGCGACGTCGTCGTAACTCAAAATATAATAATTTTTAGTTTTTAAACAAAATCATGCAAAAATCTTGCATCTGGTGAGTCACCGATTACAGGAGAATACTATTTTATTCTTTCATTCAGTTCCATATAAATTGAAAACTTAAAACTCGTTTTCGGTAAAACTAGTTTATTTTGAGCCATGAAGACGTTGCATCAAATGAGCGATATGAATATTTCAATAGTGCAGTATTAAAAAGATGTTACGGTCGCTTCAGAGTATTCTAATATCTGCTTTTAATAATATAAAAATCCGTTATTATTCCGCAAAGTGATTAATCTCAACGACAAAAAATTTCCATTTGCTCAACTTGAGCTTGATTGTATTTTTTCATTTCCCATTAACTGCCCTTCGATGTGACCGATTCAATGAAAGCAGCAGAAACAACAAAAAATATAAATATAAATAAAGAAAAGCGCAAAAGCAAGTTATCTGGTTTATTATAATCAAAATCATGTTATCCATTTAACGACATTAGTACGCATGCCTGCAACACCATTAGCATCAACATTAACAGTATGCAACACAAGGCAACAAACAACAACCAGCACACATGCTCATTCCTGAAAAAAAGACAACCACAATCAGATGACGAAAGTAAAAAAGAAAAGATGAGGCAGAAGCAACATTTAATGTTGCTGCAACTCAAATAAATATATAAAGTCCTCACAAGAAAATCACCAACAAATGCAATAATTCTTTTGCGATATTTTTATTTTTTTGTTGTTGTTGCTGTTGGAGCTGCTGACTAAGAAAGAACCCGCAATGAATGCAAAGCAAAATACAATCACACACATTGTTACGTCAAAGAAAGATATTGTACTACGATTACGTGAATAAATAAGTCTGTTTTGTTTGCTGCTGCATGGAATCATAGCAGTTTCAGATGTGAATGTTGATGCAACCAGCTTTACAATCAATGACAACATTGTCCCATCAACGTAAGATCGTTATCAGCACAAAATTGCCACTAAACGTCACTTTTCTTAAGATCAAAGTGTTGTTAGCGCACGATTGAGCATGCGCACGCATTTTCAATTAAATGCAGATGCAGCATTGAATTACAATAACAACAACAACAAAAACAACAGCAAGAACAACAACAACAGGAACCACAAATTGAAAAAAATATATAGAACTCAAACAACAACAAAAGGCTGCATTGAATAAAGAAGATGACGACGAAGTTGATGTTGCTGATGATATTGAGATGCACAGCACTGTGGATTGCAAATCAAGAAAAAGTTAAAAAAAATACGCTGAATAGATACGACTTTCTATGCAGCAACATATTCGTATGTACTTCATCAGCATTCATAGTGTTTCATTGGAAAATAAACAGTATCATCAACGCAGGCGTTGGTCCTACGGATTTAGCATTGTGAACAACGACAGCCACCGGCATGAAGAAACATAAGCTGGATGCAATTTTTTCATATGTTTGATGGTACCAACAAAAAGTATCCAAAGTTATGTGGACATCCTATAAGCCGAAAGCGACTAAACTTCTACTAACCCAATCGAGAAAAGACTGTACGCTTCTGGTATTTTTTTTTTTTATTACGGGTCACTGTTGGACGGCAGTACATGCCAAAAGGGCGTGGCTACTGACTAGTAGCAACTGTAGATTCTGCAGTGTACAAGGTGAGAAATAGACAGTGGAGCACATACCCTGCTACTGTACGGCACTCATACGCTCTAGAGCGAACTGTCTGGATGATCATTACTACCAAGATCTTAGGGAAATCTCTGAAATTGTACTATTGAGTATAACGATTAGCCTTATAACAATTAAATATAAATAAATCACTCAGTTTTATTGCAACATGTAAGATATTATTAATTGTTAACAATTTTGATTTTTAATATGGCTAAGTTTTTTGGAGTAAAAAGAACTAAACGAATATGGCGTCTTCTGATTTACAATGATACCGACGTATCCTACAGTATAATGTTGCTGCCATATTAATATATTTTAACCAAAGTACCATCACTATTTGTGTCATTAATTATTGCACATCATTACATTGAGACTCCTAGCATTCGTCAAGAGAGTGTGGAGTACTCCAGGTACCATCACATCGAACTAAACTTTTAGTTTACGGGTTATCTTGCATAGTTGTAACGCTAAGGACCAATATGTTGTATCCAATGGTGCCAAGGCAGTGTTTTGGGACTTTAATTAAATATCTGCTGAATCAATCGCAACGGATTTTATTAGTATTCATGGTGTCTCTGTTTTTTAGATATAAAAATACAGAAAAATTCAAATCTTATTTCAAATTTGAAAATTGTGTATTTCATTACATAGCTTTTTAATCAAAGCCTAGCAAATAGCAAATGTATTATATTTACCAGATATTTCATAAAATTTGTCCTTCGAATCACATTTGATAACAAAACGAATTGGCATCAATCTGCCTTTTTCATAAACTTTTTTCTGAACACTGAAGTAATTAAACAAAATAAATAAATAGACAAGTATAACTTGAAGTTCCTGCGAAAATTCCGAATCCATTAAGAACGGCGCGTAAAAATAAATTACGGAAATTAAGTTTGGACAATTTCTTAAAGATATTTTTGATGTAGAAGAAAAGTTCTCAGAATTTTTGAGATTTATTAATTAATACGGTGACATTAAAACAATAAGTGGACTCGTTTCCCGTAAGCTGAAGCAAAACTTAATATACAGACAATTGTTTAGGCACGGAATTGTTGACATTTTGTTTTCATTTGCTTTGTAATTGATTTGAAATTTGTTTGCTTGTTATATTTCACGAAAATAAATCAACGCGAATGCATACAGGTGAACTACAAGAAATATAATACTACAAAACCCACAAGAATTTTGTTTTTGGAAAATCATTGTACGTTGTCAAAAACATTTGACTGAAGATGTTCCTTCAACACCATTTGTAGCATGAATTCGCCTCTATACTTACGAAAGCTTAAAATCACGGCAAATTTATTTTACAATAAACACCGAGTGCTCTCCACAAAATGTTAAAAACAGAAAAAGAAAATTTAATTAAAATGTACTCTTTGCAACTTTCCTCATAATCCATAAGCTTCAAACAAATGTTTGTTTCTTTAGTGCAATATATTATTCTCTTTAGCTAAAAAATCAATTAAAACACCAGAAAACACAAAAAAAAATTCTGAAAACGTCAGCCCCGCGGAGAAGAAGCAAGCTGTGATTTCAACACCACCAGCAAAACGAAGTCGCCTTGCTCGACATTTATTTGAAAATAATAATAACATAACAAATAACGAAAAGTTGAAGAAATCTTAATTTTGTAAGAAAAAGAAATTAATAGATTCTCCAAAAAACTCTGTGAAATCTTCATCAACAACCAAAAATTATTAAAATTTCATGAAAAATCTAACTTTGCCAAAAAAAAAAAATTTCATTCACAAAAAAAATTCTCCAAAAGATCAAGGCGAGGATTCACCAGGAAATCGAAAGCAAACTAAAAATTTATATTATATAAAAAATATGAACATATGTTTGCATGAAGTTTTTCAAAAAAACCTAAAATTTTTCAAACACACAAATTAAAATCACAATCGAGTAACTCCATAATTTTTTTAAAGAAAATAAAAATTATTTGTTGAAATTTAATTGTAATATCCTTAAACTTAAGGTAACTTTTAACGCTTTATAATATTGGGATTGAATGGGAACTCACTGTTGTGATATTGCTGCAGTTAAGATATTTTATTTATTTTATAATTTTATTTTTATATTTTCGCCCATAGTGCAGTAAATGTAAACAAAGAAATTTAAAAGAAAACGACAAACTATCAACTATCAACTCCATTATCAAAACTAATCTTACAAAGACACCAACTGCAGCAGCAGCAACAAAAACAGCAAAAGAAAAAGGAACTTAAGCTTAACACTTTACAAAACCTTAAGCAATACGATTTACTTACTATTCTCACAGTTTCAAGCCTTTCTATATGCACTGTGCCAGCCAGTGGTGTAAGTGATTCCACAAACATTCAAATCATTTCAATATCAGTGGACCACACTTAAATGGTATGTTTCGCTTTTAAGTAGAATAAGTTGCTGCTGTTACAAAAAAAAAAAAAACAGAACAAAAAACGCGAAAAAACCGAGATTTATGCAACCAAGGGTGACAACAAATTAATTCAGTTGCTTTGTATTTGGTAAAATGAACTCTTAAGATACATTTAATTCTTAAGAAAATCTTTAATTTAAAGTCACATCGTGTAGCATAGTAGATTCTTAAAATCTTGATCAATTGTTTGAATATTTGCTGTCTTGGCAAAAAGCACAACGCACTTCGGCCCATTTAGTTATACAAATACACACACACACACACATTTCTTTTTGCACATAAAGAGCGAAAAGCAAAGGAAAAGAATTCCATCTTTTGTGGAAATCTTGGGATATTTTCAAGAGCTAAAATGATGCGTACGCAGTTGCCGAAATAGTAGGATGGATGCCAGAGATGGTCGGCTTGTTGGAATGGTTCGTTGTTGTTGTTGTTGTTAGTGAGTTTGTATTTGTTATCTTAATATTGTCATTGTCACAAATTTGCAAAAAGTACCACGCTAATGGATTACATGACTTTCGCATTATCGCTTTGTTTTGCCAGCGAGATCTAAAAGCGCAATCAGTTTAAAATAAACTAAAAAATAAAAATATGTTCATAAAAAGAGCAACAACATCTTGGCAAAAAGTACTAACTGATGCGAACTGCAACAACTGCATCTTTCTGTAGACGAGTGCGATGATTACAAACTTAGTTAAAAGAAACAACAGCAATAAGCAACCATCACTTCTACCACCAACAATAATACCACTACCAGCAACAGCAGCAGCAGCAGCTCGCCACAAGCTCTTATCGCCAGTTTTATTTAGCCTGTTGTTGCTTTTATTGCCAGTTAATATGACTGTCAGATTAAAAGGTTCTTCCCAGTGTGTATAAAACTACGTTGGCCACATTCAAAAAAAGCGACAAACTTTGTGTTTTGCTTAGATATTATTTTGTGTGTTTGCGAGTCTGTTTTTTTATCCTGTATCCAGTGGTTTCCCAGTTGCTTACTTTAAGCTTCGTACACCGACACTTCAGAATCAATTGAACATCTTATAAAAAGTACAGTGCAAACACTATCATAGAAGTCACATTCACAAGAACTATCTACTAGAGATTAAAAGCAGCTCGTTTGTTTCTTTGGCAAATCTTCCCAGGCTTTTGCAGCACTCGCTTGCCTTCCATCCAGTATCATTATTGTATATTTGAAGTTATTGTTTATTGTGCTAGATATTTCAGATATGATACGGGCGTTAGAATATTGTGATAAATACTCATATTTTACAGTTCTGGAAATTTTGCATTTATTTGTCTGTCAATAAGCATTAAGCAAAAAGGATGAACAAAACTATTCCAAGAAATTTTTAATAAATTGAAAAAGAAAAACATATGCAGGCTTTTTTTAGAAGGACATTAGTACTATATTCAGGCATGCATATTTATTTTTGATTAAGCAATTAAAGTTAGTGTTCACACATTTCTACTTAGATGACTCAATTAGTATTTGACACAAGGCAGATAAACAATAAAAAATACCTTGATAACTTTCAAAACAAATAAAAATACGGATGGTACTGTCAGCACGGATGAATATTGACGGAAATATCAAACGCCCTTTAATACGAAATTCTTATACAATAAAAAAAATTTCACGCAATTCCAATGTACTCGTACACAAGTTCGTCTGCTATTCCAGTGATACTACCAGGTTGATCTCGATTATATTTTATGTATAGAATTGTTTCTTCTCACGGAATATACTTATCAGTAAACCTACTTGTTAAAATGGTTGCATTTCGAATTTTACTCAATTAGTTGTGCAATTAACTATAAATTGCACAAAGTAATAATTGACTTATTGTATGGTAAAATTTGCAAATTGCGCAATTAACGTGTGAGTGTGAACATAGTAAGTTTGTTAATAAAATTATAACTTCTGTGGGTAAAGAAATGTATGGTCCGATCATGAAATATCATACCGAACAACAGAGATATGGTTCCTACTCAATTTTGTCTGTAGAGGACCGTAATCTTGATAGTAATCTAGCGTGGTACCAACTAATCTACCGTGTCACAGAATGGGTATGTTTATGTGTTCATAAAAGTAAAATAACCTAATTAACTACAGTAGTATTCCGATTTAACGAACATCAGATTTAATGAATATCGCATTTAACGAACACCTACATTTCTATTTCTACTATTTAAGTACCTTACACTACGAATAAAAATCGTATTTTGTACTCGGTTTAACAAACAAATGTAAAACAAAACGACGAACACAACGAAAATTGTGAAGAACTTGATGAAACTGAAATTCTAGACCCCAAAATAAAACACGTAGATGTCACTAAGCACTTCGAAATTTGTATTAAATGGGGTCAGCTAAACAATGTTTTGAGAAAGCTTCAAGAAGATGTCATTAAAAAAAGATATCCATTCCAATAAGCTTTTTTTTAGATTATTTTTGTATTACGGCGTTTTTATGAATGTTTCCTTTCTACATATTTTTAAAGAAATATTTATTTAAAATTATTATAATTTTAATAAAATACTAAAAATAACACTTAACATATTTATACTTATGAATAAAATAGACGACGTTATTAACTTTTAATAGTACTTTTAAGTACTGGATATAATGAACAGTTCGCTTTAACGAACAGGCCTGATGACAATTAGATTCGTTAAATCGGTAAAGTACTGTAATCCTTTTCTAAATATCCATTTTCTCTTTAATCAAGATTATATGAAATATATCTATCAGACTCATACACTGTCTCATTAAATATTCTATCGAACGCTCTTGACCTAGTCACTGCAATAAACCTGTAACCTGTATTAATTCTATTATTACAGCATTTCTGATTTTAAGACTTGCTAAACAATGAATTACCAGTTCGCCAAACAACTAAGCTGGTGTTATAATTACTAGTAAACTGAAATTAATATTTTTTCTCTGTATTATTATTTTTTTTTTTTAATTTCATAAATCTTATTTACAAACATTATTTGATTAGAATTACTTTGACATTTCAAAGTCAATGCTGCAGGTGTCACATGGGTTCGAGTAATTAATAGCAACTATGCCAAACAAAACGTTGCACTTGTCGCTGTGTTCAGTCGCAGCCAATTTGTGAACCCTCAAATAGTTACAAAAACAAAATTGTTAAAACTGCACACAAAATAATTATTAACAGCTAAAACAATAAAAAAATATATATATAATTAAATATGAAATCTAAACTGAATATTTTGTAGTGGTATTTAATAAAGCTTGACAACTTAATTTTATTTTTGCCCATAGTTATATTTGTTGTGTTTGTTAATTTTATGAGAAGAACAACTGGAAACAACGTAGAAAAATGTAATAAGGGGATGCAATTAAAGGAACAAATAGTCTTTAGCAACGAAGCTCAAGAAATGCAATTGGTTGTTAAATATACATCAGTGATTGCAATATTTGAGTTGGGAAAAAAATACAATCCTATAACATTTTGTGTAGGGTTTACCTATCAATTGTAATCGTAATGGTAATCGCAATTAAACACAACGTGTAATCGTCATCGTAGCTTAATCGCTAGATAACGACTAAAAATGTTACTCCGTTTCAAGCCAAAAATTTATTTGAAACGTCAGTTTGAATGCATTTCTTTCTTCTAAGCTGAGTTTTATTTCAACTATTGCCTTGTTTACACTAACCAATTTCGCTGCAGGCAGTTTTAATTTCACGTTTGAGAGTGTTAAAAGAAAAATATATGTATACATTTAATATTTATATTTTCCCCCCTTAAAATGAAAATTTCATGCAACAAAGTTGCATAGTGTAAATATAGATTATTTCAAATTCCAAACAAATCTAAATGTGACATATTTACGAGAACATTTTTTAAAGGATTTCTTTGTCTAATAATGACGCGAATATAAAGAAGATATTATCTCAACGAATAATATGGAAGATTGAAAATGAAAGGAAAAGAACAACATTTTAGAAAAATAAGAAGGTGGAATTACACAACAAGAGCTTGACGCGCGGATGTAGAATAGACAACTGTAAAAAAAAAATTTAAATATTCTATTTCATTTTTTAAGAGAAGTGAGTTAGCACTCAGGCAATTAATGCCAATAGATGTGTTTAACTTTCGACTGTATTTTCTTTCGAATCAAATTACAGAGTAAACGCTCGATATTGGAAAAAACTTGATCTCTGCAGCCGATGACAGTAAAAAAAGCGAAGAGAGTAATAATAAAAGAAATCATTATAGGTTAGTATTTTGTACTAACAGAAAATGGTTGTTCTTGTAAAAATTAACATAAGAAATTTTTACACGTGTTCTAGCATGCACCGTGAAAAATGGTAAAATTGAACCAAGAAGGCGCTTGAGAAGATGCAACGATCTCGAACCAGTACTGATGCGCTTTGCTAGACTGATAATTAATTGCCGTATTCGTAAAAAATTAATTTGGGTTTGTAATTTATTTTAAGGAAAATTTTTATGCAAAATTTGACTTAAAATACATTTCAAACACAAATTATTTTTTATGAATACGGGCGTAAAATTTTAATATTACTTTCTTAGGAAAAATAATTTAAATTTATTAAGAATTCTTATAGTAAAAAAGTGACTTGAAATTGAAGGATTGAACCCAAGAATTTTCATCATAAACGTATGCAGTTCAAAAATGCTTCGTATGAATATATTGAAAGGAAGTGTTTGGCTCAAGTTCAAATCCGAGTTAAATACTCGTAAATTCATTATTTTTTTATTTAGAGCAATATTTGTAACAAGTTATTAATCTTCAGAACAGCATATTAATTTTCATAGTAATTTGAGAATAACACTTGCAATCAAATACTGAAAGGGCCATTTATCAAACATTTAGTGGTGGTGTATCTTTTTCGAAAGAAACTCAAAGCAAAAGAAATCGGCTCAATTGAACTTAAGCTAATTATGAACTATCAATTTTAAAAGCTTTTAGTTTCAGACTGTGGCATTCGCTACTGAATAATGTGCTTACATTGTGTTTATATTGACGCCGGATTTTGTATGAAGACACTACTGCAAAGAGCAGAAAGTACATGATATAAAATCAACGTGTAACAATTGGATAATTTAAAGTTAATTTATATCAATAATATCTACCACAATATAAATAAGTCTGTCATTTTTATTTCGGGTCACAATTTGTACAAATAAGATGTAAATACACTAGAACTCTGATGGTGGGGGTGAAGCGGCTCACGAAAAACAACGTTGTTTCTATTCTGCCATAAAAGTTTAAATTGATTAGTATTATTATTTCTGTTCTGCCGTGTAAGTTGAAATTAATTGGTGTTAAAATTTTCCCTTGTTGCTTTGTTATCTCATGTCCAATTCTTTCTGACTAAAAATGTTACGAACTTTAGCCAAAAATAATAATCACTTTGGATTAAAGAAACCATTAACAACAAAATTGTTCGAAAATAATCACATTAGATTAGTATTAATTTTTCCCTTATGCCTTTGGAATATTGTCTCATGTGTAACTCTCTCTCTCTCTTTTTCTGATAAAAATCATTACAAACGTTTAGCCTAAAGCTAAGTTTAGACGATATGTTGAATCAGCATTTGTATGCTAACACTCATATGCTTGAAAATAATAGCAAATGCCTCTATCATCATATTCAATATGTTTGGCGCCCACATGATATGTTGAAAGTAGCAAATTTTCTTATGTCATCATATGTAATTAAATGAAATGTCAACATAAGAGTTTGTATACGATTTTTGTGTTTATACGATATGTTGAATTTTATTTGGTGGTACATATGCTGAGTCGTATAAACATTTTTAGTTATTATTTAACTTATGTACTTATACGTATAATTTTTGCAATAAAATTTCTTAATATAAATAAAAAATAAACATAAATGATGTCGTCGGAGGAAATATCACTAGCTATTGCAAAACTTACCAAGTACAAAATCGAGATAAATTATGATATAAACACATTCACGATTCACTTTTTAAAAAATTTGAAACTTTTTGCGGGATTTCACGTTTTTTGCACCGTGGGTTACTTTTTCTATTTTTTATTGTTTCATCGACTTTTAAATGATATTAAATATTTCAATTTTTCCAATTATTGGGCTTAGGCATGAGGCGCATATGCATACAAATTTGGCATATGCTGAAAAGCTTGCATACGCCTTTCAACAAATAATAACATATATGTCAGCATACGCAGGAAATTTGTTAAGCACTAATAACATTCTGTTTACACGAAAGACTAAAACTACCAAAATTCGTTTGTTGGTATTGTTAACAAATTTAACAAAGCATATGTTGTTAAACATACGTACATATGCTGAAAAAATGATGCGTTTACACGATATGCCAGCAGTTGTAACAAATTTTTCAGCATACATATGCAGATTCAACATATCGTCTAAACTTAGCTTAATAATAATCGCTTTGGATTAATAACCTAATTTTGAAAAATAGTCACCTTAAAATTCTCTTACGTTTTCATTCGACTTGTAGTTGAGTCAAAGTTCGCATAGAAGTGTAGTTTAATATACATATATAAATCCTTTTGTTCGGTTAGAATACGAAAGAAAACATTCTCTCGACATTGATAAATACGAATGATTCTCAAAGCAACAACAATTTTATTTCCGATTTTAATGAGAAACCTTTATCTATGGTTTTGAGAAGAACTTTTGATAAATAATGATAAAACCATAATATTTCAAAATCATGTTAGAAATACTACTCCAACATTATATTTTTTTAAATGAATCATTTAATAAATTTTAAGAATTTCAGAATTTTTCACTGTGCACCGTTGTAAACCTCAACACCCCTACTCTGATTTAATGTGGATTGAGAGTTTTAAGAGAAAATATTGCAATAAAAACAAGCAAAAAGCTTAAACAAAAAAAAACAAGAAAATATTGTTGAAACTTGTTTCAGCGCAACATTGACATTTGCATCTATAAAAGTGACAACTGTCATATACAATCAGATGCAAACGAGTGGAAAAAAATGCAAACATAAATTACAGGTTCAAGTTTTAATTGGTTTTCGTTTGCACTTGACTGTTTGCGAGAGATTTCGCATTCGTTTTTAATGACAAATCAAACAAAACGTAATAAGATGTTATTAAAATATTAACATGGGTGATTAAACCGAAAAATTAAATTTTTAATGTGGGCTTAAAGTTTAAATTTCAAAAACAACTTGTGTGCAAGTGAGTTTTGCTTTTTTTTATGGATTTGAAAAGTTTTAAGAAACTTGTGTAGAAATCAATGCCAATGTCAATTGTGTATAATGGATTTACAAAAAATAAATTGCCAAAAAGTATTTCATTTAAAAAAGATTAACAAAAATCTGAAAAAAAACAGGAAGCTGAACTAACAAAATTGTTTCAAATTTAATAATATATCAAACATACTAAACAATCAGCCAGCAATTCGAACAAAATCGTTTAAAATTTTTGCTCTTTCTAACCGCGCCATCCACTTCCACATCGTATTCTATTATAGATTGTTTTCCGCGGTTTCTGTGTGTGAGTTTTTTTAGTTTTTCTTTGTTTTTTCCATAAAAAATGGAACCTGATTCTAGTTTCGTGATCTTTGGTCACGTTTTGGGGTGTGATCGATGCTGTTTTATTGGCGGAATTTATAGTGGATTCGTATGAGCATATTAATATTTGACGTTAGTATGACGGCTACTCGTACAATAATATGATGAGGATGATGACGACGACTACAACGATGACGTTGAGACTGACGATTCTCTTACTGATTATGTTGATGCACTAGTCAACGAAAAAAACTGAAATTTGATTGTTGGTGGCACTTGGCAAAAATGTTTCATTTTTTTGCTGACTTCCATTTTGGTTTTTCTACAAATTTTTTCTTCTTTTGTTTGCAATAATTTTGTTAAGGCCTGACCATAGATGGTGTTTAACATGCGCTGTTTGCTCATATTATTTCATTTTTTATTCTTACTAAGGCAAAGACGTTTGCACATCAACATTTCAGATTTTTTTGTAATAACAGCTCAACTGATTACAAGAAGCCACACAGCAGAAGCCACAAAAATTAACAACGCGCAACTGTTGTTGCTGCCATTACAATGTACACGCAGAGAAAATAAGTTTTGCTACAAATTGTGTTTTTTTAACGGTTTAGATAATACTTTAGTTACGGCAATCATTTGACAATAAGAATTTATTATTCTCAAAAATTGCAACCTGATTGAACTACAGCTAAAGGCTTATTAATACACATGAGTGTCCATAACTATAAAAATAAGTGTGGTCGCTTTTAATCAAAGTATGATTAAAAACACAGACGTATTACTCATAAATACATGTTCACGAACACCCACAATACATTCTTGCTTAGTCAATATTAAAGTTAATATAAATACATACTCTACTGACAGACCTATGAGACTCCAACAACATTTTAACATTTCCCAGAGCGATTAAGTTGCATACGAAACAATAATAGCTTCGGACTTCCAATCATAATTCTTATTATCTGTTCTTATATTTTTATTATCTACACCTATTATCTTAGACTTTTTCAATTACTACTACAATAGCTACGCTGGCTGAGAAGAAACTCCGTTAGACGGCGCGTTATAGACGGAGCAGCTCGCCAGCACGCTATCGCTTTCAATAGGACGGCAACCTAGTACGTTTTTCCTATATATGTACAGTGCTAGCTTGCTAATCCGAAGGTATTTAATCCGAATAATAAAGTAATCTGAATTAATTTATGACGCAGTACATACTCTATATTCCGCATTGGTTGAGAGTTCGCTAAACCGAATTTTTATTTTTTATATTTTTCTGCCTTTTTATACAAAAATGGCAAAAAAGGTATGTATTCACATGTGTGTTTGCTTGCATTTTCTGCTCCATAAAGAATTTTCTAAACAAACAAATTTTTACAGATGTGAACCAAAAAAAAGTTCGTTATTCTACCATGAGCCTTTCATGATTGACATTGTATATATGTATATAAAGTTTTGTTGGAAGCATATTCATTCTCAGAGGTGGAAGAATTTCGCACAATAACTAACTTATTTCACAGCAATAATGACGTGCGGATTTTTTTAAGATGAAATTCTTAGCTGGATTATTAGCTCTGACAATACTTCGTTTAGTAAGTTCAGAGTCCGACACAGAAAAATTACAGCATAAAATTATGAAACACGTTAAAAATCGTGAAGATGTGCAGGCCTTAAATACTTCAATAGATTGGGCAAAGGAACGAGGTATGAAAACAGATTACATATTGATGCTAAAAGAATTGAGGAACAGGGCTTTGGAAGCACTCCCACTAAAGGAGCAGCAAACCTACATCAGAAATTAATATGTTAAAAAAAACATAATATTTAAAAAAACTTTAATTTTTTCATTCTTGATTAATAAAAATAAAATAAATTTGTTTTGTTTTGGCTTGTGTTTTATATTCGAATATTGTGAATTATAATACATAATAACAGCACATCCAGTAATCCGAATATCTCGTTAATCCGAGTCAGTGTCTGCTGAAACCATTAATTCGGATTAGCGAGCTGGCACTGTATATATAGCAAGCAGCTTGCTATAAAATGGCGAAAGTTGTATGGTGATCAGATGGGACAAAACTTGGCACAAATTTTGTTATAATAAAATTTTGGACCATACTATGGTTATAAATAACAATATTACATTTTTATATTTTCTTGTTTGATTTTTATTAACCCAGCGAATGAAATGCTTCATTTGTTTGATAATGATATGAGTTAACCACAACCATGTAATTTAATCATAATATAATGCTCTCACATTATGATCACCAGAACCATGTTATTTCTTTTAGTGTAAGAACCCTATTGCTTAGTTATGATTGAATAAACTATCGCCAAAACATTTAAATGTGCTATTGGACTGTACAGAAACTTGCATTTTAATAAAAAAGGGAATAATTTCACTGGACGCTCAAAAGTGTTTGATATCCAAACAAAGTTTTTCTTTTATGTTTTAAAAGTTATAACTTCTGTTATGGCTTTTTCTTCTACTCATATAAATAAGCCAGTTTAGGCCAAAATTTACTATTTTGTTACAATTTGTAATTGAAATAGAGTCCTTTCAATCTTGCTGCTCTTTTTTTAACAATTACACATTAACACCATTTTTTCAATTGTACGCCGGCAATAAGAAAAACTGGTTTAACGAAAAATTTATTGTACCCACTCTGTAATTTTATGCGATTTATTTAATGTTTATATGTCTTTCACGAACATTTTTTTTATTAAACTTGCCACTTACGATGATTATAAAGTCAAGACATTACATTGTATCATTCAGAAATAATAATGCAAACTGCATTGTTATGAAGGACATTGATAGTTTTCATATTCGCATGTAAAGAATCTCCTTCAAGATTTCATATAGAAATATAATTTCATTAAAATAAATTGAGAGCATTTACAGAAACCCTTTTAAAAGTTGTAAAATGTAATTTCAATAACTATAATTTGCAAAAATATTAGACGATCAGTTGGACAAATAGTCTGTTTAAGCAAAACATAAACAAAGAAATTCAAAAATTGTTTAATTTGTAAATAAGGCAAAAGAAAACTCGTATGAGATCATTTCAAACCATTCGAAAAATTCCGAAAATTCACAGACCAGCTCAAATGGTATCGGAATACCTAAACGATGCCATTAACATGATCAATATAAGGCATTTCAGTGATTTGCTGACATGACGGAGCAATCGCAGGTACTCCGAGCCACGGCTCAAGAAATAAGTTAAGCTGAAGGCCAGCTTGGGAGCTGTCAAATCGTGGAAGAGGCGAACCATCGACGGCAAGAATTAAATAAATAAATAAATAAATTTAAAAGAAACAAAATCTCGGACACGGGCAGAACTGAATTGCAAACAACAGACTTAACGCAGAATCGGGTCTCCGCTTCTCGTATCAAATTAACAGCGCCAATTGCAAAGTCCATGCGGACTAAGTTAAGGTTCTCTTAGAATAAACTGTGTTCATTAACGATTTGTTTTAATATTTCCATAAACATACTTTTGTCTGTATGAATACAATAATTGTATGAAAGTTCCTACAGTCGACAAAGAAAAATAAACTTTTAAAGCTCCCTTAGTTTTAAGATTCTAAAAAATTACTATTCTGACAGACCATTTACTTAACAATTAATGATTTCTCTTTTTTCATTTAGTCAATTTTTTATATTTTTTTATTACCAATCAAAAGCCATCTGACATTTGTGTCACGAATTAACAAAACACCATCAACAACTTTTCATAACAATAAGACAAAGTAAAACTCAACAACAGCAATAGCAACAACAAAAGGAATAACCATATTAACAACACGAACAAACACTTGACATTATCAGGCAGGAAAAATCTAATAAAAATTTTGTTCTTTAAGGGCCCATTGTGTAACAACAATGATTTTATTACCGATGGTGTGTAATTTGCATGTTTAACACAATAAAATTGAAATCTACAAAGCAAATAATACTCCAGCTCTATTAAATAATTCTCAGCAAGCTCTGCTGCGATGTGATGGCAAATCCCAAATGCGACAACACCAAAATTGAATAAATGAATGAGTGAATGAATGAACGAATAAAAAAGTATACTCCCACACGGCAATTGATGCACGCAATAGGTTGACGAAGACAAGAAAACTGTTGGATGATTTGTAGGACGACGATGACGAAAAGAGCAACAAGGATGTGTGTTTTAAACAGCAGAGAGAGCTCTAGTCCCATGTGGGCAGTGAAGTTTTTTAATCAAGAGCTTGTCAAAACACAAAAAACAACAAACAAAATATGCCAGCGTACAGAAATTCATCAATCAAGACACGCAATGTAAGCGAAGAAGACAAAGAAACCAAATAGAAAACGACACTTAAAAACTTGAGTAAGAAATAATAGACACAATTTGCATATAAATTCCTGTGTTAAGTTTTTTTTATTGCTTAAGAAAGAATAGCAATTGATGTTCAACTTTGGTAATTTATAAAGGAATATTAAATGTAAGAAGCAAATAAAAAATGACTACAAAACAAACGGAAACATGTCAACAAATCCTTAGAGCATTTAAGCATTCAACAGCAGAGAAATATTAAAATTTTCATTTAGCGACAAACCCCACCACCAAACCTTTCATCAACCCTCTCCAAAGTGAAAAACTAGCATGCTATCAAGGCGTCAAACTTGACAGCTTAAACAACTCTGTCTGTCACTTATTTTTCACACAAAAAAAAATTAAAATGCTTTCCATACCACCCAGCTAAAAATTTCGCATTTATGCCTGTCATACTTTTATTTGAATGTTTTGTTGTTGTCAGTCTTGAGCTCAAAATATCATTTTCTAATAAACTTCCTCTATCGTTTCTTGACTATGACAAGAAAATAGGAAAAAATGTCAAGCAACTCATATTTTATAGTCTCAAGTCAGTAGTTTTTATTTTGCCTTCATTTCCATGTTGCATGAATATCCTTTTCAATTTCTTAATTTTCATGTTTAAACTGTCAAATCAAAGAAAGGGTGCTGCTATCATATCAGTGCAAATACGAGGAGGGGAGGGAGAGTTAAAATAAGTGTTGACTGCTTTTTTGAGTTATTGATGATGGATTCAATATACAAGCATATGTTTGTGTCTATGTGCGTTAGTTGAAGTTCTTCGAAATCGTGAATCCTTGTCAACATGATGCTTTGAAATTATCATAAATGTGTAAGCGAATTTGGTAAAAATTTACATCAAGCATTTGAAAAATTAACTAGTTTTAAAGTGTTGACACATGTTTCTCCAAATAAGTTCTTAGTCATTATGTTTTTGTAATTCAAAATAAAAAGAAAGTCCTTGTAACTGGTGTACAGGAAAAGGTTTTAACATGCTTAAATAGTATAAAATCATGTTATAAGTTTTTATTAATAAAAATTTCAATCAGTTCATTCAGAGTATGACAAAATTCTACATATAAAAGAGACCTGCACACAGAAAAAGAAACCCCATTGTAAAATCAACAGGAAGAAATGTTAATATATGGAAAAATCCAATTGAATTTACTTCTAACATTGTTGTAAGTTAAATCAATGTTTAAAATTGTCAATTTAGTATTAAAATATGTTGATTTAAAATTAATTGCATTGAAATAGCATCGTACATTTTAAATTTTAAAATAACATCAAACAATGTTTAATTTTGTAAATTCCGTTTTTGTAGTAGTAATTACAGTTTTTCACGTAAAATTAACATTGTATATAGTTGGAACAATATTAACTATAGTAATATCAACATTGTTATAAACATTACCTGGAAATACTTTGAAAAAAACTTTTGTAAATTTTAAATATTAACAAACGTTGTCTTATATTAAATCAACATGTTAAAAAAGTTAAGTCAATGTTAAAAAAACATGAAACATGTTGAAACAACGTGTAATATGTTGAAATGAAATTAATTTGTGAGAAAAGAGAAAAAATTCAAAAAGTATCGCTACTTTACAGCATTAAAGAAATAGCAATTTTCATTTTATTGCAGCTTTACTACGTATCAGAAGTGCAGTGTTATAAATTTCCAACGAATTAAATTCTTTAAATTTCAATATGTCTGCAGCTAACAATGATAATATGAATTTAAAAAGGTTTGTGGAAAATTTAGCAACCGTGGTGGAAAATATTAATCTTGTCCCCAAGGTCCCCAAGCCCACTTTTACATGTTTTTCCAATTAATAATCGTAAAATATATTTTTGAAACAAATATTTGTAAACCTAAATGTATTTGCTATATGTATGTGTTTATAAATGAATAAAGATAAAAGATTAATCAACTGGTTTTCACTAACGGTCTATTCCATTGTTAAATAACACTGCGTGAATGTTATTTCAATATAGGAACCATGTTAAATTAACATGGAATTTCCTGTAATTTGAACATCTTTTCATATTATTTCATTATGGCTGTAAAATTAATTCTAAATGGCTTAATAGTTGATTCGACATTAAATTTATTTTGATTCAACATGAAATTCATGTTGTTATACATTTTCTTAATATTGTTTCAATGAGGACCTTAATGTTATTTTGACATGACAATCCCTTTGATTCATTTGGCGTACAATGTGAACTCAACATGATTTCTAGTTGTTTTAAAGTGGATAACTATAACCTTTATTTTACATTAGTATCATGTTAAATTAACATGAATTAACAAAACTAGTTGAATCAACTTTGTTTTAGTTGATTCTGCAATTATTTTTTTTCTGTGTGTGACGTACATACATATATTGTGCGAAATATGTTCGTAAAATATACAAAACTTACGAAATTATTGCGTACAAAATATATATATTAAATATTTTTTTTTGTTTAACTTGTGGTGCAAACAACTATAACATTCTTTGAATAGGTGATCGATATTTAAATTTTATGTGCAGATCATATAAATGAAGAGAATTCGAAAATTATTCTTATCCACGATATAAAAAGGGAAATTACTCGAAAAGAAAACTATGTTTTTCGAATTGTATTTTGAATTTATGTGATGCAATTATAAGTTACAAAAACGCATATGTGGTACTGAAAACACACATATTTGTTATCAAAGACTTGCATCTATAAATCAATTATTAATGCAGGAAATTGTGCAATAAACAGTTTTTTCTAAAGAAATACTGAATTATTTGTAATTATGGAACGTGCCTAAAGGCATATCGTAATATGCGACTCAATTAAATTTCACGCATTGACACCACTCTATTAAACATTTAAAATCGCAAATTGTTGCACATTTAAAAGCAGCAAGAGGCACGCACAATACGGCTATTTTTAAAATTGAAAGAAGCATTATAGTAGAACACAAGTGAAATCAATATAAAAAACCTAATATTTGCAAAAAAAAAAATCAGAAGTTTAAGAAAATACAATTCTTAAAATACAAATAAAAAAAACACACACACATATTCATTCGATTGTCTTAAGACTCCTAATAGCTGATGCCATTTACTAATAATGTGCAGCATACTCTCTTTTATTTGGGGTTGCTTTACCAAGAAATGCTCGCACGTTATAAACCACCAGATACTAAGAATAAAAATAAAATTAAATATTAAATTTCATATTTGTATCTACTTAAGTATGGAATATTGAACAATTCCCTTTTGCTTTTAAGTTACAAAAAAAGGGGAGCGTTTAACATTTTGTTTGTGCTAGGATTATTTATATGACATTAGGGATTGCTAAAAATATGTCACAACTCTTACCCAAACCATCCTGAATCCAACAAAACAAGCACACATGTTGGGTTTGTGCAGTGAATTAGCAAGCATTCAAATAAAATAAAAAGGATAAAAGCCAATTCCAAGTAACAATATTTCACAATCTCTGGAACGTGCCTTTTGAGTGCATTAAAATGCTACAAAAGCAACAAAATATTTGCCAATATCTTATAATGTGGTAATCGTTTGTCTAAAAGGCGACAAATCATTTTCTTTAAATTCACCCTTTATTTTGCTGCGCTCTTCCTCTTTTCAAAGCCCCACTCCACCTGCTTTAGTGTGTGTAAATAAATCCCTTTGAAGATTGTTTTGCCCCACGGTACCTGTCTTGTTTTACAAGGGTGACAATATATCACAACTTGTTATTTTTCTAAGCAATTTAACCCTTTACCCCTGTGCCACTGCCTGTCCCCTTGTCTTGTGTAAGTGCGTCTAGTTTTAGACTTTAATTTTTAAATGACCAGAAAAGTTTTGTGTATGTTTACGATATTGATTGTGCTACTTACAACCCTTGATTGTTTTTATTTCATAAAACACTAAGTGCTTTATGATAATGAATCCTTTTTAAACGAAGAAAAAAAATTATAATAAAAATAGCAAATAAAATTTCGTATTTTATGTCGACCATTAAGTGCTAAATAAATTGTGGGTATTTTGGGAAAATTTATTTCAATTGATCGCAAATTTTTTCGTCGTAGCGTACGAGTACTTATTATTAAAGAGAATATTTTCTTGTTCATTGTCAAAATACAAAAGAGTTTTAATCAAAGAGTTGAGTCCGAGGCACATAGAATCCGTTGTACGTTATACTTTGCTTTTTTTTAACTGACATTCAACTAACGGCCAAGTGTGACCGACCGTACCTTAAGTCTTATTCCACATCCATCTACAATCCATAAGCGAGCTTTCATATCTTATGATAGAAGCGCCTCAAGCGCTGTGTGGTTGTCCGATTTATATATTTCTTCTCCTCATTCTCAAGCATTCCCAAAAACTATTGTAAATATATTTCCGTCTAAAAGATAGTTGTGTATTTTTCCATTAAAATTTAATTTTAAAAATTTCGGTTGTAGACGCTTTCCTTTTGGAATCCGTAAGTGAATTATTCGGAATATTTGTGCTATTAGGCCCGAGCTAACATTTGGTCACTGTTAGGAATAAAGAACTTGTAGTGGGTTTGCTGCACCAGGCTCATTCATTTCAATGCAGTCACTTACCCTAAGTTCGAGTCAGCACAGTGAAAATGATTAACTACCGCAATCAACTTCTGTAGAACTTTACCTGCATACTGTCATACGTGGGACACCGATTTATTAACACAGTAATAATTGCGGAGGGAGAACTATCCTTCAGTATTGATAATCTCTGTGATTTTCCTCTCTTGAGTTATCAACTGCTTAAACCTGCGATTACTGAGTCATCGGACCATCAGAACCATTCTTCTCTGCTACAGTTAACACAAAGAAAACGTTTTCTTGCACTCAAAACTAATCTTGTCCTCTTTTCATAATGCCTACATAAAATCGCCATCTACCCAAAGTCCTACTGAAAGTATTTTTGGAAGATTTAAAAAAATGTTTTTATCAACTTATCAAAATCCCCCCAGGAGAGTCTCCCACCAACAAATCTATTAGTTCCAATCGTAATCGTAATCAAGCAAATTCACATATTAATAGTTCATTATCCGTTAGTAAAGTTGTAGTTGATGACTAAAAGAAAATAAATACAATTTTCAATTGAAATCCACACCTGAACAGGAAAAAAGCCAAAACATCAAAATAATATATTGTAGTTTAATTAAAAGAGTTTTTGAATTCTTAAGATTCGGCTTATAGTGATATTGAAATTAGTCTGTAGAATATTCATAAAGAATTTTTTTTTATCAATCATTAACTTCCTTTTGCTTGAAATGTAATTGGTGGAGGATATTACAATTAGTTTTGGTTAAAAACGACGGAAGTTTATTCAAATCTATCTCAATTGTCACGGAAGTTGACAATTTTCTATAGATTTTTTTCTTTTCTATAAAAATAACATAAGTACATGTAAAATGAGTTTAGATCTGTTAAAGTATATTTTAAATTGTGTTTAATTTTAAAGGGATTCCCAATCGATCGTCTAACACTTAAAGAGCCCAACCACTTGAAATTGTATGTGGATTGAAAAACAAACAAAAAATCACGTGTATAATATTTTCCTTTAAATGTACTTTTTTACTTTTTGTTGTTAAAAAGTTAATGACCTTTTCTTCTTTACAAGTACTCTTCAGCATATTTTTTTTTCACGGAAAAATATTTGTATTTAAATAGTAAAAATATATAAAATTCATTCATAATTTTTACTTTTGTCTGCAACAGGAATACATTTTTGTTAAATTAGTTCATGAGTTTTTTCTTAAACCCTTTAGCAAATATTTCAGACTATTTGCGGTAACTTTATGAAAATAAAAGCAAAAAAGAAAGCGAAGAACTAAATCGCCAACCCATTTAAATAAATTCTATATGTCTGCCTTGTAAATTGGGATATTTTCTGTTGTACATAGTTTTTCCTTTTTGTTCACATGTGATGAATGAGTGAAAATTTTTAAATGAAAAAAGTTTTTAGCCAAAAATTGCGTTTTTCCACTTTTTTTAGGCAATTTCTATCCAAAAGAAAGAAATATATATTATTCATTCATTCATCCGCATGTAGAGTGTCTATGATGTTACAAGTGGACGACATTCAAATTAATTTTCAACAATTTTGTTATAAGAAAAAGTTTTTGCTGTTTTGTTTTTGTAATTTGTTCTTATTTTTGGAAAAAAGTTTTCATGCAAATTTGTGAAAATGTGGATTAAAGTTTTAAACGAAATTTGGCATAATTTTATTAAACTAATTAATATTTTATTAACGAACGTTTTTTAGGCTTTTGGAAAGTTCACCATGAATAGACCCACGGAGTGACACATTTTGCGCATTGTTGAAAATATTTTGAAAAACTCCACATTAATGATGTCAAAACAATCTCGGTTTCTTCGTACACCCGTGATAAGATTTCTATTAAGTTGGACATTATTAAGAGAATATCCCCCACTTTTGCAGCGAATGGTGTAAAAGCCAAAAAATAGAACAGAAGAGAGAGAGAAAGAGAGTAATGTTGAGATGCTCGATCTGTGATAATCCAACCCAATTTATTCGACGGTCATTTTGCCTAAATATTGAGTTTTTTCATCTCTACAGGAATTTCGTATAGAAACGTTATTGCACTTATCTGATTGACAAATGAACTTTATAAAATATTTATGAATTCATAACTGATTTGCTCCAGGAATCAATGTCTCTTGTGGTAGATTCGTACATATTTAAACATCTGGCTAAAACTAATTCAAACCCATTTCCAAACACACATTTTGCAAAACATAAATATTTTCATGTTAGTCACATTTTAAAATCCAACAGCCATTAAACATTTTTGCTGCATTTTGCTTAGACCTCCTTTTTCCATTTTGCCTTCTGTTTGTTGTACAAAAGGCAATAAAAAAACTTGCCAAGAATTTTCTAATAAATATATTTTATATACAAATGGTGTACATATACATACATATACATGTATATTTTTTAATTTACCCCTTGAGCGTATTGTGTCGTACACAGATCATTTATAAATGTGCACTGACTGCACTCAGATCAATATTGACGCTGTTCTTTGTTGACGTTGAGGACACAACGTCAGCGTCAAAGTCGACAACGACAAGAAGTTGTCGTCAATATTTTGTTTTCTTTTGTACGATATTGTTGTTGTTGCGGTTTGTGTTCTTTTTTTGCTGACTGCTGCAACTAATGGAAAATATTCATATTAAATTGATTTTATTGACAGGCACAAGTAAAAATGGCTTTTAACTTTTACTGACGACATGTTGACGATATGTTGTTATTGTGTCGTAAATTAAATTTACAACATGCTTTTCTGACAGTGGTGTGGAATGTGGAAAAAGTATAAATAAAAATAATAAAAAAATGAAATTCATTTAAGAAAATTATATAAATTTTATTGGGATTTTAAGTTCGATAAAAAACAGCAAAATAAATTGGGTAAAGTCATCAAGGAAAAAATGGTCCCTTAACTTAAATAAACAAGTATTAAAAAGATACATAAATTAATTAAGATTATCATCAGATATAGAACGATTTGAAATAAGAAGAGTTAATTTTAAATTATATCCTTTCAGAAAATTGTGCTAGATGATAAAATATAAATATGTCTAATCACAGAAAGAAGGTTCTAATTATTATTGGAATTTGAACATTAAAAGAGATAATAAATAAAATTAAAAGTTCTAAAACTCATTCACATTAAAAACAAAATCAATAA
The DNA here is from genome assembly GCA_956483585.1 of Gymnocheta viridis. Taxonomy (NCBI): domain Eukaryota; kingdom Metazoa; phylum Arthropoda; class Insecta; order Diptera; family Tachinidae; genus Gymnocheta; species Gymnocheta viridis. Next base: position 41,905,144 of record OY101441.1, read on the forward strand.
GTAAAGATAAAAATATGAAGCAAATAATGTGAATAAATTATTTTTAACCATTTTTTCACAGTTATCAAATTTAAGCGATTTCGAATCTTCGAAGCCGATAGGTTCTTGGAACAAAACTGAGCGACATGTTAGCTTTTTTCAAATCATTTTCATATGTCGATCTCGAATGTAATGGAACATGGAACAAGTTTAAAAACTCTGAGCAAAGTAAGGTTTATTACAGGACATAAAGAGGTCAATTATGGATAACAACCAAACCTCAGTAGGGTTGCTGGTTGTTAAAAAAGATATTACGGATGGTAATGACAATTAGAGTTGTCAATTTCGACTTCTATTTTTAATGTTTTCCTAGCAACCACATATGTTTAGTTGCCGACTAGCAACGCAGCTGAAGTTTGGTTTCTATCCATAATCCGCCTTTGGGATAGCGTTGCCAACAATTTTACTAAAACTCCGTATACAATCACACACACACATACAAATTAAACAAATAAATACCCACCCAGCTAGTATTTTCGATCGTAAAAGAATCTTCCGCGATCGGAGCGGCCGATTAAATTAATCGTCCGCGATGTCGTATTCCGGTCGCACATCTTCAGTACAAAGGGAGAAACTGTGTCAACACGGCCACTCTTCCATTATGAGTCGTCTGTGATGCTCCTAATAGAATCGTGATAGACTCTTTTATTCTTACTTCAAACGAGCCTTGAATAAATCGCCGTAATGAGTCTTCTACGATGCGCGGAAAAGGATAGTGGAGGACTTTTTTTGTAAAAAGTATTGTTTTGTTTTTTTATTTTTTATAATAAAAAAAAATAAAAATAAATATGCATGCATTTTAATTAAAAAACATTTCAATTTGAAAGAAAATGCTTTAATCAAACGAACATTTTTTATTACCGCTTTCCGCTCCAGATTGCGTAAACGACGATCTTTAAGTCATGATTGTCAGAATACTTAAACGACAATTGGATAATTGCTCACCAAAATGCGTAAATGACGATTAACTCGTCTAGCAATCGTCAGAATGACTCGCAGAAGCATCCTTTGGGAGAATAAAAAGTAATTCTACTCCAGCAATCGTCTAAACGATTAAGAAAGAGTCTCGAAATGATTGCGGACGTCAAATAATCTTGCAAATGCCAGCTGGGCAGTTTCATTGCTTTTGTGGTTGCTAGAATCAGATCATGTTATTCAATCAAATAAATAATTAAAATATAAATCAAATTAATTAAATATTTAATTAAAAGAAATATTTTTTTAATTAATTGAAACATATTCAACAAATGTGCTGTTCATAGAACCCAAGCAATAGAATTGAGTGAACAATTTGTATGAAAACCACTCAGATATTCGATTATTCGAGATACATATTTTATACTCAAGTCGATTGCTTGGATTCTATGAACAGCACATAACTTTTCCTTTGTCCATTAGCTGTAAATTTGTATTTAGGTTTTTTTTACAAATTTTAAATTTTCAGAAGTGATTTTAGTAATACTATGAGCCTTGAAAAAACGAATATTAAACACCAAGATCATGTTTTTTTGCTATGAAGACTCGATATTGTATTGAAGTAAGTTATTTAGGTCTCAACGAAATGTATACTAGAGGCACTTTGTATAGAAAGGAAAACTTTTTCTATTTAACATTAAAAGTAAGATTCAATTCATAAAGCTTGGCTATTATATTCTAAAAGAATAGACACAGAAATTTTAACACATTAATAATTAAAATATTTCCATTCGTTTTTATTTAAACTTTAATTAAGTTTCATTACTTGTCCCACCGTCTTAAGTTTGTGATATTTTTATGATCGAAAAAATACCTCTTTTCAAACAAAAATATTAAATATTATTGAAAAAATAGCTGTGTGTGTGTCTGTCCGTTTTTATTTTAACGTTTGTGTTGTTTGTCATAAAAAATTTTTGTGGTGCACTTTAGGCGCATAAAACTATCAACTCAAGATAAAGCATTATTTTTTTTGAAAAAGAAAAAAAAAACTTTGGCAAAGCAACCAGTAAAATGCAACTAATTGAATTAGAGTCACACATAAACAGAAGACTCGTCTTCTTACACGTTCCTCAAAAACAGTTCCCCTTGACTATCGCAAAAGCAACCAAAAACTAATTTTGAATTGAATGTGAACTACTATTTCTCAGATGTATTATGGGCACGGGCAAACAGCAATTGTAAATTGTCTAATTGAAGACATCAACACTTGCTTGATTTTCTTTTTATATTTGCCATCAATTTCATTTTTGTTGATTTTTAAAGGCTGACAATATTCCATGGAGGGAGACAAACAATTTAGGAGGATGTTAAAAACAAAAACAAAAATTTTGGAAAATGAACAAGGTGCCAAGTTGGGGAGGATAAATGAATGTATAGAGCTGCAGAAACGATTTGCTTTACATTTATTTCAATAGGCCCCAAGATGTCGTTTGTCATAGCTCTCTGGATTGTTTATTTTATAAGGTACAAATAGAAAACTTAGAATAGTGTTTAAAGTTAAAAATCTAAAAGTCATGCGTGCCTAAATCGTCAATTGAATGTATTCACATGTGTATACAAACTATGTAACGAAGTGACAAATAATAACAAAATGCAGACATGATCTTTATAGTGTTGGCACACAGCCCATACAGTTAAAATAAAATAGGGGGGAAATTGCCTTGTTGGGTGTGCAAGTGACTTTATTTTAATCTGAAAATTGAATAATTGGTGGGAGCTGATGGAATGTTGTTGCTTGTCAACAAAATCATTTTGTTTACATGTGTTTTTACGACATTTTCAGCGATCGTTTTTGTTGACATTGTGGATGTTGATGTTGATGTTGCCGTTTTAATAGTTTGTCGCAATTTATCAGAGTGTTGTTGTTGTTGTTGTTGTTACTATTTGTTTTAGCGTTTTGTGTGTTTATTGAAGGCGAAGCTTTTCCCACCCACTGCCATACAAATTCTAAATTTGAATCATTGTTTTGCTGATCGCCAACGAATTGTTTACCTTAACGTGATCATCAACATATCAAAAATGTACAAGATAAATTAATTGAAAATTTATTGTTTAATGGAATTGATATTCATATGCACTACTTCAGGTATAATCAGTTGCTGAGCATACAAATATGATTATTCGTGATATTATGTTTAAGGAAAAAAAATCACCCGGGCACCGAAGCAGAACAGTACTATTCCGACCAAATTTTTAATTCCCTTCGGTTTCCAGTTATTTCTGGTATTGTCAATAACCAATCAATCACTGAGTGCGCTGTCATCATTTGTTGTAGACATTAGCGACTGATATTTGTATACTTTCTTGCACATTAATGAAGCTTCATTAATCGTTAGCATTAGCATTTCTTGTGGCCCCACAAGATCAGGTGTGGATCCAAAGGAGACGATAAGGATTATTTCCCCTCCTAAGCGAACAAAGTACTGCTACAAAATGGTAATGTATATTCAAATTTAACAAACATGAAAATACAGAGATGATTAAGTACAGTTTAATCAACCATGCATGCATGATTGGTAGCACTATATTATACAACAACAACATTGTTGTTGGAATTGAACTATGTGGTGTAAAGTGTCATTTATAAAGTTGACATCTATATGCTAACTGGCATCGTTAAATAAAATATACGACGAAAAATGTCTAGTTCATCCTCGAACCGTCTAGAAACCCAAGCATGGTTTCGCTACATTAAGGCCGTGACTGCATAACACAGGAGGTTAGTAGTGTAAATCCAAATTACTTCGGGTAATTATTCTTATTTAAAGTGTTATAAGTAAATAAACAGCATTGGGCATAATTATAAATCTGTTTGTGTTTTTTTTATTTAATTTTTGATAAATTAAAGAACCTAAACGTTTATGAAAAGTGCATTCATATCGTTTCATTGCTAAATAAATTTTTTAAAATGTCAAGTTTTAATTAAAATGCTCCTTTCCAAAAGCTATCAAATTACTCTGACCCTACTTGCTGGAGCACACTAGCTGTACTTTTAGCAATATTACCCAGCTATGGCGTATAGTGCCTAGAGCACATTACGTAAAACTCCTTCTGTAGCTGAGGATAGTTGACAAATGCTATAACGAACTAACAATACTGGTTTCTTCAAGTTAGATATTTTTTTTATTAAACAGGATATAAATTTAATTGCTACACATTAAAACTATTAAAGAACTTTATGTCTATATATTGTGCCCCACACGCCTTTCAGAAGTTTTCTTTTTTCAGTTATATTAATGTCATAAATCATTTCGATTTAATGCGAATGAATTTCTTTAAATGCAGTACTTTTTTGTTCCGTCTCTTATCGTTCACTTGTCGTTTTGCATCCAGATGTGTCTTTTAAAGCATTCGACGACAAAAGTTTGATCGTCGCTTGAAATTTCTTCCTTCTTTCGTTCATTGTCCACAGTTTGTCTTCCTTGTGCGGATGATCTGGTGACGTTTAGTTGAATGTTTGTTTGTTGTTCTTGTGTGTTTTTAGCATTTTTTCTATGGGTCTTTAGTTTTTTTTTCGCTATGATGGGATCCCCATCATCATCTAAAGTATTTAACTAGAAATTGATTATCTTTTTGAAGTTTTCTTGTTTATTATTATTTAATTCAATATTGTGTCTTTCTAGGCTTCGTCTGTCTGTCTGTATCTCTGTCTGTCTCTCTGGTTGATAGCTTAAAATTTGCTGCAATTGGTGACTCGTGCGTTGGTGGCGGGCAGGCTGACACAGCATTTTCAAGTTATTGCGTGTTTGTGAATCATTAATCGCATTTTTTTGTTTATGAGATAAAACAATTAAAAAGACACTGAATTGATGGATTTTTGTTTTCCAAATGATACGTACGGGTGGTCTATAGCACCAAGTGATTTAGTTAAAATAGGATGAAAATTGGAGTAATTTAAAGTAATAAATTTGCGTTAGAAAATAATTTTTATCATAGAGAGTGTGTAAAGGTAAGAGATCAAATAGTTTAAGCAAAATATTTAGTAGCGCTGTATTTTTTAAGGGTGGCATTAGGTTTGCGTTCGAAAAAATTTCAATTTAGATTTTATAAGACTATTTTATGTATCATTTATTTGCGTTGGTAAGACAGGACCAGAAAGGTATTAAAGAAATAGTATTCCCGGTACTCTATCAGTATTATCTTAATGTGATGAATGCTACCATGAAATGTTCTTCATTTAACTTTCGTAATTTCAACATTGTTTAATGTGCAGTTGTTTTCTTGTATTGGTCGAAATTCAAAATGTTGTCGATTTCCAAAATTGTACATTATTATTAAAATATCGTAATCCAAATCCAAAAGTACACATCAGGCTAATAACACACCTTTCCATATCAACACTTACAAACACACATAAATAGCAACAATTCAAAAAAATATTCAAATCAACTCAGAACCACCAAAAGTGTAAAAAAGACCTGCAATTTGTAATATAAATAATAAATAACAAAAAAAAAATGGAAGAAAAAAAATGCAAGCTCTGAGTGAAAAACAAAAGTAACATAAAGACCCACAAATAAAAAAAGCAGCTAAAAGTTTCAAATTACATCTACAAGAAACGAAAAACGCCACTATAATCAGAGACATGCAAAATGTTAATGTGGACCACCACCGTCTGCAGTCAGTCGCTCTTTAATGGCAAAATCCAGCCAAAAACCAAAACAAAACCAGCAGTAGGAGCTGAACAAAAAGATTATATCGATAGTAATTTGTTTCAACGCTTTTTGAGACGCTACTGTTACAGGAACAAAAAACAAATCAGAAAAGAAAAATAAAAAGATTGAAATAATGCGGCCACGATCAAACATTGAATGAATACAAATGAAAAAAAGAAACGAATGGGTGGAAGAACAGATAAATGGACAGACAAAGTGACAGAGTCACACAGTTTAAAACGTATTTCTGCAAAGGACAGATATCATTGCAGTTTCTAGACACAGCCACACACATATTTATGAGTAACAAATGAAAATGAAACTGAAATTTAAAACGGTTTTTAATGTTTAATTCTGTGAATCTTTTTGAAAGAAAAATCCCTTTACAAGATTTTTTAGTGCCCTACTAGACGCTGGAGAAAAGTTTTATATTTTTCCAGTTCTACAGACCACTAACTGTTCTACAGAACAGGACAAAATTTGTAATTTTTTTCCAAGTTTGCTTAGGCTGGACAGACTGCCTGTAAAAGCGCTTGGTCTCATGAAAGATCCTCACGTCGTTCCTTGAGAAATTATGGTACACATTCCAGATCGGGTACAACTCCGGTTTGTTATTTATATTCCCTCCCTCTCTCGCTCTCTTTTCTCCCAAAATCATTGGAAAATTTTACTTCCTGTTTAATTTTCTCAAAAGTAAATTTTGCGGAACAAATCCGATTTAAATCTTTAACGATCAAACTGATACAGCTGAAAATATTGCATTGTTTTATTGTGATATAAAAGAGGCGTATTTTCTTAATTGGAAATTTCTACTAAAACCAAAGCGAATTCATACAGGTGAACTTGATAGCGCAGCTGATAATACTTTTTCAGTTTTATCCAAGACGAATTAAAGTTGGATGCCAAAATTTATTTATTTTACCAAGGCGAATCCAACTGGTCTCGACAGCTCAGCTTATTATTTTTTACTCCTTGGATCTCCTTGCATTTTGATAACTTTTGTTTGTCAAAATTTGTTTATGTTTGATTTATATATAGTGTTTGACGTTGATTTTGACAAAGAAAGCAAGTATTTTTCAAAACGAATTGAGGCGAGTCTACCTGTTATGAATTTGCCCTGATACAATTTGAAAACTTTTATAAGTAAACAAATTTAATTGCGAGAACAAAGAAAAATTAAAAGAAAATTAAAAAGATTCGGGATAGAAAGATAAAAAAGATTGATTTGTTTGTTAAAATAAAGTCTTAAAAATCGTTTAAAAAACTAAATTCATATCACAGCAGTACTAGTTCCAGTTGACAAATCAAATTTTTAAGAAGCAACTTGCTTTGACCATGTCTACAGAGCCTGTATTATACATATTTATATGTTACAAAGCTAATATTTATTATTATTTATGCAGACTGATGATAATTCGCATGATTTCGCTAATATAACTGAAGAAGAGCATATCTTTTTTGCTATGCATATGTCAATGCGGGATGCCCGTAACCAAAAACCCGAACAAAAAGCCCCAATCGAAAAGTAAAAAATGTCCAGTTATTACTGGCAACGTAAGTTGCCAATGAAAACATTAATGTGTTAAGAAGTGAAGTCTGTGAGGCGTACATATTTCTAAATAAAAATTTAGTTTGGTACCATAAATTTTTTAAATAAAAGAAATTTAATACTCAGTGTTTTTATATTTACCACCAATTTCATTCACTTTACAATCTTAAAAAATATATATTAAGGTAGGATCAAACGCTTGCCGCAAATACACCAATCAGACCCAATTTTTATTGAGCTGAGTTGGTGCACAATAATAATATTGTACCAATCAAATATACTGCAGTCACATGATTGCCCCATTTTATAAAAATTTGATTGTCGCTGATTGGCGAAGAATGAATTAGTGGCAATAATTGCCGCAACCCAGTCATACGATTGTTCTAACTTTCGGCAACACCAACAACAGCTGTGATGGTAGTTTTTATTTTGTTTTGTTTTACGTGAAATTTTTTTTCTTTAGCATATTGATGTAATTCTGCATCAATAGCTTTTAATTGGTCTCTAAATTATTATTAATCGCTCACTGCTCATTATAAATAGTAAAATAAATACATTCCCTGAGATGTATTTTACACTTAATAAATTTAACTTTAAAAGAATAAAAATTAATTTTTTTTGCATTAATTCTGTATGGCTAGATAATATATTTTTTTCCAAGCGAAAAAAAATCCTTTATGCATTTAAGTGTTAACGCTTCAAATAAGTTTAAATTTATGGTACACAAAACAATTGCCACACAGGAAAAATTGAACTAATTAAACAAATTGCTGCGTATTGGCTACTTTGATTGCCGCAGGGCAACACAATAAATGTTGGTACATTTTTAAAATTTATATTGTCGCATAGTTGCCCATCAACCGTTCACGCGATTGCAGCACCAGAGTTGCATTTGATTGCTTAAAATCAGCACAATATAGTTCTCGATTGCCGTAGGGGACAATAAATTGTGAAATCACACGATTGACTTATAAAATAGACCAATAATTGGTGCATTACGGCAATCGTGTGATCCTACCTCTAGTGAACTTTGTTATAAAGCTGATGTAAGCGAAAAAAAACACAGGGGAATTTATTTCAAGCCGCGGTATTCCTTCATCCGATATAAAACACAAGCTGTAATAGCGAAAGTCCCATAGCACATACCTCAACCTAAAAACAATTTATACTGAAAATTAAAAAAAAAGAAACATAAGTTTATGTAACCTCTCAAAAGCGGTCTTCAATAGAATTGCGAGGAAATCTCCAATTGACAACGACGTAGAACGGCATTACGGATGCCAGGAAGCGGATCTTTTAAACATTTCCAAACAGATTTCTGCAACAATAATTATATTTCTTAAAGTTATTATTTCAAAGGATTTTAAAAAAACAACCTTTAACAAACAAAACTTTCTGAAACAATAAATAATTTTTAATATTTTATTTTTTCGGCTCAGTCAATTGTTTTTGACAATGTTATATGATTTGACAAAAACAAAATGTTTTTTTAGAAGTTTGAAAAATATACTTGTTTAGAATATATTATAAGCTTTACTTTAGAAGCAACGAATATTGCCAAAAATGTCTCTTCCGTTTTCTTTCAAAAATAAAGTATCGTTTGAATGGAAACTTTCTGAATAGAAAAATATATTTATCTGAAATGCTCCTTGAAATGAAATTAGTTCTCAGATTTTTTCCTGCTATAATTAAAGCTTGAAGGGTTGATGCGATGTCCGATAGCAAAATTTGTATGTTCTGCCATGTAGGCTGTTAGTATTTAGTTAACTTTCCTTGTTCTTTAAGAAATTCGTCCAATTTTTTTATTTTTTTTTAAATGGTCGAAAATGTCGCAAATTTAGCCTAATATAAATTAAGATACTTTTTTTAGAATTAGGGTCTTATCAAAAGTAATAAGTGGTAATCATGTAAGAGTGTTTGAATGTCGCAGTTGCCAACAGCAGTTCAGTACATGTACATTTTATCTTGCAATAAAATATAAAGTAAAAAAGATTTTAACAAAACATGTTATTGTTATGTTATTTTACAGATTAATATGATTAACTAAAGTTTAATGAGGCAATGGCCTGTGAAAATAATACTGCCATATTATCTCTTTTCTAAATAACATTAACGAAGCTTCTACGTACACGGTGCGACCAAAATTAGCCTTTAGCCAAGACAAAATTTTACTTCAAAAGGCACACAGTAGCATGGAATTCTAAGTCTCAGTATTATGTTTTTGTTCTGCATCTCTAATCGATCTTCTTTCTGTCGGTCCTTTCATATTATCTATTGTCAAGGCAAAAAGTCTTTTGAGCTAATATATTTGTCCTTTGTTGAAGAGTTTTATGAGATTCTGTCTGCATGCTTTAGTGACTAATGTTGTAATAATTGAAATTAACTAAAATGAACACATAAAATCATAAATTTTCTTTAGCTTCCAGATTCTTCGTCCTTTTGCAGTATTATTACATTTTTTTTAATTGTGAGAGAATAATTTGAAATGCATTCTAAATACACACAGAGAAAATATGATATGGAACATGTGTAGGTGTGTGCTCGATGTTAACGCGGTCTTGAAAATTGGAATAACCGGCAGATATGGGCTACTTAGAGTATTCTCATCTGGTTTCCCAAAATTACAAAGTAAAGAGTTTATCAGCTTAATTATTTTATTATTATAATTATTTAATTAATACATTTAATTATATATATTTTTGTATTTTAACACAATATTTTTTTTAGTTCATTGATGTATTTAAATTTTTTTACTCCCGTAAATTCTTTTCATATATTTTTTTCTTTAAAGGGACCGAAAGGCATTCAAGATATGTTATCATATCGATGAGTTTGGATTTTCTTAAGAGAATAGACTGCGTACAACGAGAAAATTTGGAACTCTGCAGGGCCAGTCTTACAATCTGAGCTCCATTGAAAAGCAAAAACTTTTTCGATATTCTCAAATTTCTGGCATCGAGAAGTGTCTTGAACTTAAAAAAAACGTAACAGAGCATATATGGAATGGAAAGCTTGATTGGATATTTGAGCAAGGGTTTCTGCAACAAGGACTCAAGTGTTCCCTCTTCTTCGTTTGAAGCGTTGCTTTATACAGCGACAAGCAGATTACTGTTCAATTGCTTTCGGTTTCTACATCTACATCTTTAAAAGAATTCATTCTGAGTTAAAGATAAATGGCATAGTATTACAAATTGTAAATTTTTTGGCAGAAACCCCATTATATCTCTATTATATTAGGGACAAAACATTAGCAAGCTGCGTACTTTATTTTTTATTTTCCCATCTTTTTTTTTTGTTTTTCTGAATTTTTAAGAATGCTTATTAAAAAAAATGTTTTTCAATATTTAGAAGGAATATTTTTTCAGCGATATTGGGGACCAAATATAAGGGAAGGCGTTGTAGATTTTTATAAAAATACTTCCTTCAGTTTCTCTGACAAAAAGAAAAAAACCAACGAAAATGTTTTTTTTAAATAAAGTTTTTAACAAAAAATTTTTTAAAATGACATATTGTACCCTTAAGTGAATTTTATACACCGTCGAAATTTTATAATTTTATCCTTCTTAGTTCTAAAATTATAGAAATGTACTCATTATGCCACTTGTATCTTTGTACCTTTTCTTAAAATTAATAGTTTTTTTTTCTTCCCACTTTTATTTACAATCTATTTTACAATATTTAGAAAATTCGATAATTTCAATAAAAAATATCACGTGTTATTAAACTACTATAAGTTTAATAAACTACATACACATACTAGTGTTAAATATAAATAAAAGGTTTAATTTTTTGTTTAATTTTCTGTATTGGAGATCTAAAACATGAAACCTATTCAGTCTTCTAATTTCATTTGTTTCATCTAATAAAGAAATCGCCAATGGGTTGTGTTGGCTGCTTAGTCTATTTAAATACCTAGAACTAATCTGTTTATTTCATTTTAAAAAAAGGGTAATTGTAGCTCCCTATGAACTTTAATGTTGGTCATAAACCATGGAGCGCCAGAAATATTCCTTAAGATTTTGGACTGATAGCGTTGCAATATCTCAATATTTGAATTACTGGCCATTCGCCACAGCTCAATGCCATATGACCAAATAGGTTGCGAGAAAAGTTTTTCAGAGGAAATGCTTACAGCATTTTGTACATAACAACTTTTTTTTAATTCTACAGTTCATTTTAATATAATTTAGTCCAGTCAAATAGATAACAGATAAATTTCTAAATTTGATTTTTAGATCACTGGATATTTCAAATAATTCAATAATTTAAGCATAGAAATTACCTTAAATTTTATCAAAATCTGGGCAAATTTTTTAAAAATGTCTTTAAAACATTTTCTCTTTCATATCCCTCAAAGTTTTAATTTAAATATCTTGTAAAAAATATAAAAATTTATATTTATTAACAGTGAATAAACTCTACAATATACACATATTTTATGATTTAAAAGCTCTTTGCGTTATGATTGTTTTTTCTAGAAAATTAATTCAATGGAAATTAATTTTGGGCTGCGAAAAAAGAGAGAAAATTTTATAAAATTTCCAATTCACATTGTAGCCTTACAATATATATTTTTGTAAGATTTTCTTATAAAAAATTTTAGTGTATGGAAGGATATATTTTTTAAAAGGATTTTTTTTATTCAGGAGAACTTATTTTTATCTTTTATTTATTTAAATACCAAAAAAAAATTTTTAATGCCTCCCTAAAAAATTTATTTTCCTTAAAAAAGGACAAAAGATGAGTAAATGAAATATTAAGTACGCAATTTGCCGATATTTTGTTCCTTTAAAATAATGCTGTCAAATGGACCAATTAAACATTTTAGGATTCATTTTGAGTTCAAAATTAATCGACTAAATTAAATAGCATTATCACATATTTAAGTATTTCCTATGGCCGTATCGACAATATTCTAGTAATAAAAATTATTTTTCAACTTGAAGCTGCAAGAAGTGTGTATGGATTAGTAGCTACTTTAAACCCCTATAGCTCTAAAAATATAGAACCGATTTCAACTAAAAGTATATTGGGCTGATTTGTGAATAAATATCTCCAAAATCAGCTGTATTATATAAGCCTAAAAGGGATATAAAAAATCCTGTTTGCCTATCAATTATAGAAATAGATACCTAATTATTAATTCAAAAATTGTAATTCAAAATATATTTTCAAAAATACACTTTCTTTAATTCAAAATATCCCACATTAAGCCGTATACATATCGACTTCCTCTCGCAGAAATTTTTCATAAGTTTGGTTTTTGTTATATGTATGAAACAAAAATTGTCACTATTATAAATATTATTATAAATGCAGTGAAAACTTTATGTAAGGATTTGCTTTATTATACAAATCCTAATTTTTTGTTTAAGTGTACAAAACTAAACAAAAGTTCGAAATAACAAAACGACTAATCTTCTTTTATTTTGAAGAAGTCCAGCAAGACTATTAAAAACTAATTTCATTTTTGTATTGTTGAGTTGTGTTTTTGTTAAATGTGGAGACGAAAAAGAAAACAACAATATTTTTAAACAATTGTGCGACAACATTATCAATTTATTGTTAACTACAATAGCAACAATTGAAATAAAAAACTAGGCTCCAACATTAAAAACCAGCAGCAGCAGCAACAAAAGCGACACCAACAATAAGGTCTCATCTTCACTAAGCGATTGTGATTCAGTCTGTTATCAAAGTCGGATCTTAAGGGGCTTCTTTCATAATTTCTTTAGGAAAAAAAGACATACACACGTCAGTCAGCAGTTTTTAGAATAAATAATTAATGATAATTTCGTGACGTTTTATTATTTTATTTTGAGTTTCCCAAAAATAGACCCAACCAATGTCTGCTGCTACAAATGCTGACGTTGCTGTCTTAACAAACCCACATAAAAGTCTTTGAACTTTTTGTTTAATCTGTCACATACACTTCGTTATGATCCATTATCTTTGATTGTTTTGCAAAATTTTTTAATTCATTAAATCTCTTATCATGAATCTTGTTTTTTTATTTTTATATTATTTTTTTGTCACAATAAGTGTGTTTTTTTAAATAAACACAATCATTATAATAAATATTAAAAAAACAAATAGATGCTCATAAAATGACAAAATTGTCATCAATCAAATCTTAAATTTGATTCGTATTTTTTAATGCTTTTTCCTAAATACATCAACAATTCTTTTGCATTTATAAAATGTTGTGCATTTTAAAATAAATGTTAAAATGAAAATAAAAAAATTATTATAAAAAAAAAACATCATCTTATCATGGACTGGCTTCACAAGTCTAGTTATGCTCCAATTGTTGCTTTGAGTTGACAGCTGTATTGACATAAATCAATGACCGTTTTATGCCAATAATGGACATCTGACTACGACGACGAAGATGATGTTGTCAATCTATTATTGTTGTTTTTTATTGGTGTCATCATCTTTGATTTTTTTGCATGTGATGGGCAATAAACGGTTAATGTGATAAGAATTGACTTTATTCTGGTTTAATTTAAAATGATGAACAAAGTGTGTCATTGATGGCGAAAATAGCATAAAGATTTTCCTATTTTCTTATAAGGTTCTTAATACAAATGGATATTGTTTCAAAATACATCTTCAAATCTAAAGATACACATTTGGAGTAGAGAGTTCAATACAAAAATTAAGTTCCTAAATAACCAACACTTTCAAAATATCATAGCAATAAAATCTAGATATCTCAGAAGCTGTGAATGAAGTTAATTTTCATTAGCCCTTTCAGACCTACCGCTAAGCTGCTGAGAATTTTCACATAATTCTTGGAATTTGTTTATGTTTTATCATTTTTATATCCTTAAGGGATTTTCAATTGGTTTGAAACACTAAAATTTTTAATTTTTTTTAATTAAAATATACCTACTTCACTATTTGCTAACACTATTCGTACTTTTGTAATTGGAAAGACAAGTTACATCTGCGGTTCATTTTGACAAAACAGTGATGTGACGCAAAATTTTCGCAAAAATTCATGTGACGGTAAAACGGACAGCCGAACAATGTGCGAAACAAACATCACGAATAATCAGCGTAGTCGATGGATACCGGTCTATCGGTCAAATAGAAGCGAAAATATTGAGACCGAAATCCACCCCCACAATCTATGCTTCACGGTCTGAAACGGTTAAAGCACTTTGTTGCGGATTTATGCAAATTAAAGTATTTTAATCAAGGTGAATCCAATAGCCATATTATTACAACAACAACTGGCACTTTACCAAACTGTCACGCTCAATGCATACGTATCACATTTTTGCTCATATTTTTTTGCGTATAGAGTTTGACTGTTTTGTAAAATCAGCTGATGATCATCTTGACTAATACGACCACCTGGCATTGAATTCGCATTGATTTTAATAAATTAAACACATATATGTATATATATATTTAATATCTTTGTCCCCTTTCAAATCCAAAATCATTTTTATAAAAAAGCCCAGCTGTTCAATATGTTCAACAAACAAACAACAAATGTTTTGAATTCATGCACTACATCTATTTGCTAACAAAAACCAATCAACAAACTAACGCGTGACTAAATAATAAAAATTACCTCAAGTCCTGTGTCATTAAACCGAAAAGAAAATATACAAAAATGTCCCAAGCAAAAATAATAGCCCGAAGGACCACAAGAACTATAAATACGAGTACAAAGCATAATATTCACATAAACATAAAACAAAAAGCCACAAAATAGTCTGTAAATGAAAATGACTGCAGCAGCAGTAGAGAATAATGAGTGACACGTAGAGACAACATTTAGTGAATACTCATGTCAAATTTCCCATTTTACGAGTATGTTGTTTGGTAACTGAGTGGCCACTTGGCCAGCCAACGTAGAAAACTCATATGCTTTGGCCTTTTGGACAAGTGTTCTAACAACAATCGTATAAATTGTTTAAAGACAATTTTACTTACGGTTTGGTGGATACTTTTGTAATATGAGTTTGGGGAATGTGCTCGGAAAATGACAGACATAACAAATGTCATTCATTTGTGTCATGCCCTGGCATTTAGAAAAAACACCCTCAAGACACTATGAAGAATTGTTTCATGTACTTGTGGTTAAATTCAATTAATTTTTAGGACAAATGCTGACGTAGAATATTAGTTTAGCAAAAACCAAACACAAGTTAAGAAACATTCAAGTAGTTTTATTATGAAAATTAAATTATGCTTAAGATTTGTTGAGATATTTTGCAAAAACCAAAATAAGGAAAACTTTCTTAAAATATATTTTACTACAAGAGGGCTTACGAACGAGGGCCGTCTTAATATGTAACTAAGAGCCCTTGGTATTTGCAGTTAAAGTAACTTACTCATGAAGAAATTACACATTTTCGCGTTTCTTTCACTGAAAAATCTGTAATCTGATTTCAATTAAGAACACTATATAATTAATTACTTTTGTTATTCAAGTTGAATCAGCGACATTAAATTTATATTCAATAACAGAAATTAAATTTTCAATAATTAGAAATTTAAAAAAAAACTGTTAGTTAATTCTGTTATGGATTACACGACTAATGAAACTGATTTAATTACGAAATTAAATTAATCCAATTTTGTTTTGATAACTTTTTTAAATGAAATTTTTTAGAGTAAGAAAATCGTAAGTCTTATAATTAAATCCAATTTTGTTTTAATAACTTTTTTAAATGAAATTTTTTAGAGTAAGAAAATCGTTTGTCTTTATATTTGAAACATAAATTGTTTTAGTACTTTGTGTCAATAATTATTTTATTTTGTTTGCTTGCCTCAAAATACTAAATAACTTATGCGCATTACTTCATACTTTTAAGATTTGCCATATATGAGTCCTTTAATATCATATGAATAACAAGCTTATAATTTATTTACAAGATTAGTGGTACTTTGATACTAAAAATTTTGCTACATGTTGCCACTTTCTCATTTGCAACAAATATCTTTTTATTATGTTAGGTTATGCAAAAAAGTTTTGTTGCTTGTCTTGTGGGTTTTGAATGCTTTTTGCAAACAAAAATATCCTTATTAGTTATCTATTTAGAATCCTTTTTACCAGCATCTGACCTTTTCAATTGCTTAAGCAAAATACTGGTGATTTATTTAAGTATGTATGTTTGTGAAAAAGGAAAATATGTACGTATTTTAAGCAACCATAAGTAGACCACTACGAGTATATATTTTATTATATTCGCCATAAAAATTCGTTTCAAAATATTTTTGATTGGTTTTGGAACATTGAAAATTATACTAAGAACTGTACGATGCCATTTATTTTGAATATATTTATAGCACACATGAATAGCCGCATAAGTTCATGTTGAAAAATATTTTTTTTGTAGTACTCAGGGGTGTTGTTGCAGATAGTCACTTAAATACTTAAAATGTGAAAAACTTTTTTAAACGATATTTTTATTTAAAAAATTTTAAAAGCGAATGAAAAATATATGGAATAACTAAATGCGAACTGCACTCTTTGTTGGCATTAGACAGAAAATAAAATATATTCTTGTTTAGTATTTCAGCAGTATTTGATTTCCCTCTACCAGAGATGGTAAAGGAACCAGAGAGAACGTTTGAAATGAGAAAGTATCCGCTTTTTCCTTCGCATATTTTAACTAACTATTATGTAACTTTCACTTGAAACCCCTTCTCAAAGAAGTTATCGAAGTTCAGGAATCTTTAGGTTTCTGTTTCAGAGATGATTTCCTTTTTCGAACTCTCTTCTGCTGAGGTATTTTTTTTTGTAATTTGGTAACCAGAATAGCCAAAGAAAATACAGAAGAACAATAATTAAACTTAAGATGTTTACAAAGCAGTTTTACCAAGCCCAATACCTCTCCTAATAAATATATGCAGCCCCATTATGAATTTTCGCAGAAAGAATTTTCCCATCCCAATCATTTGTTCCCGCGAAAAAGTTCTCCTATCCTAACAGCACGGAGAACAAATATATAAGAGAAAGTGAAATTCGAAGTCAGATTCGTTCCTTTTAAAATTTTTTTGGAACAACGCGGGACTTCTATAATAAAAAACTTAATTTCTTTTTGATTTTAACAAAATAGCTTTTTTTATTTAAAAATACGTTTACGTTTAGTTTTTACTTAAGTTAAGTGATAAAAGTGAAAAAGTGATTAGTAAAGCTTTTAGTATGCTTGCGAACGGAACGAACTAAAAGATGAGGAAAAGAAGAAAAAAAATTCTGAGGTTTGTCAGGAAAGATATGAGCAATGCTTCTAATCCGTTGGAGTTGCCACAATAATCCAGCCCAATTATGAGTATCCGCCTGGAATTTTTGCTTGCGAATTGATGTGTTCTCCTTTGTCAGGCCGATTGGCTTTTTGCGCATTTAACTTAAAAAGCTTAAACTTGTTTTATGATAATTTTTACACTAAAATCGTTCATTTATGCATTTGCTTCCTTCTAAATGCCTGATGAAAAAACTCACAAGAATTGCTAATCAGAATGTCTACTTTTTCCACTGGGGAAGAATCTTAGAGAAATTAGCATTCATAATTCAAAGGAATGGAAAAAGGGAAACATCTTCCGCGGGATTTTTATTCATAATTGGGAAGGTTGTGTCAATGCAGTAATTATGCATCAATGAAAGTTCAGCCTACGAAAGGCACCGCTTGTAAGCACATTTTTTCATCAAACGTTTCTTAATGCATCATCAAATGTTTCTTAATACAAGCAATTGACAGTGCTGCCGCTACAGCAACATTTAATTTTCTGCTGTAATAATTTACAGATCAAACCACAGTTTTTAAATCTCGGGAATCGCTGGTAAAATTATTTATCAATATCAATGCTCTGTCTACGCCTACGGTGATCATATCATTGACCATTTTGATCAGTCAAAATACGACGACATATTTTTTTTAAATTCTCACACTAAAAGATAAAAAACTGTATTAACATATGTTTCTCATACAATCAAGTACGAGTATGTATATAGCAGCATTAAATCGATTATTTACACAACATTGATACATTTTAATAATTAACAAAAAAAAAGTTAATTCACTGTGTTGACAGTTGACAAGATTAACCTTGAATCTTAACGTATCTAAACGTTTATCGTTGCTTAATATGAAACAATGTAACTGTCACCTATTACGAATATAACGACTTAAAAACTGTAACAAATACAAACGATCAACTTCAAGATATCGAAATTCAACAAAACACAAATACATTTAAATTTGACATTTCCAATGGCACTTTGAAGTGTGATAGACTTTTGTTTAAAATTAATTTTAATAATCAAAAGGAAATGATTTATGCGGTATTTATAATCTTATGAAATTGTGACAAGGGATTAAAAATATACTTAAATATATTCTATAGACACTTATACATTTTATTTGTACCTGTTACTTTAAAAAAACTGTCATAATTTGCGATACAAATTGATTTTTAAAGAAAATAAGTTCAAAGGCGTTTGGAAAAAAAATAATCTGAATAAAATTAGAAATACATACAACGATTAAGCATTAGCAAAATAATAAAGATTTTTTGATACGGCCACAGTTAAAAGTTGTTTGACATGTGACTTTCAACGCTTTGTTTTATTATGATATTATTGAAATTTGCCATGTACAATAATTTGGCATTTGTAAACAATTGCAGCCAGTCTTTTTAGCTTTATTTACAAATTCGCTGCATAGAATGGCTTCTAAAGTTTACTAGTGACTAGACAAAATATTTTAAATTTAAAGTTTTCAGACGCCACCCTAAAAAATGCCACACATATTTTGTGAAAAATTTTATTACAACAGCAAAGCGAACTACGAAACCAAAGTCTGAAAACTGATTTCCTATAACATAAATTTCTATATCCAGAACATTTGTAGCCATACGTTTAGCATACATATATGTACGGTTCTTTCTTAATTACATTTTCATTATTATGATAATGATGATCAGTTTATGCATTTGCTTTTATTTCTACAATGAAAACGTTTTGCGACCGCCCACATTGCGTTTACTCTAATCGTTTATATTACCGGGAAAAACAAATACGCGACAAATTCAAATAAACAAACTGTCAAAAATTACTCATACATATATTTTTTCATGGAGTTTCCCCACAAATTTATGCCAGCACACCACCACGCAGATCTTCGTAATATTAGACATTGCTTGCTGAGAATTTATTACCCAAATACTGTTGTGCTCCAGCACGCACACGAACATTGTGCACAGCTATTTTTGGTTGCTTCAATTGACAGCTAGTTTACATTTAATTGAGCGCCAACCGCAACTAAACTGACATCTGGGTTGACAATGTACATGTTTGTTTACATTTGTGTTGTCAGTAGAAGTTTTTTTTTTGTTTTTATTCTTTTTAATGAAATTTTTAAATGTTCTACTCTATTTTTATTAAAAGATAATTTCCACTGTATTTTACTTTAATTTATAATGAAATTAATTATGCCTTAAATGTGATGTCTCAGACTGAATTATTGTTTTGATTTGAAATATTTAAGATCACTGCTTTGCGTTCTCTTTGAGTTGCATGAAATACCCTTTTAATAATCGAAATGTTGTTTTTATAATTGTTTGTTGAACCATTTCGGAGTTATTAAAATTTAAAAGAATATACAAAATTTTGGAGACAAGATAGCATTTAAAATTTTAAACCACCATAAATTTTCTTACAATTCAATATACTTTTGTTTACAATTACTATATACGATAATGCACAAACTTATATAATACATAGTATAGAACTGTATGACAACAACAACAACAACAACAACAAAACAATTTTTATAATAAACGCAAAGTTCCGGTCATCATTCAAGCAGACACCAATATGAAAAAGAGGAAAATACACTTAAATTTGTTTCAACAACCCCTTTGGCTAATCTTTCAAGAAACATCTTTAACTTGGCTAAGCCAAATCGGCAGAGAAAAAAAAACAAGAACTTAAGACAAGAATGAATTACCAATCGAACATCATTCAATATTAAAATAATAAGCAGATGTTTTTCCACATTTTGATTTTTTTTTTCATTTTGTTCAAGGAAAAGTTAGTTAGTTACCTGTGTAGCTGACGTTATTTCCTGGTCAACCAGCTTAAATATGGAAACAAAACTCAGAAACTTTAGAAAGCTCGAAAGGGAAGTTTTGTGGGAAGTGTACAGGTATTGGGGCTTTTTTTTTTTTTGTTGAGAAGACATCATCATTATTCACAGCAATGTACATCATTCGCATAGCCACCACATTATTATCAACATCAACTCTTTCGCATTACTTCAGCAATATTATGATCCCCATCAACATTTTGTCGTCTTTTCCAATATGAATGCGAAATAAACAGAATACCAATAAAACGCAAAATCAAAATATGAAAAAAGAAGGTGAACGCTTAAGATCAACTAGCATGATCGCTAGTTGGAGTTCCTCTTCCACATAAATAAAATTTAAACTTCAATACGAAAAGAAACTGTCGTGATTTTTTCTTTCCTTTCTTCTTATTATATTGAGGATTTTGTGGAGGGAGTTCGTCGTGGTACGAAAGTGTATGTGCGTGTGTGTTTGTATAAACGAATGTCTCTACATGGTCGTGGTTAATATTGGAGAATTGACCAATCACTTATGCTATCGGGCATTAATATTTTATTGATTCTGCCCTAGTCAAAGTTTTATTTTAAATGATGGCATCAGCCAGCCAGCCAGTGTGTTTGAACGAATGTTTGTTATTTTAGTTGCATTATGTTTTTTTTTTGCTGCACTGCATCATTTCTACCATTTGCCCGCTGCAAGTTTATATTACGTTTATTTTTATTATTTGCTGATATCAGGCAATTGATAAATATTTTATGTACATTTGCTTTAAATCCATGATGAACAACCTAACGCTGTACAGTGGGGCCAATTTGAAAATAAAGCTGTTAAATACGAGTATGTATTGTAATAACTGCTGACGCGATTGCGAAATGATATAAGTTTAACTCATAGAGAAATATCTAAGCCTGCAGAAAATTTAATTTTTTGAGAATTTATAACACCCCATGATCTACAGGTCGTCAAAACTCGACCACCTAGAGTTAAAAAATCTTCTCAGACATCGTAGCTTTTACATACTACTGCAAAGGTCTTGAGGACTTTTAAATTTTTGTAAACCAATTTAGGAAGTAAAAGGAAAAATACGATATTTGAAACCATATATTTGCTTCAAAGCCATTTTACACATATCGCTCCTTTATTGCAACTTAGTCATATCTAAAAAACAATCGTTGTTCAGAAAACGAGTTTTAAGTTTTTACTTTAATCACACATCAATGGAAAAAATAAAAACATTTCTCCCCCCAAGAGGCGAGTAAACAAGATATTTGTATAAATTTTGTACACAAAATGAAGAGCGATACGACAAATATTTCGGTATTCTTAACTTAAAAATCACATTTTTTGTGGTGTGACTACGTTGCAATAAAGGCGCGATATCTTTGGAGATGTAAGCAAATTGTTTTTATATGAAAATTTATAGAGAAATTTTTCAACAAAGGCTGGTTGGTGCTGACATCCGCCTGAATTTCACGTTCTCATAACAACTGTGTGAAAAAACTTAAGGAAATGTAGTTTGGTAAATTTCTCAAGCAAATTTCCATTAATTGAAAAGAAAAGGACACGGAATCGGGACAGTAGATACTTTTTTGTTAGCTGAAGAAAAAACCAATGCTCAAACAAATATATGTATTCTCTCATTGAATAGAAAGAATTTCTTTTTATTAAATAAAAACAAATGTAATTCATATTGAAACCTTTTATTTTCACAATGTTGTACTTTTTGTAATCTAATATTTTAAAACGTTTAATTTTAGCATAAAATATACATATGGATATATTTTTGCCGAACTCTGGTACCGTATAAGAGCATTCATTTGGAATCAAATCATAATTTTAACGTGAAAAAATATGTGGACAAAATTTCAAACTGAAATTCAGGCAGAAGTCAGTACCTGCTTTTGGATATCGAAATAATTTTTCTTTTAATTTGAAAATATTGTTACAATAGACTGGCATTAGATTGAATACAGGACAGAGAGAACTACGATCGAGGAGAGAGGAACAATTCTTTCATTGAGTACCCCATATAGGGAACCTTCAATCTGATAAGTAGAGTCTAGAGAAAACAACGCAGTGATTCCGAGATGCACATAATAAAGGGAAATATGTACCAAAAGAAGGCAAATGTAATGAAGCGGCATATTATTTGATCTAAAAAGTATAAAAATCTAATACTGCTGTCTTATTTGTATTTCATGACAAAACAAACAATCAAAAATGTACAATTAAGCAGCTCATAAAAAATTTAAAACAATATTACAATAAAATTGTATTTCTTATATCAGTCTGGCTTGGAGGAATAACCAATTTTCGAAATAGTTCCCTCTTCCCCGAGCCTACTGTAAGTTAACAACAACATGAATTGACCCACATAGTCAAATAATCTTCTCTTTTTAACTTTTTGTAAAATAAGCAATAATAAAGGTTTAGGAACTAATTTAATTATTTTAAGCTGCATCAGCGGCTGCAGCAAACAATAATTCTTAAGAATAATATCACGCCACTTTTAGATTTAGGTCAAGTAATTAAGTTATAAATTAAGTAAATTGTAATTTTAAAAACACACTAAAATTGTAAGTCAATAAAGGTGGTCATAGACCACACGAAAAAAAAGTAAAAAATTATTTTTTTAGTATTTCTATTAAAGAAACACTTAACTTGTATATTAAAAAAAATATCCTAAAACATGCTATCACGAAAGTGATATTTATGTAGAAAACAAAAACAATTTCGTAAAGTTTTTTCTTTCCCATATAAATATCACTATCGGGATGTATTCTAGGCGATTAGGTCTTAAATCTGCTGTAACTTTCATCCATCATCCACATTTTTAACCAACCGCCAAGAATTTAGCCATTTTGAAACTTGATTTGTAATATTGAATTTGAAAGTTTTTCAAATCAAATACAGGATATATAAAATTAGAAACCGAAAATCGCTTGACTTCGCAATGGTCGACTTTGGCACCCTGTAGCTCAAGGAGCCCTAAACAAAGTGATATAATCAATTGATTTTTCAAAGCTCAAGGAGCCCTGTTCTATTATTTTTGTATTTGTAATTTTGTAATCCAATCAAAAGCTCAGGAAATCTACGTGCTTGCTGAACAATTGTATCGAAGGGCCACAGTTTGCCCATCAATGTGCCATTCTTCTGAAAAATCTCTGTTAATAAACCGAAATACTTGCACTTGGCAAAATCTTTTTATTAAACGATAGTGGTGGTGGTGGTGGTAGTGACTATTTTGCTGGCTGTATGAATCAATGTTTAGTTTTCTTTTTTATCATCTGCGTCGTCTTCGTTGTCTCTTTAAGACAACTATTTCTTCCTCTTCCAGTGTTCATCTTTCACTATTTTTTTTGCATTTTCGGCAAACGAATTGACTGCAAAGTTTGAGTAATATGTCCGGTGAACTTTGTGGTCATGCGAAAGATGGTTCTTTTGCAAGAACGCCAATAAAGAAGATGATAATCCACAGCTACGACTGCTACTCTCATATCTTTTGGTATTAAAGAGTTTTGCCGATCACATTCGCTCAAACTCTCGTATATGAATTTTACAAAAGTAATAAGTTGTCTGATAAATGTTCTATTTATTTAGCTGGACGTTGGCAGGGAACAAGAAAAACTGCCTAAAACCTGCGGCATTATTTCGGATTAATGAGTTTCAGAGCGAATATAAAACAATAATAATATCTTCCAGACACTTTACTTGCAAAGAAACTAAAATAGTCAGCAATAACAATGTCATTGCAACAAGTTACACTTGTAAGGAAGTTTTATTAACACACGAAGAGGTTATTTGAGTACATGAGAAGAAATTATTATTTCTATTAAGCTTTAAATAGCCAAATATCCAACCCACTCTTCAAATTTAAAGTCCAAGTTTGTTTAAAACTCAGAAGCTGTTAATTACACTAAATACTTTCAAGTTTATTGATCCTAAACTTTTATTTGATATTTTTTTTTTGCAACAACGAAAGAAAACAAAAATAGCAAACATTTTTCTCACATTTGTTATTTGTTAATTATGAATGCTTAAATCATTCATCATTAACTTTTTAAATTGGTTGAATATGTTGGTTCGATTGGTTAGTCGGAATCACCATCTTATTGACATTTGCATTTGACGGAACATTCGATCCATGTGTTTATGTCATTTAATTAATGATTAATGTTTCTTTTGATTAATTTTTTTTGTTCCTAATTAATTAAAATAGCATTAAGACATTTTAGGGTTTGTTTGTAAGATTTCAATGCCTTAGTGAGTATCTCGTAATGACTTTCAAGATGTCGCCTCGACTGTAAATGTTTTGAGAAAATATGTTGTGTTTAGGTAAAACATGTGTTTTGTTTTTTTTCTTTTTTGTTATCCAGAATTGTATGTAGTGACTATTTGGTTATCTAAGACACAGAAACAAACTTGCTGCAGGGCCTGAAATAAGTATGAGGAAATCTTGCAAATCACTATTTCACTAGCACGAATTGTCTCTATTATTTTTAGTCAAAACTCTAAGATATGTAAAAATTAAATGTTTTAAAATTGATATCGAATGGTATAATACTCAAAGTACCCACCAAACATTTGTTGAAGCCCATCACATCACAAGAGGATAGACAAAGAGCTCACAAAATGCACTACTTGCAACAACAATTAACCTCCACATCCAAGTGCTGTCTAAGTTATTTTTGGGTAGCTGAACACGAAAATTTATTGAATTCATTAAATTATTCATTAATTTATTTATTGCATTTTTGTCAGTTATTACAAAAAAAAATATCGGGAGCGTTAAGTCAGAATACATTATTTTATAATCTGTTTCAAATATATTATTCTACTCTTTCAAACAGTATACTCTTGAGTTACAAGCTTTGCAGGCTATAAACATAATATGTTTTATATAATATTATAACATTTAAAGCTTTTATTTATAATACCACTAAGATCTATTAGGCAGCTGTACAAATTCCGTTGGGAGCTTTCTCAAAATGAAGCCCTATTATCCAACTTAGATCAAAAATCTTATCAACATTGACAAAAGTCTAAATAATAGTAATTTTTCTATCCATAAACCAAGAAGGAATTCATTCAATAACACTTTGAGGTTGCTCATGCGCAATTAACAAACAAAACAAAACAAAAAATAAAACGTATGGCATGGATCATTGAATGGACAAACGGTCAGGTCGGTTAACTGAATGATGAAAATAATGATGACATTGTTACTTGAGGTTTTTTTTGCTATTGATTTTTAGGTTTGAGGTAAATTTAAACAATTAAAGTAGAACACAGCAGCAGCAGCAATTAAATGGTCATAAACCAAGAAGTTGCAGCAGCAAGTGAGCTATAAAGAGACAAAAAAGTACAGAGAGAATGGATTGCTTGTCTTATGGAAGCCAGAGTCAGTACTTTAACGATGCTTAACAAAAAACAAAGACCGATTTTGTGACAACCACAAAAATTTAACAATTGATGATTAAATAGAATGTCGACAGTAGCTGTTGTGTACTTCATTGTAAACTTGATAATTTTTTTGTTGTCTTTTATTTTTGGAACAAAAGAAACCACATACATATAACCATGAGTAAAGGGGACAACTACGAAAAGCCGAATCGACCACTTTGGTTGCCAGTATAGCCTTTACGAAGATGGATTTAACATCGTTTAGCATCGGTTTTAATTTTGCGTTTAAAAACGGTATATTTATTTTTATTATAAATTTTTTAATTTTTATACAAAAATATGTTTTTGAAATCATTTCAGACTGTGTTTTAAATTTAACTGCTGGTATTTTGTTTGTTTGAATTTTGTTATATATATGAAGGCGTATTAAACCGGTGAAATTATTACTACAACAACAATACAATAACAAAAGGCATTTTTTATATCGGTTCTGTCAAAAACATCTACAGAAAACAAATACAGAAAATTTTAAAGGCACCCTTTTTGACATTCAATGTACATAGCATAAGTAAGACAAATAAATCAGCTGCCGTAACGCTGTCTCCTGGTTATTAAGCCTTGTTTAATATTTCTTATTGAATTTCTGGTTCTTTGACGTACGAATTTAAATGGCAACATTTTTGAGTACAAGTCAAATTTTCAAGGACAAAACTGCAAGTAGAAAATTTGTAACTCCACTCAAAAGAAATGCAATTTGTGTAGATTCAAATTCTGTAACTAAGAGTACTTTCTTGATAGGAAACGAACACATTAAATTTCTAAATTCAATTTTTTTCTTACAGACCCGGTAGAAAAATTGCTGTATGCAAGAGGATTAAAAATTTTCGATCACTGTCGTTAATAAAATCTCATATTTTATTAGACTTTTACGACTTGTTTTTTTTAACGAATTTGCTTGTTCCAGCCTTTTCGATTCTCCGGAAACATTATAAAAACTCCAAAAAATACATGAAACCGGTAGAAATTACTTGAGCCTCCCGAGCATTCGGATTCGGTGTCACAGTTGGGCGTAAGCCTATGTGCGGTTGATGTTCGACGTTCGGAAAATTATTCGCCGAACACCGAACTTGGGATATATTTTTTATATAAGTATGTATATCATCCAAGATATGCGTAAATAAAGCCCTGTAAACAAATATTGAACTACAAAAACTAAAACGTTGTCAAAAGAAAAGGATCTCATGTGCATTAAATTTGTTTTAATAAAATAAAAAAAAAATTACTATAATTTAAATCTTTGCTATTGATTCGGTTTTGAGTTCGAATTCGGCCTGAAACATGATCCAAAGTTTAGGTACGGACTCAGTCTAAGAAAAGTGCATTTGGTCGCACACTGCAAATAACAATTATTACTTCTGGAAGTCTGTAATGCAACTTTTACAACGCTGCAACTACCACAGTTGGACATTAGGTGAAATTAAACGAGGTATCGGATGACGAACCAAAAATTTTTAATATCCATTAAGTAACGATATACGACGATCGAGCTACAAATGTTGACAAAATACTTAAAAACAAAAAACGGATTTATTTGGGAAGATGCAATATTTTTTATTTCATAAATATAATTTTAGTTTTCAAATCTCCTGATTCACCGACAAGCAATGAATAAGTTTACCTTGAAGTCATATCGCCGTTTCTAATAAATTTGTCTGCAGCATTAATGAGAGATTTTCATTTCACGCTTAAAACTTTGACACTAAAAAAATTTTATTCTATCATTAGACATGGTTTGGAAACACTTCGAAATGGTCTGTAAGTTTTATAAACTCCTCTGGTGTACTGCCTCCCGCTTCGTTTGATTTCAAGCTCTTCTTAATATAGTTTGTACATAAATGCATACATACATACATAGATAAATATATATCTACATACTTATGCATACATATGTGTACATGCTTACATACATGTGTATTGTGTAGCTTCGATATGTTTATTGTATTTACTGTTGTCTAAATTTTTTCTCTTCTTTAAGGTGGTGCATGCCACTAATTGATCGATTGTCTTTAACCAGACTTATGTTTTGTTGTTGTTGCTTTTTTTATTATTATTGTTTTCGTTGATGTATTTTATTGTTGCCACATACAATTTACTAGTGCAATATTGCCAACCATCTACCGTTTGTTGTAACCGTCTTCTCTGGTCGGCCGTACGCTCGCTGAAGCGTGTTATACATGTATGAATGTTGCTGGTTTATTTGTTGATGTTGCTTCCAATGTTGTTGTTGTCATTTTTGTTGTTGTTGTTGTTGTTGTTATTGTTATTAATATTATTTGTGTCCGCTGCTGTTATATACTGCTTATTGGTGGCAATTGTGTGGTTTGTTTGTTTGTTTTTTCTCCACTTATTTCGTCTTCAACATGGACAAGTCTATTTCACTTACATACCGCTGGCAAGCACACAAACAAACAGTCATGGAACACAAGACCAAAAAACAAACAAAAAATACTTTTAGACTCCAAGCAACGAGTTGTGTTGACATGATGTTACACCGTTGTTTCTTTTGCAAGACTGCGAACGACATCGGTGTGCGGTGTAAGGAATTGTAATCGAAATACCATAATCAAATTGTAGAAAAACTATTCGAAAATAATGAAAACAACAGCAATGAGCCACTTGTGCCATTGCCGTCAACCAAGCGCAACAAATAAATTAGAGCGTTAATATTGTTGTTAGTTGTTGTTGCAGGTTGTTATTTAGTGCTTTATGTTGTTGTTATTTTCGTTATTTTCGTAGTGGGTTTCTTTGTTTACAAGCCATAAGATGGCCATTAGAGAATTGGTCACTTTTGGACACACAATCACACGAACACAACCGTAGTAGTTTTGTTTCAGTTTGAGTATGTAAAGTGTCGTAATCAGCAAAGTATTCATAAGCAAACAACAATATTTTGCAATTAAAATTCGATTGCAAAATATTTATTTATGGCTTTTTATGTTTTAAATTAACAAAATTTGTTGAAGGCTGTTTTAAAATAGAAACAAACGAAATATCAATGTCTTAAGTTTAACAATGGAGGACACTATGACGACGGCTGTACTCATTTAATTGTATGCTGAGACCTTAAATTGTAATTAGGATTCTACGAACGCGACACTAGTGAATTTGAATTATTTTGCAGGTTTGACAGCAATATTGTCGTTGGGGGCTTAAGGAATGCATATGAATATCAGAAACTAGAAAAAATTTATGAAAATTGCATCATGTGCCGCTACTCGGTCACCAAAGAACTGATTTTTATATTTAAAAAAAGTAAACCATTTTTAAGTGGTGACACCAATATGTGTGCTGTATAATCAACACGAAATTTCATGTAATGTATACGCACAAGTAAACACACTGAAAGATAAAAACCAGCTTGCACTTTCAATCGTGAAGGATCCTACTGGGAATCTCATGAAGAACGTTTTTGATAGTCGACGAGCGCCTATTTTAATCGTAGAAGATTCCTTGTACGAGAGAAACTGTTAAACGAACTGATTCTTCTTTGAAATTCTTCCGTGACACAACGAAAGACGCTTATATTAATCGTTTGATATTTGTATATTTAAACAAGGTGTAACATTGTTGTTTTCGTACTATTCAAATAATAATTAGAAAAATTTTTTTACGACTTTTATATTAAACATTCCAAGATCATCAGACGTGTCAGAAAATGTCTAAAAAAGTAATAATCAGATCATCATCAGAAGATTCCTCTAGGAATCGCATATTAAACACGATCGTCTAACAAACATCCTATGCTAGCTGGGTAAGCTTCAAGAAATCTATCTCAAGATATCTGGATCATATGTAGTGAAATAAATATATTTGTATAAATTATTCTGTTTCAGAACTATTGAAAAAATAAGGAATCTGATTGAAAATATTGCAATTTAATACTGCATCGATATTCTAAGGATTTGGTTTCTTATTTGCTTTGAAGCAAATTGAAAATTAACAAAATCAATCTATACAGCGAAAGCTCTACTAACGGACGGACGAAATCCATTATCCGATGCATTTGTTTTTATTTGTAGAAACGATAATTTGAACGGACATCTAGCTTAACAGGGTTGGTTTCCACATACGAGAGCTTTCACTGAATTTGAAAAAGTTACTATTTCTAAATGATTCTTAGAACATGAGTTTGTTGACATTGAAGCTGTATACTTTTGTGCGCAGGAGAAAGACACTAAAGTTCAATTATTGCCTATAATATTTTTTTACATTTCAACAGGAAAACGGAAAATTTATTTAAAAAGTCGGTTTTGTGAGCATTCAATATGCAATAAATAGGAAAGTGAAAATATGTTTTAAAAATTTTTAAAAATATGCTCTTAAAAAACAAAATATCTTATATAAAATTAATATATATTGTTTATTCAACAAAATATCAAAATTTGTGAAAGTGAAAGCTGCGCAGAGCAGGACAACTGAATAAACACAAAAATTGTAGTATTAGATTTTTTTTTAGTATTTTAAATTTTTTAACATTTTTTTGTACTTTGATTTCTAAGGAAATTTCGATATCAGAATTTAAGATTTTGAATAAAATAAGACAAGCTCTTAATTGGTATATGTTATTGCAATAAACAACCAAATATGTTGATATAAGCTTCACTCGCGGTGTTACTCGCGATTAAAAAGTATGCCCTTTTCCTCTAAGTCATTTTCTGTACCACTTCTTTAGTCTATGACATTTTCGGAGCCCTAAACTACCACTAACTATGCAAAAAAAATATATATATAGAATCGCTCTATGAATAATTAAAACAAATCTATACAACGGGAACCATACATTTTTCCGGGATAAAAAGTAGCCTTTGTGCTATTTCAGAGTATAATCTATCTCTGTGGCAAATATTTGACGTGATTGAGCAACAAACACGCATCCATCTATCCATTCTTCAGATTTACAATATTGGTTAGATTTAAAGGATAGCACTTCCTTAACATTATATTTTACAACTACTTGGGTTTCAATATATCTAGACAGGAATATGTAGCAACACCTTTTGACTGATACATGCAAATAAAGAATTTAAAATCGATTTTTCACTAGAATTTAAGAATATGTCAATAAAGTATCAAAATGTTCTCCAAAAATTATGCAAATACGCTCCAAAGACTAAAGTATGCAAACAAAAGCTGTGAATGGTATAATAAGAATTAACAAATTGAATATTATTTCTCCGAGGCTTAATTTCATATCACATTACACAAGCAGTACGATAACTATTCGAGGAATTTTTATTATTTATGGTGCAAAATCAAACTTCATTGATTTTCTATTACATTTTCATGCATTTAAATATATTTTACCAGAATTATATATATAATTTAGCAATAGAAAAAATTGAAACTTAGATTTCAGTTTTCTCTAATTTAAATTTTGTACTTCACTGCCTTCTACTTAAGCACGGCAGTACAGTTCATGTTATAATCTAATTATCTTAAAGCTTATACTATTTTATATGATTTTCCGTGCTTACAGTAGCTCAATAAGATACTCCTAAGTAAGCGGTTATTACAGCTATTTCTGCGATCGACCCCACAGTGCAGCAGTTTTGATTTATTTTTTAATTTGATAAATTTTTTAGGTTTTTTTTTTTTGTTGAAAATATTACATGTCGCAAGACAAACGTTTAATAGCACCCAAAATTATTGGTTTACTTTTTGAATCCAAATAAAAGGTCATGTTTTCTATTAAAATGTTCCCTTTGGTTTCAACTTTGCATTCATGCAAAACATAGCAAAACTTATGACATCTAACAACAAGTTTTCCTTAAGAGATTGAAAACAATTAATAATTGTTTTTATGCGCAACTGCATTTAAGTTTTTCTTATTTTTTTTTGCTTTTATTGAATGACTTTAAATCGTACATGTAACATGATATTAAAGCAAACCCAACCCAGAATCCCGAAAACAACTCGAAACATACTTGTTGTATTGCACCACAAAAGCAATAACAACAAATTGGAAAATAAAACAAAATCACACCGGGTATAGAAAATATAGAGAAAAGTTCTATCTTAGCAATAAGAAAAGAAGAAAACTTGAAACAGGAGACTTAAATTTCATCAAAATCGTGACTTAATGTCACGTTTTGGCAGTCAACACAAAATAGCTGCCCGTTGCTGCTGAAACTCCAGCAACAATATCATATAAGTATTGTAAATAACTATAAGTAATAAGCAATAACAACAGCAGCCTCATCAGCAGCAGAAATAATAAAACAACACCAACAATTACAAGATCAACAACCAATGAATGAATGACTGTTGCTGTGTGTTTAGCTGATGAACTTTTATAAACCAAATTACATTTTTTTGCAATAGTTTGAGATTTTTTTCTTCTTTTTTCGGTTTTATAATTTTGATACAGAAGTGTTTTTAAAAAGTCCAAAGCAATTCACTTAACACAAAAAAAATATGACGACGATGATGATGATATTGTTTTCTTTACAAAAAATAAGAAAATTTGATCATGTAGAGAGTTTTCCAACAGTTGGCGATGAAAAATAATACGAAGATATTGTAGGTTTAATTTGGAAAGAAATATTTTATAATAATTGTTATTTATAGGCAGTACGATTGTGAAAAATAACGTTGAAAGTGATCTAGCAGGAATTAATAATAAGTTCCTCAGAATTTAAATTTGCAAAAAGTTTTTCACAAACGATGGACGTACTTTGTTTTGGCCCGCTGTTGTTCCCATTGTGCTTAGTTGGACATACGAGTATTCGCAGGTATCAAGTTTCAAATAAAAATTACAAGTACATTCGAAATGAGGATCACATAATAGGTTTTCAGCAGCTCCACATTGCATTTGAAATGTTTGGCAGTACAAGATACCATTAAAATATTATTTAAAAAAAATCTAGTTCTAGCAGTTCCTTTTCCTCTTAAAAACGAAGGTCGACTGAGATGGAAAGGCTCGAAGAAACCAATAATTTCAGATGTATATGAAAATATTTATTCCATATTTACACACGTCCCGGTCCACATTTGAAATTTTTGTTGCATCAACTTTTAATTTTTTAGTGAGAAAGAGCGAGATAGGAATACAAAATGTATATATTTCTATTTCAACACTCTCCCACCTATTCAACAAAAATTGTAAGTATGGACCGGGACTATGCAGCTTTGTTGCATGCAATTTTCAGTTTAAGTGAAAAAGACATAAAAAGAAATACAAAATGTATACAGCACTTTCGCTAAAAATTAAATTTGCATGTACCAAAGTTGCATAGTGTAAATTAATATGGAATAAAATAAAAAGTGTTCAACGTAAAATAGTTGGAAAATATTTAAAACACAAATAAAAAAATAAATAATTGTCATTGAAAGAATTTAAACTAATTTTTTCCATTCGAACTTATGTTCGAGAATTTTAATTAAATTAGTTGTTTTGGAGAAAAATTTTATTCTCATCCGCAACGAATTGCTGTCGCGAATATTGTGAATTACTTCGGAACAAAAGTTTTTATTTTGAATTGTTTGTCTTGATTTAGGAAATATATTTTGTGCGATTTATTTTGTGGTTTATGAATAAACTAAATTAAAATTAATAAGGAAAAAATGATGAATAACATTTATTTGCCTTTTTTTGTGGATGGAAAAGGAGAAAAAATTCATACAAAGACTGCAGCAAAGACAAATACATGATGAATCTGATTCGCTAGCTTTAACAGTCACAAGCTAAAGGTTATAAAGTTTTCAATACGTTTGTTTCTAATTCAAATGGGATTTTTACAGTTTTCAGCCGCGGCTGTTCAATGTGGTGCTTGGTTCGTTCTAAAATTCCATAACATCCTTTTTTATTTTTTTGGAAACCTTTGCATTATGCGATGCCATATTCTTCAGACATGGCAATTCTTTAGTGTGCGTTTACACGAGTCATGTCTAATTGACATGATTCCTGCTTTTTCTTCTTTCAACTTTCACACAAGTCATGTCATATTGATGACATTTACTTGCAAATAAATACCTTCAGGCTTAAAATTACGAATGAGAAAACAAATCGTAATGACAGTACATGCATCTAAGTGCTCGTTTCGTTTGCCTTCGTCTCTCTCGCCTATAAAGTAACAAACATGTCAATAAAACATGACATGCGTAAACGCAGACTTACCAAAAAAAAAATTATGGAAATCATTCAAGATAGTATATCATAAAATTTGGGAGTTTTTTTGAGATATATCTTTAACAAAAATTTAGTTATTTTTAAAAACACGTGCAGATCTTTCTAACACGGTTTTTTAAGGTGACGCTACATTTTGTCATCAGAGTTGTTGTGCTTTAAAACGAAGAAACAACCGGTCGAAATTCTATTGTTTTTTTAATTGAATTTGCTCACTTTACACTAAAAAATATATATTTAACTTTCTTCATGAACTTTTCTTTAGCGGTCGCTGTAAGATCAAAACCAAAAATAATCCAAGCGGAAGCTTAACAGTGAATATAGAAGCAGAGACTGCTATTTTAGTGCAATTTCTAACGCCTTTTACGATCAATATGCTTAACTAATGTTTGAATATTGCAATGGGTGGAAGAGATATTGAACTTTTAACATTTAATTTCTTCTTTCACTCTCCCCCAGTCACTCTAGAAGCTCTTTATATAAAATTAAAACAAAAAAATATTAAAGTGAAGAGAACATAAGGTTATTGGAACTGGTTGGAAACAAGAACGGGCGCAGGCTGGCGCTACCATGAAAGAAATAAAGATAATTTATAAAATACCCATTTTTTTTTATGTAAAACTATTTTATATTAATTTTTTACAATTAAGGTTAATAAGTATGTGCATACGAGTATTCCTAAATTGACACTTTTCCTACCAAAAAAAATCAATAATGTACTAAAATACAGAACTGCTGCTGCAGTTAAAAAAAAACTTTTGTTACACACTTGCGAGCATATGCGTGTAATATTAATACAAATGCTTTTATAAAGCGAACACATATGTATATATTTATTGTGCCGTTGTGAGAAGCATGACGAATGAAATTCTTATATGTATACATATACATATTTTTAATGCAAATGAAAATGTCTACTTGCAGATTCCCGTAGAACAAGCACAGGCGATTAATCGAAACGTTTTTCTGAACATTAAATTCTAGTACAAAAGAGCCAAAGCAACAGCAACAGCAACAACAGCGGGATCAATACAATTACAACAACAAAGACGACATTGATCATTGACTAAACGATTAAAACAGCCACGCTGAGGATCATGACCGATGATCAATGCGGTTGTTGGTGGCGATGATCGTCATCATTTTCTTAGCATTTAATATGCTTTGGCATTATGAGAATTTTGCGGTGGTAAATTTTTATAAGTACATCATCGTTGTTGCAAGTTGCAACCAGCTAGTGGTGGCAAATATAATTTATGTTTTGTTGTTCATATTACGGGCAAAGAAACTGTTAAACTATCTTTAAGCACAGATGTTCGAAATTTGAAACAAATAAAAAAAAAATACTTCATATTGAGAGAAAACTGAAATGCAATTATTTTATAACTTTTCAACAGTTAAAGGACATTTAAATGTTTTTTGTATGTGAACGCGTGCATTTGAATGTCCATCTGTAATTTAATACTTCGGTGGTAGTGATGATGATAATGATAATCATTGCGGTTTTTAAAAAAACACACTGTTAACATTGTTCGTCACACAGCGATATTAGCTTATTGAAATGAAACCAACTGAATTTATTTTAATTCGAGAAAGCAATTAAGTTTTAAATTGATATTTTGTTGACAGTTTGAAAAGGTGCAGAAAAATTGATTAATTTAATAAATTATAGAAACACTTACCCCACATTCAGTTAGATGATGGCGCTTTTTTTCTGAAATAAGAGGAAAATTATTATAATATCTGTAATAAAATATCGGTATTCGGCGTTCGGTGAAAATGAACTTGCAAAAGTGCAAATGCTAAATATCGTTGCCCTTTTTTAGAGGATGTTCAATATTTTTAATTTTTTGTTCTCAAATATTCAACTCACGTAATTCATGAAACTCCACTCATATTCCAACAACAAATTTAAATAAATATACCATTTGAAAACTCAAAAAACTGCAATGGTGTTGCAGATGCACATTTGTTTATTTTGTATTTAACTGTACACTTTCGCAAGACCATTCCCAACTAACACTGAACGACGCCAATATATTTGAAAATTTTCAAAACTTCTATTTAATAATTCATATAAAATATTTAATTTCTATAACTGATATTGTAAACATTTTTATTGAAAAAGACTTAAAACAGCTACCAAACAACACACGTTTCAATGATATACTACATGCAACCCATGTTACTTGGAGGAAGTTATATAATGACTTACTTACTTATTTAATATATAAGTACTTATTTTCGGGGGGAAAACGATTCTATTGGCAGTTGTATAAAATATCTTTAATGCCGAAATTTCCCTAATATAAAGTACCTGAACCTTTTTATTATGCCGACTATCTGTCTATATTATTGTAGGCTACCTCGTAGCAAGCAGAACATTTAAAAACTTAAGACTAAACACTCCAAGATCATAAGACGAGGAGCGTGTCAGAAAATGTGTAAAAAAAGTAATAATCCTCAGATCATCATCAGAAGATTCCTTTAGGAATCGCATATTAAACACGATCGTCTAACAAAAATCCTATCCTAGCTGGGTAATCTTCAAGAAATCTATCTCAAGATATCTGGATCATATGTAATGAAATAAATATATTTGTATAAATTATTCTGTTTCAGAACTATTGAAAAAATAAGGAATCTGATTGAAAATATTGCAATTTAATACTGCATCGATATTCTAAGGATTTGATTTCTTATTTGATTTGAAGCAAATTGAAAATTAACAAAATCAATCTACACAGCGAAAGCTGTACTAACGGACGGACGAAATCCATTGTCCGATGCATTTGTTTTTATTTGTAGAAACGATAATTTGAACGGACATCTAGCTTAACAGGACAAAAAAACTATGTGGGTTGGTTTCCACATACGAGAGCTTTCACTGAATTTGCAAAAGTTACTATTTCTAAATGATTCTTAGACTAAAAATATTTAAGAAATGTTAATATAGCATAATGATGAATAAATTAACCGCGATCGTGATTTCGTCCAACAGCTGCCGGCGGCAGAAAATAGTACATAAACCTGTCTGAACGTGACGGCTGCGTTCCCCTGGAAACGCCGAGTAAAGAAGCCAGTGGAAAAAGACGGGTTACGTTCCATGGTTTGAATAAAACATTCTCGGTGATCCTTTTTATTTGACTTTATTTAGCAGATATAAGAAATAATAATAATAAAAAACAAGTTCAAGGTACAGCAACGAATATAAAGAAGTGTTTCAAAGCAGTTTTGAAAAAAATATTTTTTTTGTCGGACGTAGGGGTCGCCATAATACATTTTTCGTTATATCTTCGGCATTTACATTCGGATCTTAAAATGTGATATATCGATGTTTTTGTCTCGAAAAGAACAATAGCATGGTTTGAAAGTCATGGTCCTCATATATACCCAGCTCTCAGTTCCTACAACCCTATCAGAAGATTAAAGCTCGCAAAAAATCAATAAACTTTTGCTCAGGAAGTTATTCGATAATTCCAGCAGAACTTTAAAAAAAATAAAAGATTTAAAAAAAAAGTAGAAAAAATAAGAGAATATTAAAAAATATTTTATGCTTTTCCCCGAATGTAGATGTTGCCTTTTCAAATTTTTTGAAAAATGTATTTTGGCAACCCCTACGTTCGACAACAAAAATTATTTTATTTTTCGAAACCGCTTTGCACCAATATTTTATATTCGGTGGTGTACGGTGAGTTTTTGTTGTGAATACATCCTAATGTACAAGGAAAAGAAATTCTTTTCATAATCTTAACAAAATTACATTAACAAAAAAAACCTGCCAAGAAATTTGAAAAATGTTCTTAGTTAAAAAATAATAACTGAAATATATAGTACGTTTGAAATCTATTTTCTTTCCACCAAATTCAAAAAACGTGAAAGTTTTTAAGTGACTCAATATCGTTACTTTTCGTGACAATAACGTTTTATTTTTATTTGATGATTCCAAAGGCGGTAATATGCGTTTTTCAAGATCTTTATTATTTTATATTATGTCGGCCGTTCAACATATTGGCTACTGTATTCTATCTTTGTTACCACATAATTTTCAGCCTCGTCAATAGTAAGGGCTGGAGATGGATTCAATTCAGCTGACGCTAAAAATATCGATTTTGAAAAGGCATTTGACAGCATTAATCGTGATTGCATCTGGGCCGCTTTGCATAGAAGAGGTATTCCGCCGAAGCTTATAACCCTCATAATGGCGCAAACTGTTATGTACTGCAAAAGGAAAACTATCCCAAACTTTTCAAGTACTGAATGGAGTACGCCAAGGCTGTAACTATCGCCACTTCTATTCCTACTTGTCGTCGAAGACGTACTGTCTTAAACACAGTTCCAACGCAGGCATATCCAATGGCGAATAGATGGAACATCCTCAAACTACTTAGCATGCGCGGATGACATTTGTATACTGTCAAACAAACAAAGTCGGTAACATAGAACAGTCTGCATCGAACCTGCAAAGCAATCTGGATTGCACAGGCCTAAAAATAAATGCAGCTAAAACGAAGTGTCTGATTGTTCATGGCAACAGTCCACAACTGATAACTGGAGGCGGCCAGAACTATGCGATGGTCAACTAATTTTGTTATCTTGGAAGTATGGTCGCATGAGATGGTGGCACGGAGTTAGATGTAGATCAGCAGAGCAAGAACGGCATTTGGAATTTCGGCGCCGATTTGGCAGAATAACAACGTAAGCCTACGGACCAAGATCCGAATATTTAATGCCAACGTTAAATCCGTTCTGTTATATGAGTGTACCACGTGGAAGGTTACCAGGGGCATTAACTAACGCTTAAAAACATTTATATATCGTTGTCTGCGACGAATTTTACGTATTTTGTGGCCTCGTGTAATATCGAATGTCGAGCTTCTACGCCAAGCAAATCAAATGGATGTGGATGTGAAATCCGAAAACGTAAATGGGAAGGGATCGCAAGGATAATAACATTGCGAAGCAATCGTTGCGTTGGAGTCCGTTTAACCAAGCAGGAAGAACAGTTGGTAGACCACGGACAACTTGGAGACGTTCTACCGAAACCGAAATGAGATTTATTGGGTTAACATGGAACCAACTTAGATTTGTAACTCAAAACCGAGTGAGATGGAAGACGGCTATTGTTGGCGCCCTATGCTCCAGTGGGAGTCAAAGGAATAAATATTTAAATATATAAAAATATCGAGACTGTGAAAAAGAAAACTTAAAACACAATAAGTAGATTTTTCCGTGTTTAATAAGAATATGACTCAAAAAGTGAATCGTGTTCGACCGTGGTGGAGTTAAAAGACGTCGTTTAAATAATTATCTTATTATTGCAATCTATTGTTGTGTCTTTCTTAGCTTCTGGAACTCAGTCGAAATTTATTTTTCAAGGTTCTTGATGTTCACAAAATTTATAAAATTGATTTCAGATAATTAGGAATTATATCTAAATTTTTTATATATTTTCCCTTTTACTTAGTTACTTTATAATATGTGTAGTACACCCCAGCCAAGTTCGCCTAAACATTCATATTAAAATTGTTATCTACTAAATTTCGAACTCAGTTGGTCACATTAAGACAAAATTAAGTTTACATCTTTTATTTCATAATTTTCTTTCAATATAACATATTTTTTCTTCCATACAAATATGACAGGCGGTCACAATTTATGATGTGTGAAGTTGGGCGAATATTCATTGAACACTTAGGTATAAAATCCGTCCGTCCGTCCGTACGTCCGTCTGACGCTTATGTTGTAAGCATTTAGAAGAGTATGAGCACTAATGTCTCATGTACCTTGTCCACCATATGGGCTGTTGCTTGTTTTTTTTTATTCCATACTTTTACCCGTATTTCTTCATTTCGTGTCTTCCTTCAAGTCTCCTCAGTTTAATCAAAAATTGCACATTACTTTATTATTATTTTTTTTTTGTTATTTAATATTTTCCGATGAAGCGTTGAAATGTTACGCTAATGTTAATTAGATTTTTATTTTTGTACTCATACGAGTAAATTCTGACGACGACGGACGGTGGGGGTTTGTTTTTTTATTCTGTTACTGGTTTTAGGTGTAAATGTTTGTTGTTGGTTTGCTGGTGTTGTGGCTGTTGTGTAATTTGTTTCGTTTTTGTTGTTACTTCAAAATATGATGTATGTAGTTTTAATTAGACATAATTGACTTTATGAGGTAAAATTTATATGCTAAAACATGTACGTATGTATATTTCTTTTATTTTATTGCGAGCATTTTACAACAGTTTATATAGTACATGTTTGTGTCCTATATCCTTTGGATATAAAATCTAAATGACTTAATTGTGTTTCCTTGATATAATTAATGATGCATTATTAAAATGTGGAAATGGTTACCGTATTGTCAAACGATATTACGTATATATTCATATGTATATGTGTTGTGCTTTTGAAAATTAAATTTATAACCTAAATACTAATTTATAATAACTCGCACACTGAAATATAACCAGAGGTGGGGATATTACATGCTTTAATTTAAAGTAATTGAAATACAATTTTTGAAAGTATTTAAAAATAAGTATTTGTATTTCTTAAATTTTTAAATTTATTAATCGAGATTGCCTCGATGTCTTTTTTCAAAGATTTTTAAAAAATTTTGTTTGTTGAGGGTTTTTTTAGCTAGTCTGTATACATGCATTTCATGTATAAAGGTTATACAAAAAAATTAAATAGATTCATATTGAATATAATTTGTTTGTTGGGATTCTTGAATAAGTTTTAAAGCCTACTATGCTTATTTATACTTTAGTAATTTTTGAAATTCTCATTGGTTTTTTAAAAGTTTTTGTGTAAAATAAATGACAATTTGGCATTAGCACCAATAAAATGCATGTACGAGTATATAGAAAAGCTAAAACAAACAAAAAAACTCTCAACAAAAAAAGTTTTTGTATTTCATATAATTATTTTGAACGGCAATACTGCGCAATCCTGAATGTAGCCAGAAAAATAACACTTGCAGAACAATCTGTGGCAAAATACAGTGCAGTTCACGTATAACGTACACCGGTTGTATCGGAGAAGATAACTCTTCCGATACCAATTGCTTTGCATTAATATCCATTCGGTTCTTTCGAACTTCAATTATAGCGAATTTTCGCTTATAATTATTATTATTTTAAATAACTTCAATAAAAACGTGAGTAAATTTACACGCGTATAACAAGAAATTGTTTTGAAATAATTATTTGCTGTTGCTTGACTTTCTCGCTTTGTCAAAACACATTTTTGAATAGATATGCAATATGAACACATCGTGTATTATAAAAAAATTTATATATATTTATATTGAAAGAAAATATGTACATTTACTCCGGTTGTAGCCAAAAAAAATTGCACATTCGCGTGGAGTTCATTATAACCGAACTCCACTGTACAATAAATATTACTTCTTGCATTTTCAATTTAAATTGTATCAATTCTACAATTTCATATTCTATAATACAATATAACAGGCGCTAATAATATGCCCTTCAAAGTTGGATCTCGAATGGATCAAGCGTTAATTCAAGAACTCAAATTAAAATTTCTAATACTTTCGAAAGTTCTCCGTTGAGTTTAAAGTTGAAAATCAAACGTTAAAAACTAGCTGTGTATATACATTAGAGTACCCAAAAAAGCGGAATTTTTTTAATTCAACCGGTTTTCGAAAATTAGCTTTTGTAAAAAAACTGGGTTCGATGGTAAAAAATTTGGTAAGTGGTTTTAATTAAATGTCAATATCGTCATATGAATTCATAAAAACCTTAAGTTGCATTGAACGAATCTTGTGATACAGGCAAAAAAACTCTCTAATATAAAAAGTTATTCAACATTTTTCCAAATTCTTTCAGTTTAAGTTTATTTCTTATTAACGAATTCGTAAAATTTTTATATGTCAAATTTTCCATGAATATGTTTTTTTGATACGGTGCATCGTAATCAATCAAGAAGTCAAGTATAAGTAGACTCTATTGTACATCGGAAAAGACAGGTAAAGCAAAATTTGCTTCATCGTGATAGAACACGCATACGTTTTTGGTGCCACAAAATAACGCATCATCATAGCATTACAGTTTAGGGGATTTGTTCCCAAGTAGGTGATGTTAAAATTTCGTATTGGTATCAAGGGATGTTTGGGCGATAACATTGTTCTGCTTAGACTAATTTCCTTTAACCTTTTTTATTTTCTTAGAGATATTTTCAATTAGTACTAACGTGTTTAGAAAAATATTGCCAAAATTTCATCATGTTAAATCAATCATGTCAAAAATATATAAAATAAATCACAATTAAAAAGTAATCTAAACTGAAAATATAAGAGTATATTTTTTAAAAGAATTTATGATTATAAAGATAACCTTTATTTAAGGGATTTCCGGGGATTAAAAGCCAAAAACTGGGGATATGACTAATAAACTGGAAACTCTTCCAACATCCGTGAAGAAAACTACGCGCCTTGCAAAAATCACAAGCATTTCCTCTTTCATCGGGCATTTTTGTTAATAAAGAAGCCTCTACTTATTCAGCCTTTCCTGTTTTATTCAATATTATCACGTGAAATAGTTTGATACACCCTGTTCAAAAATTGTATTCGGTGAAAAAACCGGTAGACCAGCCTGACGAGTTATTCGAAAATATAAATTATTCGAAACCCGTTAATTTTTTTTAAATTATAAAATCCGGTATAGCCATTTTCGGTTCCCGTTTTTGAACACTCTAATACCCACACAAATGTTAAGCGTTTGATAGTTCCGCTGTTCGTCCTATACCGGAAATGTTTTACATAAGCGGAACGAGAATATTGTATAAAAATATACTATATCGATTTTGTTACATCTAATATACTACTTTTGATACTATCGTATGTTTTTAATTTTGGGAAATTTTCAATTGAATTATAAATATAAATTATTATAAATACAAATTTTTTTCAGATTGGGGGAATTTTTTGTTAGACTTTTTTCTAAAAATTCTTGGCGTATTAGTAGTTTTTGACATTTCAAGTTTCAAACAGTTCTGATCAGCAGCTTAGAAGCTAAATATTATTTATTTATTTATTTGTATCGTTAGAAATAATTAAAAATTATAGACAAATGTGTCAAGGAAAGGCCATGATTACGGGGCCCGAGGCTCGTTAAAGTGGTAATATTTCTACAAAAGGTTTAATGGTGGAGCTAAATATTTATTACCTTATGCATATAATACAATTGCCCCACTGTGCATTCATACAAATTACTAATTTATGCACCCAGGCAACGAGTTGAAACAATGAAATCGTTTCTTCTTTCCAAAATAAATGACTTCAAAAAAAAACCTTGTAATAATAAAACGACAATTTTCTTAATAGGAGAGATACACAAACAACAAGAGACATATCTTAAAGCGACAAGTGCATTTATGTGTCTTTCAAACCACATACGAACACTAAAAGCCACTTGATCATTGTCACTGTATAGACGGAAAGCTTAGTACATGGTAAAAGCGACACAGAAATTTTTTTACTGCAACATTTCAGTTAAACGGAAGAAACGAAAAAGATGTTGTGCGGCTTTGGTTGGTTGCAACAATAATCTCATGAATATTTAAACGTCACATTTCGTCGCACTCTTCGTGTCGGTGACCACATTAATAATGCGTTTCTTGCTGAAATGCAGTGGCTTAGGTCGATGGCTTTAGGGAGGGGAGCTTTTTTTCGGCAGTTTTTCTATTCGAAAATCG
This sequence comes from Gymnocheta viridis, assembly GCA_956483585.1. Classification (NCBI taxonomy): domain Eukaryota; kingdom Metazoa; phylum Arthropoda; class Insecta; order Diptera; family Tachinidae; genus Gymnocheta; species Gymnocheta viridis. Next base: position 41,948,770 of record OY101441.1, read on the forward strand.
GGAGTTTTTGCTTCGTTTTTTTAACTTTTGTTGAGAATTGTTTTAACAGCTTAATAGTTTTCACCTCAATTGCTTCACCCAAAGATCGTTAGCCTTGAGTAAATGCACCATGTGCATTTCCAATTCCATTATCCTTGAAAGTTTCGGTATTTACCGTTTCATTGCTCGTTACGACGGCTTAGAGGGTCTGCCGCAATTTGTATTAAATCTATCAAAATTTAAAGACGACATTATTTTGCTATATTTTATATAATTCATTATGTTTTATAGTTTTTCCGAAAACTTACATTTTTCATTGATTAACTTTGCCACACCGAGAATAAATATACATAAATTGGCATTTTGAGACGAACAAAACAATTAAATCATCTAACATGTTAATTAATTTTAAATTGTTTTAAGTAGTTTTAATCTCCTTTGATGAATAACCAACAAGGTTATTTTATTTATCTTTAGCTCAAATTATTTTTAATCCCAACAGTTTATTATATCTAGCAATGTTGTGTGATGAGTTTTATTTTACAATGTTGTTGCCATGTTTTAGAATATGAAACAATTTAAATAGACGACAAGCAGCAGTTTCGGAATTAGTGATATTTCCCAATAGAAACCATTATTTCATTGATTAAAGATAATAAGGAGTGTAAACAGTGTCCCCTAACATACCTCTCTGACAATAACTTTTTAAAAGACTTGTGGACAAACAAGTGACTGAATTCAAAGAGAAAAAAATCACACACATCTGGAAAAATTTTGTAACTAACTAAGAACTACTCGTATATTAATTTGTATCTTCTTTTGTTTTTTGTAATTCTCCTTGAAATAGCTGCGGCAAACAAGTGTCTTTATTTAAATATTTACTTGAAATAAAACCGTCGCATGTATTTGTGGATTTTCACCCAAAGATAAGAACGCTTAATATGTTGGAAAACAAAAAAGACTTTTGTAATGTTCATCATCGAATGGCTAACTATCTGTCCGATCTTCAGTTGGATTTAATTTCATGGCATGATAGTTAAAGAGAATGTTTCATTATTAAAATTTAAACTCATATTCAGACGACATGCTTTATTATCAAAACAAAAAACGATATTTAGATTGTTCTTTAACGTTGACAATTTAAGGGTGAAAAATGCTCACAATGTTATGGAGTATTCTATATTCAAAAAATGTTTGTCCACCCCAAGAAAAACAAGTGCAAGTACCAGTGTTTGCATGAATATATTTCATTTAGTTTTCTTTCGGTTAATGACCTTTAATTGCTGACTTTTTTTGTAGCTTTGTTAGTGAATTCATAATCAATGTTGATGATCTTATAATTTTTGAGCTATTTTTTTATTCATCCTTAAAGGTCACGCCAATTTTATGGCTCTTTTAAGCTCTCGTTTTGTATCCGCGTGTTTATTTTTAATAATTCGGTTTTTTTCATGGTTTGAAAACGCAGGTGTCCAGCGTAAAGTAATGTCACGGTTATTAAAATTGTAGAGTTGAATTTGTTGTGTCTATTTTAAACTGTTTAGTAAGATCTTAACTTTTTTGCAGAAATTTGAAATTTGTTCCCTTTTCTTTGTTTTGCAATTTTTTTTGTGACTTTTATTTTATTACCGCATTTGAAAACAGTGAAATGTATGAAAACAAAGACATCTTTTCAAAATATGTTTGTCTCACAAAATGTGTTACTGATTTACGACAGTACTTTCTGTTCTGATTTTTCTGCGTTCTATTTCAGCGAGCTTGACTCCCCCCAGGATATCACCAACATCAAATCATTGATGAAGGTTTTCATGGTTGTGCTTGAAGAGCTATGATTGCCTTGATTGATTGATCCTGCTGCCTTTTTAATGTCCTCCAAAAGCCGTTTCTTTTAAAATCTTTGTGAAACCAAAGACAAGTCTTCAAAAAATACCGTTCTGTGCTGCAAAAACTTTATATCCAATCAAATCAATGCCCTGATTTGGCAAAGCTCATGTGCAATATACATTCATGTTTGCAAACGACAACTAGCGTGTGGCGTTACAATATAGTCTTTTAGCTCATGTGGATGATGTGCAGCAAAGCGTCCCATACGATTTCTTATAAGACATGTATGCGTTCGTCCAGTGGCATCTTTAACTTTTTTCTTTTCTATTTAATTTTAAGCATTTTTAATTATTTTCTTGCAAAATAATAATAATGATGGTGGCTCTAATGGTTGGCTGCCTCAAAGATTGTTGGCAGTACATTTTGTTTTTGTTTGTTATTTTTATATTTATTTTCATTTAATTTTTTTCTGTACTGTGTCGTTTCGCTTTCTTGCCTGCTTGACAATGTGGAAAATCAATGCGTGAATTTGGGACAAAACCGCTTACTAGCTGGTGAATGAATCCCAAACATTGAAACACAGAAGATCTGTTGGATGTGATGGAGCTGCTGATGGCGCGCTTCATGATGACGATGACTTTGAATGTTAAAAATTTGTTCATTGTTATCGTATGTGCTAGAAATGCTACTGTAGCAGCATGACTGCGGTTGTGGTTGGTTGAATGCCTTCTCACATTGGCTATTTACGGTTTTAAAGTCTTAACTGTCCATTTCATGTTAAAAGAGGAGCTAGCTTCTTTCTTATTCACGTGGGTCTCGAAATCTACAATAAAGTTTTTTTTTTGTTTGTTTTGTTGCTCTTTTTACTGTTAAACTTAAATTCGTGCAATTTTATTTGCTCTATGATTATTTTTTTATATTTTAAGACAATCATTTGATTTCGCAACTGCAACAAATAATTTGTGTACATCGGTTTGTACTTGTAAACGTTACTTATTCGCATCTGCAAATACTTGTTAAATTTGTTTTAAGTAAATACGTTTTTTCTTTTCTTTATGTTTCAGTGTAGACTATGAAATTAGTAGCTGAAGTTGGGTAATTTTATATTGTTGTTGCTCCTCCGAATAGTTTAAGAAGGTGCAGGCAGGCACACATGCACGCATTTCAATCGGTGCCCGTAAACATGCGTGTCTTTAGAGGTGGTTGCGGCTTTAGATTTTCATTGTGTGTGCTTTTTGTGTTTATAATTTTAAAATGTAAATTAAAGTGAAATCCGATTTTGTAAATTTATAATATAAATACTCGTAAAATGTTACACTTGGCTGATTATGGATATTTTAGTTTCTATTATAATTTTTTTTTCGTTTTGATATCGTATGAGCACAATAAATCGGATGGATTACTTGTGTCTCTTGTTAACTATTGTAGAAATTAGACAAATTATACGATTCAATAAAAATAGTTTTTAAATTTTTTATGCAAAGTTATTTTCAGAATTACAAATTATTTAAATCGCTGCCAAGTAAGTCGGTAAAGCAATTATTTTAAAGTCATTTTAAGATCATTTTTCATTCATATAGTTTGATTTTAATTAGAATTAAAAAAACGTGTCAAATCATTTGGTTTAAGACCAATTTCAACAATGATACGAATCTTTACAAAAACAATGCAAACAAATCTTTTTGAGTCGCTTCTTTTTTTATTTTTGAACAAAACCTTCTTTTAGCAAGCTACGCTTTTTTCGTTCCTGCACATTTTAGAAGCCCTCGGTAAAGTCAAGCTTCGACAGGTACTCAATAGTATGCACACAGTTTCCTCATTACATCCTCTTACGTCAAGCTATTTCCTCAAATTTGAAAAAGCTGCCAATCAGATTTCAGTAAGAAATCAAAACTTTACGCATTTTCATTGTTACCAAAGAATTAATATTTCGCTTACAAACTGGTAACAATTTCACTCTTACAAAACTTTGTAATTCAGTAATAATTGATGCAAATACTCACGAGTCTATTCAAAACTTGTTATATTTTAAGAAATTTTGTTATCGATTTTTTTTTAAATTAATTCTGATTATTTTACGAACTAAATTTGTTGTTAATTCAAAGCGACTAGTGTTATCCTAAAGTCTGTTAAGTTTTTAGCCTGAAAGAATTGCATACGACACAATATTCCAAAGAAAAAATTAATATCAATTAATTTCAACTTAAAGGACACAACAGAAACAGCGCTGTTATTCGGAAACCGCTGCATCTCCACCAGTAGCGTTCATGTTTACATTTAAATTTCAAAGGTTTAAATGTACATGAAAACACCATTTTCGTGTACACTCACATAAGAAGACATAAGTTAAGATATTGTTCTAAGCATTTTGATGCTTCTCGCAATGACAGCCCCATATAAGGATCATTAGAGATGATCAAAATTTGTACAGCTTTCAGATTCAAAATTCCGCATTTCCTTGACTTCTTTGAATTTTTTTTTTGCTGGGGCTGTTTAATATTAAGTTCATGCTTCAACAATGGCTGTGTACCGACCAAAAAATTCATCTAGATTGCAATATAAAAGCTCTAAATCGGTTTCTGAATCAATCACACGCCTTCGTTTGTTCGCAATTATGAGCAAACCCCCATCTTACCGATAGCTCTTTCATGCCCCATTAAAGATATGAACTTCGTCTAGCTCATCTTTAAAGACCGAGGCACATAGAATCCGTCATACGTTATACGACGCTTTTCTCAACTGACAACCAAGTTTAAATACAGGAATTCATATGAGCCTTGTCACATTCCGTACGTCTCCGTCATAGCAAAGTACTAAAGTTGAGCAACTTTTAACTTCTAAAGTACGTTGAGTACTTTGACAAATATCAGTTTTTTTTTGCGGTGTGGTGACAAAATCAAATTATATAAGAACTAAAAAAAACTGAATATCCTCAAATTCCACTGAAAATGTGTACTTTAATCAAATGAAGCTGATTCTAAAGGGTGTTTTTTTAAGCCCGATAGAACTTGAAATTGTAAAAAATAACACAAAAAATTAAATTGTAATCAAATTTTGTTTTTATTCGAAAGATCAATACGTGACATTAACATTTGAAAATGATTTCGGGCATATGGGCACCGCGGCTGTTCTTGACGAAGCGCATTCTGGACGTCCAATTTTGGGCCACTTTTTCGAGCACTGCTGGCCGTATGTCACGAATAACACGAACAATGCTGGCCTCCAAGGCGTCAATTGTTGCTGGTTTATCAGCATAAACCAGTGACTTCACGTAGCCCCACAGGAAATAATCGAGAGGTGTCAAATCGCACGACCTTGGAGGCCAATTGACAGGTCCATTTCTCGAAATCAACTTATCGCCAAATTTTGATTTCAATAAGTCGATGGTTGCGTTCACCGTATGGCACGTAGCGCCATCCTGTTGAAACCACATCTCCTCCGGATCAATGTCATCCATATTTTCAAACAAAAAATCATTGATCATGGTGCGGTAACGATCTCCATTGACCGTAACGCGAGCTCCGGCCTCATTTTTGAAGAAATAAGGTCCGATGATGCCACCAGCGTGAAAACCGCACCAAACGGTGCATTTTTCTGCATGTAATGGAGTCTGTAGGGTCTCTTGTGGATTGGTCTCACTCCATATGCGGCAATTTTGCTTATTAACAAACCCGTTATGGCTTGTTCAGATGGACGATTATGTACGCCATAAAAATGACGAAGTCGTCTATAAGTTGCGCGAATCGACGACTGATTTTCAAAGTGAATTTGGATAATTTCGTAGCGTTGTTCAAGCGTGAGTCTATTCATGATAATTTGTCAGAGTATACTGAAACAAATAAAAAAAAATTTTTCATCAAAATTTAATTTTTTGTGTTACTTTTTAGAATTTAAAGTTCTATCTAGCTTAAAAAAAACACCCTTTATGTGCCTCGGCCTTGACTTCGCAGTCTACCCAAATTATATTACCCGAATAATATAAGCAAATCGTCCTTAGGCCTTAAAAAGTTTTAATTAAAAAATATTGCACTAATGCACTTTCGTAATTCTTACAATTTAGATCAGACTACTATTCAAATTTCACTGTCTGCTTTTTATTCTCAACATTGGAAATTTAAAAAACAACCCCTCATTTTTAAGCCACATGCTCAACCCTTAACAAGTATTTAGTCATTGGATTTTGGTGTACCAAAAAAAAACTTGGCCAACGAAATAATTTGGTTATTTGTTTACAATCCGAGCAAATCGTCGCCAAAAGCATGAATAAAACTACTTCATTAAATAATTAGTGTGCCAGTATCGAAGGCAATATATCAAACAAATTGTACTCAAATTAATTTAAAGGATGAACGATAAGAAATTGTTCCTTTTTATTAAAAAGAAAAAAAAACATTTTTATGAAAAGTAAACGAACAAGAAAAAACAATGTTGTTGTCGAAAACAAAATATTATTATTAAAAATTATGATTGACAACCTGCGGCTATTATTATTTCATAATCTTTGCGTGGTACTTTTTTCTAGCTGATTTTGGTGAGTATATAAATTGTCATATCACTTTTTAAAATTTTGTAAATTGTATCAAATAATTAATCGCTCGATTACGATTAAGCATTTGACTTTGTTTAAGCAAAAAATTTTTCTAAAACGAGTGCTTTCAAAAATATAACTTTTATAGATTAAAAATAAAATTTCAACGTCTACTAAAAAATGGGGACATATTTAAAAAACAATGCTTCCTTAGCATCTTATTTTAAAATTGGTTTGATTTAAGAAAATGTGGCTCAACATTCCAACTGATAGATATATAAAATATAAAAGGCATCTGTTGATTAGAAATTAAAATTGACTTTAAGCTTTCGTTGGGAGAATATATTCAAGGACAGTACCAAAAATGTCCCTAAAGTATCAAAATGTGTGTTAAAGAAATCGAATAGGCTTTACAAATTTGGAACAATTTCTTCTAATATTCTCTTAAAAGTAAAATATGGCGAAAAAAATACGTGAAGGTTAAAATATGCAGAAATATCCACAAATAAATCGATGCCAAATTCATAACAAGTTTCTGAAAGCGATAAGTATTTCATCTACACTTCTAGAGGTTGCAAAGAAAAATATATGTTATTGCAATTTACTTTCGTACCAAGTGCAGAGTTTTAAATATCAAATTTCTTAAGTCTGCTAAAAAATTAAGAAGTTAAGACATTTTCGGTTATTTATTTATCTGCTAGTTCTGGATTCACACTTTGCCAGAAATATTTTAGGATTTCATGTGTCATAATATAAGATTGTCATAATGTTAGCAATGATCCACTTCATAGAAAACATAAAATAACAGTTTCATAGCGACTAATTCAAATTAACAAAATATCCCAGCAAAATCTTGGTAATAACTTCGATTAAAAACTTTCCAGTAGTTCAAGAATTACTTATTAGTAAATGAATAAGCTATTTTTTTTTAATGTTGCGGTAAAAGAACATGTTTTGATGAAAACTATTTTTAATTTCGTAGTAAAAAAGTTGTGCAATAGACCAGTGAGTAAAACAATCGACGTCAAATACAACAAAAATTTCAAAAGCCCGAGCTCAGTACCCAGAGCAGACATTTAATTTTTAATGGTCGCTTGCCTTCAAACTAATGATACGAGTAATAATGACCATGTTAAAATATTGAGGTAAAATACCAAAGTAGAAGTAGTGACTTTGCTGCCACCAAAGTTTTTGCTTGGATGGTTTAAATCAAACAGAAATATTTTGTTTAGCGGCATCTGTGTGGCCATAAGCATCAACTATACGAGTTTAATAAATCGAGCTTGAAATATTTAATTTGAAAGCGGAGTTTTTGCACACATAATTTACATAAAATTTAAAAAAATTTATATCAGCAGACTACGATCGCTTGGCGTTGTTGATTTTTAACTTTGCAAAATTATGCCTCAAGCCCTACAATTTATTTAAATTTTAAACATTTTCAAAAAAAAATATAAACAAAATTAAATACGAGTTTAAGGCAACAAGAAAAAAGTTAAAAAGAAAGTGTTAATAAGGTGACAAGTGGTTGCATTAAATATAATTACTGGTTTTTTGATTTCGTAGAAGAGCAGTGCGACATTTTAATTGGGCCAGTTGTCATGTGTCTCTCACATATTATTTAATTGCTTTATGTTTGCTGTTTCATTTATATGACATCTGATAGATGTTTTTTCCTAATTATTTTTCTTTCAAAATTGTAATGAAAATGTCTACTAAGTTGAAACAATTAGTTCTGCCGCTGTAACTTTTAATCAACTTCTCACTTACATTCGAGCGTCACACTATCGAGAAGCAGCCAAGCGGGTCAATATTTTTAATAAAAACAAACCAAATGACCGTAAAAATCTTGCTTATTTGTTCTTCTTTTTTTGCAGTCAGCTTCAAAAATAAATCAGAACTACGACTACAAGCGAATAGAAGTGCCAGCAAATATGGGTGAATAAAACAGTTTTGGAATAATCATTGATTTTAATGAGCCTTTATTATTTATTAATGAAATTTTTTGGCATAGAAAGTTCAGACCTCTGTATTACATAACATGTATTTTTTCGCTGTCAAAAACTACCAAATATTGCTTTATTTAACCATTTTTAAATAAACACAAGCTGCAAAGGCTTATTAGTCTAGTGACACTATTCACTAATCTAAGTGGTCACATATGACATAATCATCAATTTTTTTCCTTGTTAATCTTTTGTAGTTAATCGCTTGTCGCTGTGATTGTACTTCATTGTCACTCATATTGCTGCAAAGCAAGGTTTTTTCCATATAAAAAATTTCCAACGTTTGTCATTTTCTGCATCATTATGAAAAAAAAACGTGGTTTGTCTGATAAGTTTGTGCGACATTACGACAAAACTTTTAAAATGTTATAAAAAGTTTTTAGCTAGAACGCAATCAAACCTTGGAATTCTCATACGTTGCAGGCCAGCGGGACAACAAGCGTCACACGTTTGTGGTTAAACTATCAAGAGGGGTCTATTATGTATTTGCTTGTCGTACTGAATGTGTTTCTTTTTCCCATTTGTTTTAATATGACGAGTTTAATGTCACATTTTAGCCCTTGAGACAATTATTTTTTTCTTTTACGTAGAACTTTTTTTCTCATAATTTCACTTGAATGTCGTCTACAAATATGCAATGCACAGGCAACTTGTACATTTCTATGTATTAGAGAATAATTAGCATATGATATATTGCAACAGTATTATTAAAATATTTTCATTTGTAATATTTCCCTAACAATTGTTTACTTTGTCTGGAAGGGGTTTGTTTATAGTCGTTCAGTTGTAGTAACTTTGATGTCGTGATGACATCCAACAGGTGTGCATGCGTAGAAGTGTCTTAATTATATGCGCTTACATGGATGAGCATCTCAAGCGTTAAGTTTTTTTTATAGAAACAAAAAACAATTTTTAGAAAATGTCTCTTAGGCAATCTTAAATGCCAGAGTTTCTCAGGTTGAAATGGAATGTGAAAAAAATATAAATGGGAAAGATATTCGAAGATAAGGAGAGTTTAAGTTTTTTAAATTAATTAAAAAAGCAAATGCTTTTTGTAAAACAACAAGCAAAGAGATTTTTCAGTCTGTAAAAAACATAATATAAATAAAATTTTCTTAATTATTGTGTTAGATTTAATTAGGAGTAGTTTTAAGCAGCTTTAAATATTCAGTAAAGGAATTTGAAAAATGCTTAAATCTTGTTTTATCATTCTAAAATACTAATTCTAATTTTTTTAAAACAAGTCATTTAAAAATAACACAAGCTTAACATTTGGATGTATTTAAATCACCATCTCCTTCAGTGTCGCGTCATATTTTGTTATTATGGGACACCATTTATCAAGCAAGTGAACACATTTTTTTAATAAAACGATAGTCTTATAAGAATAATTTATGTCGCGGAGAACTTTTAGTGGGCAACTCCAGTTTTGTGGCAACCGATTTGATAGTTCTCGGCTGATTTAGCAACTTTTTTGGGATGGCAAATACATCCTCCAGCATCATTCAGGAGCAATATTCTCAAATTGTTCAAATCTGTTTTCAATTCGAGAAACCCACATGCATTGATATGTTCTGTATAGAGATAATTATTAGCAAGCCACCGATTGGCGAGTTTTATTGATCCACATCTCTTGAAAAATTATGATAGGGAGAAGATTCTCTTGGGTACCTGTCATGATGACTTAACCTTCTTCTGGTTTTACCGACGACTGAAAGCAGTTCACATCCTTCATGCCTTAAGACTCGCAGGGGTTTGAGTTATATAAGCACTCACAGCACTATCGGCAGATATGTATGTTGAAGCACATAAGTAGGATCTCTTCGCATGCCGAAATTTATCACAAGGTCATACACCCAGCCTTCCTGCCGCATTTTTGAAGTGTTTTGAAGTGTAGCAAAAAATTACGAAAAATTTAAAACAAATTTTAAATTTTAGACATTTTTGTTAATATTTACCAAAAGTATGATCAGATCAAAAGATAATTGAAGTTAAAATTTTAGTTGAAATTGATGTCTGATTAAATAATAATGACTGACGAATAACGATTCTTCGCATATTTGTCAAGGTTTCTTTCCAAACTACTATTAACTGCATCTTCCAAGTTTAACTTCTTTTAAACTTCCGAACAAAAATATTTAAAAAAAAGTTTGAAGTTAAAATAAATAAAATCTTTTGAATTTAACTAAAGATTCTGCAATATTCAGCGAAAATATAATAAATTCGAAAAGTTAGAAATTTTAAAGGCCCAACGAAAGAACGCCCCAGAAAATGAAATAACGCCCAAGGAAAAAATCAAAGGATTGTCAATATTTTTGTTTTTTTTTTTGTTATTTAAAATTTGTCTTCAGAGAAAATTACTAATTTGAAATAATGTCCGAAAAAACGAAATAACACATAAAACCTATCTTATTTCAATAAAAACTTAAGGCAGTCGGACTAAAGGATTTTTTTCTTTGTAGTGTTTTGAACATTAGCTTGGCTGACAAAGAATTTTTTACATAGCCAGCCTTAAGCCGGGCTTAAGGGATTTCACTCTTTGGCCTCGTTTAGTTAAGATTTTCTGTGTGGCAACAACTGGGCGGGCGCAAGCACTTTCTTCTTGGGGAAGTCTTATTTTTTAAACTATAGTGTTAAAGGCTGGGTATTAGGGTGGGTCGACTTAGGAATCTATATTGTGTCATCGATTTTTCGATAGCTTTTGGCTTGTGAAAAAAAAACTATTTTAAAGGTCTTTTATTTGGTAATAAAAAAATCGGTTGTTTTAATTTTTTTAAATAATACCTTTCCAAGGTGAAATTTATTTTCGAATTATTATTACTTTGAATTATTTTTGATGAAATTGAATTATTTGTTAATGAAAATTCTAAATTTGCATTAAAATTTGGGAGCCTCGAAAATGACTTTTTTGATATATTCCGCTTTTTTCCTCACGCCAAAAGCAATTGAAAAATCTATGGCACACTATCGACAAATTTTTCTCCTTACAAATATTATAAATTTCTAATATGAAAATATCAAACTTCTGATGAAAAATAAATTTTTAAAAATATTTTTATAAAAGAATAAATAGTGAACTATTATTTATTATTCATTTCGAATCCTTACTTTTAATCGTTAACATCTTTTTAAAAAGTTCAATATACAATTTAAGAAATAAAATTTTATTATTTATTTTTTGTTTTATTTTTTTTACTCTTAACTGTAGAAGACTCGTGTATTTTTAATACAAAAATATTATAATTTTTATGCAAAATAAATTCAATAAACATTTTAAATAAAAGATAAATTCTAAACTTGGTGCGTTTTTTGCTTCATTTGGGTGCGTTTTAAAAGTTTAAGTTTGACAACGCTACTGTATGAATAATGTAAAAAAATTGGGTGATTGTTCATTGGGTCGTTCAGCAGTATAAGACATTTGGGGTTTGTTCATGGTGAACAACTGTCAAATTTTTGTAAAATATTGAGGTAACCAAAATTCGGGCTTGGAGTGATTTTACATAATAATTAAGTAACCAATTTTTTGGGTGATTGTTCATTTATCTTATTTCAATTGAAAAGTAAAGTTTGTTTTGTGAGTTAGCTTCGCTAACAACCGATGTTCTGTCTGCTGTGGTGCTCAAGGATTGTCTCCTCTGTGGTCTTTCGTCATTTCCAGCATAATGTTTTCTGTATAGCCGGCCTTTGATCTGACTTAAGGAGTTTCTTCCCTCGGCGCCTTCTCTAAGTAAAAGCTTTTGGAAACATCAGAATTCGGTTGAGCTTAAGGGCTTTCTCTCCTCGCTATATCGAATAGCGGCTTTGCTGGGTAAAGATTTTTCGCTAAAGTGCAAATGGCTGAAAACAACAATATAAAGAAACGTCCAAAATTGTTGGGTGATTCATCACAGTGAAGAACCACCTATAAAACTGGGTACAAACGCAAATTGTAAAGTAAACAACAAAATTTCGAAATGAAATAAGACCCAATTAAGTTAGATAACATTCAATTTTTAAATATTGCAATTTTATTGGGCCTTATTTCATTTTTCTGATTCGGCGTTATTTCATTGGGCCTTATTTCGTAGCCCCCTTCGCTCTGTGTGCATGGAAGTTAAAAGATGTGTATGTGTGTGTACATTTAAATTTTTGACTGAACTCAGCAGTAAAAGAAATGACATGAAGTAATCACAATAAATAGTTTCTAATGGTTTTGAGTAATGGGAGTTTATTTTTAAGACACATATGTCTATAATAACTGTCTGTGACTGTGTGCGGTTTGTACCTCTTATATAGAAAACTAAAAAAACTAATATTGAAACTTCAAAAATAGTTTTTGCCTTAAACCACATTCTACTAAATGATCGTAATGAGTTGCGCATGCGTGTATTGTTTTCATTTCATTCTACCTTCTTGTTGTTGGCGTTTAATGTACGCTAAAGATTTTTATATCGCAGCAATATTTTTCTATTTCATCATATTGTTGATAAATGAGAGACGATTCTTTGGCTAAGCAATTAAATCCGACGACAAAATGTTGGCGAAGAACCTCAGAGGTCTCTGCTCTGTTCTCTGCTCTAAAAACAAGATTGCTTTTTCTGGATTTTTTTATGTCATTAATTAACAGACTTAATACAAGGGAGGAGTAAATTCCTTGAAAATATACTTGAACTGTACTAGTAGGTCTACTTTCATGACTATTACCTTTCTTTGTAACATCTTTCCAAAATGGGCGTTAACGTTTTCTTTACCGGGCACTTTCAAAAATATCATTTAATCACTTTTAATTTGTAACAATTTATTATGGTAATTTTGGTGATGGATTAAGGTGATCATTATAAAAGTGATTTGGAGAAAAACCGAAAAATAATTTTTCTGTTCTCTTTTAATTAAAGCCGGTGTGTAATGCTTTAATATTATTTTGATAGATTGTGTTTATGGTTAAAATTTGATTATATACACATATTATTATTTTTTTAATTTATTATAGTAATAATGTTGATTTATAATGATTTGATTTCAAATAGTATATTTTTAAATAGTTTGGTTTAAATAACTTTAACATATATACACATAAACTCCGATTAAAATGTAACAATAATCATTCGCAAAAAAAATAAATAAATGTACTCTTAAAAAATAACTTACATTTTTGCTAGTTTTTGTTATTAATTTTTTGAGATAATGAACGTACGTATTTTCAGAGATAAATGACAGTTTTTAAAATTAACAAAAGAGAAAGACAACGAATGACCAACCATATTGAACAAAAGAAAAGCTTTTGAACACATCAATTTGACCCGAATGAGCAAGTAAATTTCAATATCGGAATTTCAAAATACCATCGAATATTCATTATTTTTTGTATTTATGTTGGTATATACACGAAACAGTTCTTTTTAAGTATGTGTTTGTGCTATTTTATAAATATATTTGGCATACAGTGTCCCACATAAGTAAACAAGTTTTTAAACATATTGAACGCGAAATTTCTTTAACTGAATTCAAAAACCAACAGCGATGCGAAAAACTTCACTGATGCCTAGTTTAGATAGAAGCTGAAGAAAAATTATATTACATTTTTTGTAGCTCCTCATCGGGAATTTCGTTTGAGTTGTCATGAACGTGCTCGTAACATAGCGTGTGAAGAGGGGAAATTCATATCCTTAATATAAGAACACAGTTTCTTTTAACAAAACTATTTTTTAAACTTCATTTATTTTACTTGTTTACTTTTTCTTGTCAAACAAAACCAAACAATGTTCGGAATATTTCGTTATTTCGCAACGAAATTCTTGTGATTAAAAATATTATGTAAAGTTTGAAAATAGAAATTTATTTGTTTACACAGTACAACACATGAATTTGGGTCTCAATATTGAGAATTGCACGTGAAAGTAGCTTCAAAAATAAGAACTTCTGCATCATTCGTTTTGCCAAGTTGGCTGCATAAATAATTTAATGGTCATACGAAGGTTTTTTTTTTGTTCCAGGTGGATTTTTATCACTTTTTTCTGTACTTGTTATTTTCCATATGGAAATATTCAATGTTCGTCCGGTTTTAAAATGTAATTATTAATTATTAATGAAGCCAACTTGACAAAACGAATGACACAGGATTTCTTATTTTTGGGGCTACTTTTACGTGCAATTCTCAGAATTGAGTCCCAAATCAAAGAGCTGAAAAATGTTGTACAGTGTAATTTATATATCTTGATTACAAATTACATGATATATAAAGCAGAAAGAGTATCAAGGCACGTATCACTAAGCAAGGAAGTTAAGGTAAGCACCTATAAAACGACAGGAAATATCAGGTACAAATTTTTTAGAAACAAGTTAATTGTCATCGGGAAAGACTATAAACAAATTTAATTCTTTTTTAAATAAAACTTTGGATTAAAAAACCAAAGAGATTTCGTAACAAAAATCACATTAAATGAGAAAAAATTACTTCAAATGATTAAAGCTGACGGCTAACATTCGCAGCAAAACTAAGAAAATAATAAATTTAATATTCAGTAAAGTATTTTAAAAGTTTTATTATTTCAATTGAAATATTTTTCCATATCAATCGTTCAATTCACAAGCTCGTATTATCGTCGTATGAGTTGTGTAATCGTCTAATTATACAGTATTGTATTTTTGTTGTTGGTAATTTTCATACAAAAGTGTGTTATAATTATACGTTTGAATTTTATATATTTTATAAATGGTTGTATTGAGGACAGGTATGGAAAAATTCTATTTGTAACGCGAAATTCCGCCAAAAAGTTGCAAAATTTAGAAGAATTCGTAAAATCTTCTAAAACGAGATAGAAATGCAAGGAATGTAAATAACTCGCAAAAAACTACAAAAATGACGAAAATTCGCAATAACTTCCAATCATTGAGGAAGATTAAAATGTTTAATATCATTTAAAAGTCAGTGAAACAATAAAAAATAGAAAAAGTCTCCCCATTGTAGAAACGCGAAATTTTGCAAAAAGTTGCAAATTTTTGAAAAAAAGTCAGAGAAATTTGTAGTCATGTATTCGTGTAGCCTGCTTTCGTGAATGTGTTTACACCTTAATTTATTTTTGTACTTGGTAAGTTTTGCAATAGCTAGTGATATTTCCTCCGGCGACATCATTTATTTTTATTTATATTAATAAATTTTATTGCAAAAATTATAAGTGCCTAAGTTGAATAATAATTAAAAATTGTTGTCAAACTCACTAATTTCACAGACTACATTGAATTGACATTTAAAATACGACACAACAAATTTGTCTGTTCACAAGCCCATAAACAAATATCGTCTTTTTTTTTTTAAACGATAAGCCATACGACTGAGCTTGTGAATTAAACAAATATTTTACAATACAAACTAAAAATTAGTTGTAATTCAATTAATTAAAAATATACAATTTTTGTTTCATTTGATTATTTTTCGAAATAAATTGGTTGTTAGTGATTGTAATCCAAAGTGATTATTATATGGCCAAAGTTCGTAACATATTATTAGTCAGAAAGAATTGGACATGATACAATATTCGAAATGAATAAGGGTAAAATGAACAGCAATTAGAACAGAAAAAACGTTGTTTTTCGGAAGCCGCTACACTCCTATCACGAGTGTTTATGTGCATTTCCATGTATCCACTACTGTTTAGGTGGCTCGGTTAAATTTGTTTTCATATTTTTATTCATACAAATCGCTCGAAAAAGAATACGAGAATTATTTTCATTGTGGTAGGTATTATTAAATGTCTTAAAGCAAACACAACTTCACCACGATCAATATTATAATTTTACCACCACTAATTAACATTAAAGTAACCCATTGCTACATGTTGGTTTTATCTTATGCACCATTTTCCTTTCTAATTTTTATGGGTTTTATTTAAGACAAACTGTTCTTGGTTTCATTAAAAGTTAAGTACGTTTGTTTTTTTTTTTTTGTTTTTTTTTGACACCTGGTTGAGTTTTTGATTTATTTGATTTTACGACAAAGTACAGCAATTATTGCCGGGCTCACCCCAGCAGCTATTTGTTTATTTAATTTGAATTTTTTCAATCTAAATTGGTTGTTGGTGGTTGTAATCAAAAACGATTATTATTATTTTTAATTTTCAAAAATTATATTTATAAAGAAAAAACTTTTGTTAATTTGCTTCTTGTCCGCAAAAAATTACTAAAAATAAAAAAAACTCAATTCAGTTTCAATGTGTAACAAACGTTTTCCCGACTTAATATTAATAGAAAAAAATTAAAAATATTTGTGTAGAGGTGATCTGAATTAAGATGGAAAAAAGCACGTTACAAATTCAAATTGAATTATACAACACATGAATGCGGATGGTGATAGTGTAGCGACCATCGAAACAGTACTGCCCGTTCTGGTACTGTAACTATATTTTGCTTGTTCTTTCTCAGTAAAAAAAAGATAATACAGTTCAAACTTTCAAATAGATAATTAAAAAATATTTTTGTGAGACACTGTTATACTTTATGAATACAGATAGATACTTTTAGTTTGATAGGCTGCTTGTTAGTATCTGCTTCGTTTCCGTCAATCACTTGTAAATTATCGAAAGATTAATCGTTTATTTCGGAATGGTGTGTTTGATGTTTTTTCTTTTGCTTTTTATGTTATTGTATTGGTGTTTGTTTTTAAGCCATTTTTTATGGCCACAAAAATTATATTTTTTGGTGAGACACATGTAACATTAGAATAAGTATGTGAACAATGAAAACTGGTACTTCAAAATTGACAAAAATCAGCTATAACCAATGTGACCGTCTATCGATCAAGAAGGATATTTATTGACACTCAAAATCAGTTGCTGTATTGGTAAATATGTGCAAAAAATAAAAAGCTTAAGAATGCTTTGACACTTGCACATTTGAGTTTAAAACAATTTTAAATCAGCAGTGGCATAATTCAGAAATAAAAAAAATATATAATTCAGACGTATAAGTAATATTTTATAGATTTCAGATGCTGCTCATTTCTATAATTAGCCTCGTGGAAAGAAGAAAAAAATAATATTTTCAATTAATACTTTTACCTTCTTCTGTTCGCCTCTAGTTTCGCCCCACAGTGGAAATTTTGAAACAATGTAAAAAGTGATTGTGTGCCAATATAATGTTGTGTCTTTTAAGTTGCTGCTTCTGTTTTTGAATGTCTGTCTCATTTATTATGCTCAACTACAAAAGCTTTCTATCAGTTGTTGTTACCTCTGCACTGTTGTTTAGCCGACCAGTTGATTTGATTAGTAATAGAGAGGGTATAGTGGGTAACTTTTCATCACAATCATTCACGCTCAGGGTTAAAGAGAGTTGCTCCTGAACGCGCTTGCATGACTTTGTATTTTATGGCTTGCGGTCACTCACGTGAGTGCAAACATATATGTATTAGCCACGAAGGCTGACGTCAACAACACCACAGTGAACAATTTCGACAAATAAACAAATTGAATTGTTGAATTTTTACCATTTTATGTTATTAATACAACCTTCAGATTTCAGAGTTTCTGTTTTATATTTAATAAAATCCTAATTAATTTTGAAAATTAAATTATGCGAAATTTAATTAAAAAATATAGTAATAAAGTTAGAAGGCCTGTTTATGTCATTCTTATAACGTTTCAGAAAAGAGCTAAAAATCAACGTATTGGAAAATATTTAAAATCTGCATACATATATTTTCTCTTAATTCTGACATCAAACAAGAAAAAATGATATCTCTGTAGGATCATTACCGCTGAATGTTTTTTTGGTCACGCTTAAGCACAATCACGAGATTGCTTGTACATGCATGCTTACAATCCCGAATACCCATCTCTAACTGGTAAGTAGTTGATGTTGGTTCGCTAGATTACGGGCTGATCCCTAATAGTACTTAAAATATATTTTTTTGTGGTTGTGGTATTTAGGGAAGTTTACCTTATATATTCCGCAAAGCTAATCGTTCTATATTATCTGCGGGATGTTTCAATGTCTTGTAAAAAAACTTATTATAAAAATTCTAGTAAAATGGTGCGTCTAGATTATTTAAAAGCAAAACTTATTCAGAGTACATAAAACTAGATATGACACTTGGAGAACCTACCCTTTTTATTTCAAGTGTTATTATTTTATATTTTGAACTCTTTAAATGACCATTTGCTTGGAAAAAAGTGTGCAAGTATTTTGAAAGACATTCTCCTGCCACTCTTCAAGCGTGTGTGAGTGAACGTATTCTACTGTTAAATTTTTATCATTTTTCTTTTCTTTCTAAATTAATGACTTTCGTTACGCTTTCAACTGATAGTAGATGTTTTATTCAAAGCTCTTTATTGTTCTTGTCGTTGTCATCATCATCATTATCATTCGAAAGTTACCTTTAGAGTTTAAGCTTTGTTTAATGTTCTAAGAGAAAGATTGTTTAACTATTACAGTAAAAAAAGGAAAAACTCCAATTATAATATGCAGCTTAAACGAACACAGTTATTTTGGCCATCTTACCCCAATTTTTATAGGGTGGCGAAAACTGGGGAAATATTATTGAATGAATGATTTGATTGATAAAAGTTAAAGTTAAAGTTACAACTAATTTCTACGTTTGTTAAACTAATTTCATTTCCATTGAATGTTTTGGTAAGTTTCTGTAACGTCGCCGGGCTACGCGGTGAAGAAATTGACAACATTCAAGCCGTCACATTAGAAACATATTATAACTCCAATACTAGACAAAAATTGTCGTAAATTCAACATTCCCATTCTAACATCTGAATTAATTTTATTAAAAACTTCATTTCCATGCTTCTGTATTTTTTAATTTAAATTTTCTATATCGATAGTCATACGTTGACAATCCTGATCCTGATCCTGAACTGATCCTTACAACGTTTCAGTTGATGAAATCATATTACTATTTGGCTGAAAGAGTTATTAGCTCCGAAATAAAATAGCTTCAAATTAATTAGTAGATACTATTAACTGATTTTGATTTTATTTATGTTACGGATACGAATTTTTCTTTAGCGATTTGCATAACCTTTTCTGTGTTTCCTGAAAATTAATAAAAATCCATATATGAGTTGTCAGCGCATGACCATCGATATAAACTTCAACGAACTCCAACCAAAGGAGATCGCTAATGCTAACGAATTAGGCAGCAGCACACTAAAAATATGTATTCCAAATCATTGGTGCCGCCAAAGTGACACAACAATTGTTATTATCCCCTGCAACCAACGTCGAGTCGGATTCCAATTGCAGGCGCTCATGACCTTGCAGCCATGCCAGCGATGATGACACTGTGAGCACTACTGCAGCTTCAGCGTTCACAATGCGACAGCGTAACGTTATCCAAACTGCACCAAACGCTTGATGCTGCAAATTAAGTTCCTCAGAATGGGATCAATGAGAGTTGGGCTACACATTCATGTTTCAACAAAACCAAAAAGTGTTGCAAAACAGAGAGTAAGTACTTGTACTTTACTCTGCTGCTGCCTAATTCAAGACCATTCCATTAGTACCGCGCCCCTGTGACGAAATTTACAATTTTTGATAGAAACGATTGAAAGAACACCCTATAATTTAGCATAATAGACATTAAGATTAAATTTAGAAAGTAAAATTATGATTTTATTGCGAAAAATTTATGCGTTTTCGTAATTTTTACAAAAACAACAAATTTTTCTTCTCTCAGACAGTCTTCGTAGCCCAAATTGAAGGGATTTATCTTTCATTATTGTTGTAATTTACTTCTATGAGTATTTACTTAATTCTTAGAGCCAAATAACACATCTTTTGAAAGAACCACTTAAATAACAGCGGCTTCTGCCATAAACTTTTTGTATTTAGGACTTCAAAAAACAAATTTCCGTAACAGCTTCTTGTTTCTCAGCGAAAACACCAGCAACATTAATTTTTCCATTCGTCATTATTCTCCTCATAATGATCGTCTTAGTTGCAATTGTGACAACGAATATTATGATTGTTGCTGATGTTAGTCAAAAACTCTCTGTTGTAATCTTTGACTCTTTACAGCTGCTTAATGGAATAAATAAGAGTGTTGGGATTTATTGAAGCCCTGCTGCATATTTTCATATGTTTTTTTCCTCATTCTTATAGTCAATTTTAATTTTCGATGTCATGGGAATTGATGCAAGTGATAAGCAGCTCAAAGTTTAGCCCCGAATAGTGTCTAGAAATCGGCTACGAATGAGTGACTGACTGATGCATCAACGTAAATGTTGCACTTGTTCACTTTGACTTCTGTTTTATTGTTCCATTTTTCTTTTGATTCTTCTTCGTTCAGTATTTTGTAGTCATTTTAATCTGATCGAAAATAAAATCTTTTCTCCAGCTTCTCTTTTGTTTTGATTGTAATTATTATTAGTAATGGCGCCGCCAGGGATTTTTTTTCTTACTTTATTCTTTAACATCTTCATCGTCATCAGCGTACGTGTTCAGGTACTTTGTCAATAATTTGTCACAATTGTGTCAACGTTCATGTTGTTGCTGCCGCTGCTTTTTGTTGTTGTTGAGGCTGTTCTTTAATGATTTGGCTGTTGTTGCTGCTGCTACGCCAACTAATGTTACTTGTCATGTTGCAATTAAGATCTTTTCTTATAGATTAGAAAAAATTGCTTTTAGTAACAAGTGACAACATAATCTGAAAGTCATCCTTGTTATTTTGAGGTTTGATGATCTTTACAAAAACAAAAAACCATAAGAAATATAGAAAAACGACCGACCGTAAGGGATTTTATGTTTTTGTGAAGAGTTATTGTGTGTTTCTTTTGTAAGTTAAGTAAATGTGATCGTAATCATTACAACACTTTGTTAATTTTATTGGTTAATTGAGGAAGTACTCAGTGCATTCAGTTTTGGTTATAAATTCGATTAACATAAAATTTGAAAGGTTTACAAGGTAATTTGAAATCACTAGATTTTAGTTTAGTTTAAAAAAAATATAAACTAAAAGCACGGCTAGAAGAATTTAAGAAAGAATATCATACGGAAGAAATATTTATTACAATTTATATAAATAATATTTTGTTATAGTTTTGATATCCTATAATAGGCTTCTTCTTATTAAGTTTAATAATTGTAATAATTTATAAGTTTCGCAAAAATTTGGTTAAAGATTCTCCGATGATCTGCATCAATTTCAGTGCATTTGTAACAAAATTTAAATTACTAATTGAAATAGCAAGTAACAAACTAAACGATATATTAACTTTTATACGCGTATAATTCTTATTTTTTCGTTATTACTTTATGCCTTTCGTAATTAAAATTAATATCTAGTTTAATTTTTCTAAAACCTTATTAGTAGACATTTTCAATAGCAACTAATTGGTGTATTTAGCTGAAAGTTTTTTTTAGCAAGTGCTCTACAAAGGACATCACAAGCAATTGCCTTGCGCTTATTATCAGCCAACTTCCGGTTGTCAAAAATCATACAATTGCCGCCTGTCATAAATTCACTTTAATCGCAAATGCATACACAAAATTTCCAGCAATTTCAGATGTGCAGATACGCTTAAAATTATTACTGTTTCTGGTGCAACGTGCAACGTTCTCTGCATTCGTACTCTAAATTACAATTTCAACATGTTTGTAAAGTAAGAAAACTACAAAAAAATAAGTTTATATATTTATGTAAGTAGAAGGCATGAAACTGCAGGCAGCTACAGATTAAGAAAAGGAAAAAAAACTGCAAATAAGGAATAAAATCGCCGTCTGAACTCACAGTTGGATCAGTTTTGTTTTCGTTTCTTTTTCTACGTTTATTGTCAGGTGCTTACAGTTCTCAACACAACAACGAGTAGGCAACGCTAACAAGATCAGCATTATTTAAAGTCTTTTTCCTTTGTTTTCTTACAATTGCCACAAAATTTTCTACAACTTGTAACCATGAGTTTTATGACCGAAAAAAGTAAAAAAAAAACTACTTACTCAGTTTAAACAGCGGATGAACGTGTCGCCTTTGGCAATTCGCAAACTTTAGTCACTTCCACAGAAATGCAGTAAAAAATATTCAACTTACAATCCTACTGAAAGTTTTAAGAAAAATTACGCTTTACACTTATTTACTAACTTTGATCAGTTGGTATTTCTAAGTGACCAAATGTCTAGTGATGGTGTGACTAGGGGACTGGTCACAAGCTGCAAAAGCCATGAAAAATCACAGTTGATGTATTTCTATTCATATTCTAGTTAACTTAAGTTGAGTTATTACAATACTCGTGATCATTATTATTGTTATTTTTTTTAAATTTAATTACAATTGGCCACTTCAATGCAGTTTCGATTCAATTGTAGTTAGTCTATATTGTATAATATAGTCCAGCAGAATCCCGGTAATTCGTACTTCTGTAAGATTTAAGTCCGTTAAAAGATATCGCTAAATCAGAATAATTTCATATATTTTGGAACCCTCGTTAATTGGAATTGTATCCAGCGGTCGACACAAGCGAATAAATACGATAAAATACCAAAACAAAAAACATTGTAAATAATGTACTTAAAGCTATTTCTCATGTCTATGCAAAATCAAATTGCACAAACACACATACACACTTTGTTTATTGTTCAAGCAAGTTGATGCTGATACATGCATGTGTAATAAGTGTGCATGTGTTAGTAGCATTTCAAACGCTTATGCCTCCCTAAATATTGAACCGATTTAAATATAATTAAGGTTGTTTACATCAATGTAAACACCCGTTTTAAAACTTATAAATCTTTCCAAGATCCGTTCAATATTACGGCCGTAAGTATATAAAAAAAGTGTTTACCTATTAATAATATAGATTATACTGTTATATTAAAATTGTGCACTAAAAGGTACTGTCGTAAGACCATAAAGAAGCACTCAATCGTAGATTGGCTATGTTGTCTGGTGGAATCAGAACAGAGTTTGTAAACTATAATTAAACATCAACAAAATAATAAGAATTTTTTCTGGCATCGTCATATATCGTCTGAACCACAATATGATTCGATTGACCAAATTGCATCCCTGTTCAACATTGCTCTTAAGCTAAGTCTCCATCGCTGAAAAAATATTAAGTATATAAATACAATTTATAAAAATATAAATTTGTGGCGTGTATTGCTAAATCTGGAATTGTCTTAAAAAATTTTAAATTTTTTTTTATTTTTTTTCATTTAGCATTTTAGCAATCGAGACTTTGCTTTATTTAGCAAAAAAAAGTTACCATAGTTGTAACTATTTCTACATCTGGTGAAACATCGATGAGTTTAACATTCAGTTGTTATGTGAAGGAAGTGGTCCCCAGAGTTGATCGGTATACGATTAAAAGGTTGTCCGTATTATTTGTTGAAGACAAAATTTTTACAATATTTAGTTCTTGTAATTGGAATACAATTAGCACAATTCAGAATGCGGTTCAAATGATCTTGTATCGTAGCATTTGCAAAGTGGTGTAGCATATTTTTACTCTACACTAATAAAATAAAAAGATCTGCACTTGCTACTCGTGTATAAATAAACAACACAAAAACCTGTAGTTTACGTTTACACTCCATTTTACAACAACCAATTGAGAGAATTCAAAGAAGACTGAGCGAACTAAAAAATTAAGTGATGAATTTCATGTTTTGCAACATGTTTTTAGAAAACAGCGTTCATAATTGATTGTAAATATTTACAATTGCATAAATTTGCAATGTCAAATGCACAACATTGTGAATTGGGCTAATGAAAATGATATGCCTTTGCAAATATTTTTGAATTTTTTCTGAGTAGCTACGAGAAATTAAGATCATGGTAGCTGGAAGTGTATTATTTATCTGGCGCAATCAAGGCGGATTTTTGGTCTGTAAATGGTGTCGAGAAAACACTTGACTGCTGGACTAATTACTTATATATAAAATTCTTGTGTCAGGGTGTTTATCTTTGAACTCCTTCAAAACGAAGTTTATGGAATTTTCTGTGACTATTTGGTAGGCATGAGAATAAGTCGTAAATTTTTGTTCTGTGGGCGGAGGGGCATGGCAAAGTAAAATCTTAATATTATACCACAAAAGTTCGCTATAAATAACTCACTTTCTCAATGAATTTAGCAGAAATTTAGAACATATAATGTACGCAACCTGGGCAAGGCAGTAAAATAATTTGCAATGGACCCTTCTACGCCCATTTTTTCTTATTTATCTCAAAGTCTTATTTACCATAATTTGTTATACATAAAAATTTTACAATCACAATACATTCGTCATATTTTAATTAATAACCAAAATGTTCACTAGAAGTAACTTATATTGCAAAGAAACGTTTGCGGTTCATTTAGTTAATATTAAAATATTTGCGGCAATCAACGCATGCTTGTATCGATCAAACTATTGCCAATTTTTAAATACTTTTCAAAAACATGTTTAGTCACAATAAACAAGCTCTTGTTTACAATTGCTTGTAAAACTATTGCAATTGTAATAATTTAAACATGGTAAGACTACAATAAAGGTTTTTTAATGTACAAAAATTTGTTTTTTGTTTGTATTCAAATACTTAGATATGAAAATTAATATCAGTATTTCATGTTTAGCTATAATCGAATAACAATTTCCGCTTTATCTAAACTTGCTAAAATAGTTTGATTATTTTGAAATATATTGTGATCATGTGAGCCTGAATTATGTTTATATTTTATTATATCATGTTTATATCGTAATATATTATTATTGTATTAGACAACGATATGGTTTTTAAAAGCATTAGTTTGATAATAATATTTGACTATAAAAATAATTAATTTTGCATTTATATTATGGCCAAGTTGAAAATAACTCCCCTAGATACTGTTGCCAGTCAAAAGTTGAGGCTTATGATCCAAAAGAGTCCTATCCATGACCTTTAATTAGGCAGCCGGAACGGCGAAGATCTGCTCTTTTTAGCCAAATTGAATTCCTTTGGTACTTCACTTTGGCAATAAATGACTATAAACTTTTATTAAAAAACCAATTGCATGTGCAAAAAAGAGTGCTTTAATTTTTTGTGATGATGATTTTTGTTTGTGTATGTTTGATAAGGAATATTACAGGGACTGTTTTGTAAGACGGGTGGATTGAATTCAAGCGATTTTCGGAAATAATTTATATAATGTAAATCAATTTCTGAAATGATATTTCAAACTCCAAATATGAATTGGAAAACCACTTTGAAATGCATTTCGGTACCGCTAAACAAATTCAACCACAATGTTAGTACGAGAAAATCTCTCCACATAACTCTCGAAGGTTCAAAAATGAGTTCACGGTAATCTGACTGACAAGTGTCTTTAGAGACTTAGAGCAGCTTTGCGAATCAACAACATTTACAAATTTATTTTTTCATTGAACTCTTTTTACCTTATACGATTATCATCAGGAAGCATATTGTCATCAAACTTTGTTCTGCTACACCAATAATCTTCCATATTATTCTTCGCCTTGGCTTTTTCCCTATACGAATTTTGGCTATGAAAAGTGCGAGAAAAATGCTTTCTTATCGCCTTGAATAGTCCTTATTAATCGACAGGGCTAATTCATACATTTTCATGTCCTTTGACTTGGATTTTTTTTAGTTTATTTAATTTTTTATATGGTAAATATTTTATTACTCTTTTGGCGTAATCGCATTGAATTGGTGTAATATCGCCGCTACCTTTCCAGTATTTTTTACTCTTTATTTTAAATAACAATTAAAAACTTGGTTAGAGGCAATGGAATTCTTCCAAATGAAATGACAATGCAAAAACCTCCATGTCTGTTAACCAGAAAATTATTTAAAAATAAAAAACTGGACAAAGGAGATATGTATATACGTTACAGTCGAATAAAAAAATTTAAAAAAGTAATAACTTTTATATTACTTACATATATACTTTACAAACAATAAGCAAATTCAAATCACTACCTCAAAACAAATTAATAACCAATAAATTAATTTAAACAAAAAAAGAAAACTGATTCGTCATATGCCGGCATTGGAAAAACTTAAAAGCGGATAAGTTTTCTTTTCATTCTGTTACAAGCATTTATTTGTTCCTTGTTTTTTTAATTACACAACTGACAATGCTCTGAAAAAGTCATCAAATCATTCAATCATATTTTATACATTAATATGATTACGAAAGTATCTGTGGTTGTTGTATGTTGTATGACAATACAAAATAATGCCGTTGCAATAATCATGGTAAATATTTCATTATTTTCCTGATTCCATCTTGCATGTCTTTGGCTTGTATGATTGCTGTACGTGCTGTGTTGAATTCAATTGTTCCAATGGCGACCGTATGGCGCCATCTGCAGCATTAATAAAAAGTGGAAAATTATAAAGTTTCTTTTTGTTCCTTTTGTGATACGCATAACATTTTTAATTTATATTAAGTCATCATCATTGTCACATATGGTTTGACGGAATCGATAACTGTTACGATGGTATAAGTAATGAAAAATGAATGAAAGAACAACAGTTTCTCTTATAAAAAAAATACTTCAGACATTAAATGATGAGATCGAGAAATCAGAAACTCATAAGTAAAATTTTGAAATTATGATAATTGTTAATACTTTAATTTAAAAATGCCGATACATAAAACTGTCTTATTCTGTAAGAATTAATCGATGTCACGTCAAGACAATATCAAAGAATTGTCGCTTTACTAATCGTTCTCAACAATAATTAGATAGTATTAACAGGCCCTTTCCGATCTCTACTTCTTAGATAGCAGTAAGTTTCTTCCAATACTGGCCAATTGTTGTGGACAACGACAATTTTTTTATATTAAAAAAAACAATCTATCCTTTTTTTTAACCCCTTACGGCCGTAATAGTGAACCAATTTTATATGTTTTTGAACAGCTTTTTACATTGATGTGCAGAATCTTAATTTTATAGGTTGGATATTTAGGGAGCTACAAGCGTTTGAAGTTGCTACAAACACATGCACTCTTATTACACATGCATGTATCAGCATCAACTTGAACAATAAACAAAGTGTGCATGTGTGTTTGGCCAATGTGCTTTTGCATAGAAATGAGACAGAGTTTTAAGTTGTTTATTTAGAACATATTTTGCTTTTTATTTTATCGTATGTATTGATGTATTTAAGTATTAATTTCTAGAATGCGGTCGATTAAGTCGGCCGCTGGATACACTAGTTACAAATAATACTTTAAACTGAAATCGATTTTTAGTTCTATAAATAATTTCACTGAAAATCAATTGTATAGACGACCTGAAAACCTTCTCTTGGAATGATTAAATAACTTAATACATTATTTTTTCGAATATAAAGTGGTGATGCTAGACATTTTCAAGACGTTCAATAAAGTGTTTTACAAAGTGAATATTTCAGCGTTACCGCAGGACTCTATTCTGCAGCAATTAGAAATCATATTCATTCAATGACAGACCCAACCAGTCGTAAATCGATCCATGAAGCAAAATTACATGATTAATGAATATCAAAAAGCAGCTTTGTGGACGGGATGCTATTTAGCCTAAAGCGTACTTCTTTCTGAATTAAATAATTGAACTTCACAAGCCTGATTCAATAACATCCGCTTAAGCCAATTACGCCACATTCCCTACCAGTTCAAGGAGTTGTTTGTTTTGCAGAAAATTCTGTTAATTTATAGATAGATTTTCTTAGAAACATGTTTTTTGTATTTAGAAACAGCATTTACACAGGAAATAGAAATAATTAGAAAACTTATTTTGGCAATTATTATCCTTGAACACCCCAAAAACGTTTTTTTTTTTATTGTAAATGTCCTTAGTTTAAGGCCTTTCGTATAAACAAGAAAACGCATAAAAAATTCCTGACAATTCGTGAAAGGAATATTTCAGAGTTTTGCGTTTGAGTCAAAGTACAATTAACGCGATGTAAACTGTGTATCATTGTTTCATTGCTTTTAACTACAATGAAAACTTATATCTTTTTAAAGACATTTATTTACAAATATGCACAATTTACACTTTGTTAAAATCGGTTCAGTATTTTGAGAGCTATAAGCGTTTAAAGTTTCTACTAATACCAGCACTTACTAAACGTGCATGTATCAGCTTCAAGTTGAAAAATAAGCGAAGCTGCCATTTGCGTTTGTACAATTCGCTATTGCAAAGTAATGACCCAGAGCAATTTCTATACATAATTTTTAAACAAATAAGCTTGAAGTTTTTTATTTATCGTATATATTTATGTACGAGGGCGGTTTGATATTAAAGCTACCTAGCGCTAGATGGCAGCAGAAATTGCGATCCGTCAAATGTCAGCTGTTAATATTTCACCCAAATTCATCGATTAGTAGTTTATTTGTTGTAGTCGTTTGAAGTAAGCATCTTTTGTGTTTGTTGAAAAATGGAATAAAGTGAATTTCGTGCAGTGATTAAACACTATTATTTGAAAGGGAAAATGGCGAAAGAGACAAAAGAAAAGCCCGATAAACATTACGGTGAGTCTGCTCCGTCAGATTACATGGTAAAATATGGTATTGCTGAATTTAAAAGCGGCTAAACAAGCACTCCAACAATACCATCAACAGGAAGGCCCAAAGAGGTGGTTACTGAAGAAAATATCAAGAAAATCCTCGATATCGTTATGAATGATCGGCGAGTCAAGTTACGTGAGATTGTTGAAATGGTAAACATATCATATGAACGTGTGTTCAACATTTTGCATGAATATTTGCATATGAAAAAGCTATCGGCATGATGGGTGCCGCGTTTGCTCAATGTCGAACAAAAACGAGTTCGACAGACCACTTCACAGCGGCATTTGAACATGATAAAGCGTAATCCTGTTGATTTTTGGCGTCGATTAAAAACTGTTGATGAAACGTGGGTCCACCAGTACACACCTGCTCCGAAGAAGGCGAAGACAGTGAAATCGGCCACTCTATTTTGGAATGCACACGGAATATTGCTCATCGATTATCTTGAAAAAGGATCCACAATCACAGGAAAGTATAATCGTGCATTATTGGACAAATTGATTGATGCAATCAAGTAAAACGACCACATTTAAAGAAGAAAAAAGTACTCTTTCTTCAAGACAACGCACCGGTTCACACAGCATTAGATACGATACGATCCATCCACCTTATAATGCACATTTAGCTCTTAGTGACTTTTTCCTGTTTTCAAACTTGAAAAAATGGCTCGCAGGAAAAAGATTCATCTCAAACGAAGAAGTGATTACCGAAACTAACGGGTATTTTGAGGGGTTCCCAAGATCGTATTATTCAGAAGGTATAAAAAAATTAGAATATCTTCTAAGTTTAGAAATAAATGGTTTTTACTTAGGTAGCTTCAATATCAATCCGCCCTCGTACATGTGTCGAATGCGTCGGCCTTTATATAAAAAGGCTAAAATTCATATTCGCTTAAAGTTATTTTCATATAAATATTTGTTGTTAATGTTTCTCTTACTAATTAAGCCATAATATTTGTCATATTGAAAGTTATGGAAGATGGTAAGATTATGTGCCACCTCTTTTGCATTTTGTTTCTTTCCGCTGTTCCATATGAAATGATTCATTTTGAAAAATATTTACGAATAATATACTAAATACCTTGCAACTTGTAACTGAAATTCTTAACGCTACTGACGGCAAAATAATATTGGCATCATATTTAAAAAGTAAAATCTTCAACGCAAATTTAAATGATACTGTTTTAAATTGCCAAACATGCTTTTAAGCAGTTTCTGCAACTTGTAATTATCCATATTAAATTACAAAATGTTAATACAAACAACAATATTAAGTTACAAATCATATGAAAATTATAAACTTTTAAAAAACTATTAAATTGCAACGCTGTCTCCCTAAACGAAACTTAAATGGGTGTAATCGTATGCAAACATTATTGATCACAATTGGTCAATTACATTTAAATAAGCAGTGTTTTTGTTAAATTTTTTTTTCACCAGAATGGTTGGCAGTTGGGCATAAACATCAAATATTTCACTAAAATGACTGAAAAGTGTGGAAACACCTCAAATAAAACTGTTGAAGATGCTACGAAAGCGAAAATCCATAAAATTTCAAAATGAATTCGACAGAAATACAAAGTCCTTAGGCAACCAGGCATATAAAAGTCGTTCAAGTTTTATTTGTTTTCTTTTTCAGTGCACTTGGACTCTTCAACTGAGCAGGACATCACACCCTTAAAGCATGTCGTCACATAAATTTCTGGGGAAGACACACGCCCAACTTTTAAGACATTCCCATTCGGTTATTCATTAATGTACGTTTTACATTGAAACTAAAGTAGTTTATAAATGAAAACCTACAATTATTGAAATGTGTTTTTGAGTTCCTTTTTTTATCGTTTTGCCTTTTTTTTTGATTTTACTAAATGTCTTTTGGACATTTCCATCTATTAATGTTTTGTGCTAGACATTTGAACAGACGTCAAACCAATAACAAATTCAGCTGCCGCGTATTAATATTGAGTCAGATTCATAACGACGACTGTCTTTCATTTCAGTTTTCTGTTCTAAATACCAAATTACTATTATTTTTCTTTTTACTATTTAAATGAACATTTTCACTGCGCCTAGTTATTTAGGTTTTTTTCCATTTCATATACACATTTTTCTTTTTCAAATACTGAGACGTTAAATGACGATTTGTTTTGCCATGACTATTTGGCCAACGCATCTAAAGTATTCTTCTAATATTGACTGACACTCTTCTTCAACTTCTTGTCTATTGGCGGGAGCAACGTATAATCTTGACTTTTACGTACATATAGAATTTTAATAAATGTAAGAGAGGTGGCGGCGGCCTTATTTAAAAATACAGTTGCAGTTGTGTCTTGCGATTTATATGAAGCATATACGTGGGTGAATTGAAAATTGTAACGAAAAAAAGGAATTGTTGTATGACCAAAATGTAAATCGTTTTAAATACATATTTTCAGAACTTTGGACACAAATAAATATGTAATGAACTTTGAAAATATCTTAGTAGCCAACTGAAGTTTGTCAGGTTATACGATAATATAAATATCAAATATATATGTAATATAAAATACAAAAATATTGTTCTTTTTCCAATTCCAATGATTGTTTTGTTATAAAAGAAAATACATTAGAAATCAAACAAGTTTAACAAAAAGGGTATTATTGTTTTATAAAAAACATTAACATTTACTTAAATGCATGTGTTCTCAGATCTATGCGAAAAATAAATAATAACTCCGTTTACATTTTTCAATAGAAATTTTTATTAATATTTTGTTTTCAATTAGATGTACCTTGTAAGATACACTATGCTCTCTCCGGTACCTGATATTAATGACAAAATATAATTTTTCATATATATAAGTAAAAAAATATACAAATATTTATTTTTATGGGTTGTTATAATTTAAAAAACAATTTTTCTCAGTCGTAAGACATATTCGTTCAACACCATTAAAAGTGATTTAGAACTAAAGTTACGGTCATATACGTTTAAAACTTTATAATTAATTAAAATGCACTATAATCCATATAATATTTTTTTTTGGTTATATTAAATATAACCATTAGCAATAGATTGTGACTATGATTTTGTTTATTTCTAAAAATTTAAGTATTTATAAGTTTCCCGTTATACAATTGCTCTAAATTAAAAGCTGTTGAATAAAAGTTGCAACTTTATGATAGCAAAAACGATTCTAAGCAGTAGTTTAAAAATTTT
Organism: Gymnocheta viridis; assembly: GCA_956483585.1. Lineage (NCBI taxonomy): Eukaryota > Metazoa > Arthropoda > Insecta > Diptera > Tachinidae > Gymnocheta > Gymnocheta viridis. The sequence continues at coordinate 41,980,764 of OY101441.1, forward strand.
CTTAGTTTTGCAAATAATTCAAGAAATCACATTGTTTTTTATGGTTGTATCTTTTAGGATACAGTATCAAAGTATTTCAAATCATACTTCAAAAGCGGCTTTTTGGTTTTCTGCTTTTTACATGAAGATGGGATATGAAAGTAATTAACTGGATAAATTTTATAGTGTTAAAAATACAACAGCTATTCGAAAACTTGTAATCCTTATGCTTATGGTACAAGATGCGCTCATCTTTTTTTATATAACACACCACCAAGAAATAGTTATTTCTTTGTGTTGTACAGTGTAATTAATATTTTTAAATAAGGTATTGTTATCAAATATTCTAAGCATTTACTACCCTTTGAAAAACAAAGCTTGAAGAAATTATTTTTATAATTAATTGTAATACGACCAGACATATCGTCCGTCCCAACGTTATCTTTACGTATCTTCAAAAAAATATTCTTTGGGAAATGGAGTCTAAAATTACAACAACAAAAAATTATTAGACTATTCGAATTTGCACTAATTCCCGGCCACAAGTTCAGTATCTTAAACCCAATTCACACACATCTGTTTTGACTCGTCAAGTCTTAAGTTAGCTTCGGGACGACGATATGAAGCATTTGATAACCTAAAACAATAGCCTTATTATGTATTTTTGATATGTATTTTTTGTATACTATGTATTTTTTGATACTCTAAGACCTTGTTTTTATTTGCGTGTATGAAACCAACGAAACAGTAAATCTAATAGAGAAATAAACCACTTCTCATGAGGTCGATGAAGCAATGACCGAAATGTTACGTATATATTTCACAGCCATCATGGCGACTATCGGCGAACTAACATATAACAAGGATACAGAATTTAAGGCTTAGAAGGTACTAAATTCATCATAAACATTTGTGCGAAATATCGGAATATAATAATAAAACGAAGAATAGAAATATAAGTTCCTAAAAAAACCTGATGTTCGATCAATGATATTATTATACTTTTTAACCAACACAACTTCAGAAGACGTTTTGGCTCGCTCCTAGAAGAACCCATGGTCTTAGCCATGAGACCTTACAATATTATTCTAGTATACTATTCTACGATACCAAGTCATATAAAACTGCAATTTTCAATTATTTGGAAGTTAATATTTGACCTGTTTGACACTGCTGTAAAAAGTATTTGACAACTTGAGCTTCCAAGCCAATAGCAAAGTCCATAAGCGGAATTTTTTAAAAACACACGTATTTGGTAAACAATTAGACTACCATTTTTTTTAAATAAAACCATTCTTATTGCCATTCATGTACTTCATCTAACAAACTCCTTTAAAAGAAAGGCCAACAAAAATAAAATATGTGTACATTGACAAAATATTTTATAGGGTAAAATTCATGATTGTTGAAATTATTAATTGAAATTAAAATTTTTCACGAGAACGCTGATGTAGGAGTGTTAAGTCCCCCGAAAATACTATGACTATTTGTGCTATTATGTTGTCAGAATAATCAAATAAGCTTTTCATTTGATTCCATAAAAACCATCACATTTTCTAAGAAAGATCGTTTCCTAATCAAATAATTGATTTAATATAAAAATGAAATTAAGGAGCAAAATACACCTTTGGACTATAAAACCAAGAGTTTACTTAAGAATAATCAAAGTGACTTAGAAACTATTTTAAATTAAATTTGCAATGCACCCACCTAATCGGCTACAGCTCAAGTTGTGATAGTTTTCCACCATGTCGTCCAGCAAATTCTCTCACACATTTATGACTCAAAAAGGAAGAAAAAGTTTTAAAAAACCCAAACTCATACCATTTATTAAACGGCGTATAATAAATTTAAGTCGTTTTAGTCGTTTTCTTAAATGTATGTGAATGTAAAAACCTGTAATTTTGACGGCAATTATCTAGCGATAAAAGTCCAAAAGGAGGTTTTTCATTTATACAACAACGACAACAATAACAACAATAATAACAGCTACGGCAGTAACGCATTCTACTCCATCCACTACCAAATGCGGTGCAATCAAGCCCACGAAAAAAAGACACTTAAGCCAAATAAACAAACAAAAGTTAAAAAAAATTCATTCATTAGAGTTTTATTTTCTATTCTGTATTGAGGTGAATACGAACAAGAATGATTTTTTCCCCTTTCCTTTTGACCATAAATGCAGCTGTTTTTTGGTTGGCTGTTGGTTATTTCCTCACTCACTTAACCCAACTATCGCTGGACGACCGGCCGACCGACCGTCTTTATCTGAGAAATGTTTAAGATTATTTTGTTACACATTTTCGTTTGTTTCGTTGTGCTGCATAAAGAGTTTTAAATGGGTTGACTTTAAATGTTTAAGTTTTTATTATTACTTATTTGAAAATGTGTCTAAAACGGCAGTCAGTCAAGTCACTATTAATACAACTGGCCAATGGTAAGAAAAATGATATTTAAGAAAATTATAGGTTGAAATTGAACGATTTTTATAAATAATAATTGCTGAAAGGATCATTTAAATTTCTAATGTTTTTTTTTAATTCTTGAAGTTAAACTAAAAATTAGGTCCTGGCTACAATTTTTATCAGTTTATTAGAAACTATTAAAAGAGTTAAGCATCGTTCATTTACTAGAAGATCATGCTAACCCAAAAAATTGATTTTTGAATTATTATTTAGAGATATTATTAAAATTAAAATATAAAATTTCTTTTTGATCGTAATACATTTTCGTATTGAAATTCAACAAAATAAAAATTGCCACATGGATATTTTGTGTTCAAACAAATTTTTCGAAATGCTCTGGAAAATTTTAAATCGTATTTGTCACTTACTAAAAATAGAAAATTTAAAACTATGTAAACACATTCCTTGACTGTTATGAACACCTCTTACTTAAATTGCCCTAAACTAAACTCGTGTATTTCAATACAAAAAAAAATAATTTCGTAAAAATATCATCAATTTTTATGGCACTCATTTGTTACTTATTTGAATTTGTTCCTTTATTTCTTGCTGGAGACAACCTGCTGTGCTATTTCTTTAAAACAATTTCTGTTAAACAATCAAAAGTGCTTTGAACACTTCGTTAATACTTGAACAACACCTAGATTTTATTTGGCTGATATAAACTACAAATGTTGCCGATGTTCATGTGGAATGGCATGATCACATCTTCGACAATTTCTTAACACTTTTTGTTTAACTTGTCCTATAAACTTTTTTCTCATTTGTTCTATTTGTGCTATTGTAAGTATTTGCTGTGTACTTTGGTCATCTACAAATGTACTGAGGCACAGATCTGTACACATTTAAGTTTATTTTTCGGAGGCCATCTGTTAAATATCATTCGCACTTTGTATTGTACAATGTTGTTTAAATTTTTTTAGATTGTTTTTTGATCATTTTTAAATATATATTTTTTGTATACACTTCGTTTTTGTCTATATAAATGTGATTTGAATTTTTTTCTTAATATCTAAACAAAGATACTCACAAACAACAGACGAAAGAATCAACAATAGCAACTAAAAAGATTTTAGAAAATCACACGAGACGCTAATGTGATCAACGCGAAACCAATTAAGAGTAATAAAGTAAAATTAAGGAAACAAATTCGAAATATTTATTAAAACTTAACAGCAGATAAATAGAAGTTTTAAATTAAGCGTGAACTTTTAAAGGCACATATTAAATTAAAGTAATGTTGAATGTTGCACAAAGTGGACGAAAAAATTGGCTTGCGCAATGGGAAATAAGTTATTATATTTATTTCGAAATCGTTTTTGTTTTTTTTATATTTATTTTAAAAAACATCGAGCAGCTGTCAGAAACAGGGAACGAAACCGACATGTTCTAAAATTTCCAACAAAGATTAATATTCAATTAATTACTATTTTAAAATTTTGTTTACAACTAAAAAAAAAGTCGGCTTGGCCGCTTACCCGGTACTCAGTCGGCTAAAAGCTTAGCCGATGTCAGTTACGTACATCGACGGCGTCTAATTGTGCAAAATGTTTGCCGGCGGCTGCTTTAAGCAGACTGTTAGCCGATCGCCTTCATTCTCTGGTCGGAAGAAATGTTTGTTCTTTATGGACGTGACACCGCCTTAATTTTTGAACATAATATTGTATTGTCATGGGAACTTAATGTGCGTCCAAAGTTTAATAAAAAGCGGCAAAATAGAAGTATGTAATTCATAAATTATATTTGCTTTTGTGTGTCTGAGATATAAAATTGCAAATCCCAAGATTTACGATACACAATACATATCCTTGGATTTCACTTAATTGTTTTAAGAATAAAGAAATATGTGCTGTGAATACTTTAGTAAAAGCAGCATTTCTTTACAATTCAGTTTTTTCATTAATTTGTTCTGAAAAAAAATTCCACTCTTGGCAACACCAGCACAGATTTAGTAAAGATGTAACAAAATAATGAATTTCAATAACAAGATGTCTCCATTGGTCTTAAGAATTAAACGAACTTAAAGAAATAATCGCAAGATCATCACGAGAGATCTCCTGGCTACAAAAAATACAGTTTTTATAATTTGAAATTCTTATTTCATATTTGATTGTATTTTTCGCTGAAATACAAGTGTGAACACATTCAGTTATTGATGATGATCAACATAATGTTTGGTAACCTTTAAACCATGAAAATGATCGTAATACGTTTCTGGGGCCAAGTACAAAATAAGGATATTAAAGCAATTTGTCAAATGTGTCAAAATGCGAGCAAGATATTGAATTTTCCATAAAGATCTCTTAGCAGCGATATCAGAACGATAATGTCAGTGTGATTGTGTGTGATTTTGTCCAACCAAATGAAGCCAGAGCAATATAAACTTGCCTCATGATCGTCATCATCATAATCGAGAGCATTATCAAGTTCAAAGTGAGGTTTAGTTGTGGCTATTATTGTTGTTGGTGGTGTTTACGATTTCGATAAAAGTGTTAAGAAGGAAATTCATGCTTTTTGTATGTGTGAGTGCGTGTGAGATAGTTTGTGTAGAATAAATGCGGGACAGATATGAAAATATCCCCAGGTATGGATAAACATTTAAAGCTTTTTTTTATTGTGTTGTTATTGTTTAATTTTTTTTTGTGTGTGTTCTTTTATTGTAAATAAACGGATATTGAAAAATAAAAACAGCTTGCCACTTATACTTACGTAGATACATACATACATATAGATATTTCTACAAAAATGTTTTGCTTCGCCGAGATAATGGTGTTGGCGGCAGCAACACCAACAACGGCAGCAGCTGGCAAATGGCCTTTAAAAAAAAGAAACGAAACAGATTTAAATGTCGAGATTTTCATTGGCTGTTTTGATAGTTTCGTTTAAAGGCGGCATTTTTCAGTTTAAACATATATTTCTTTTTTAATAATTTTTTCGTCTGAACTTTACACTGTGCTTTTCTTTACGATTTTTTTATTATTGATTTAGTCCCCTTTCTGATTTTGCGTAGTATTTTATATAATTTTTTTTTATGTCCAAAAGTTAGTGATCAATGAAAATGCCAAACTTTAAATCACCAGCAATATCATCAGCACCAGCAAGATCTTTATTATTTGGTTTACAATTTTTTGCAACGTTAAAAAGAAGATGATACAGCAATTATTGATAAAACAGGTATCAGAAAAGTAATGTTCGGTATTAACGAAAAGTAATAACTCTAAAATTCTTCGAAATTCTATCTTGTGTTTGAAGACCTCAAAATATTGCAATGGAGGCTTTTTAGAGTAGTAACGAAACACAGCAGAGTGACTGCCGCGAAAGAAACCCGCAACCTACTAGAAAATCCTATTAGAAGATCACCAACTAACTAGCCAGCAACCCAAATAAGTTTTGTACATGTTACTTTACTTAACACAAAAAAAGTATATGGATGTTACAAACGTTTTAACAGTGAACCAATACCCGCAAAACTTTTACGTTGCAAGCAAGGAAAAGAGCCGATAGTAATTGTAATATGTGCACCGCTCTTTAAGTGTTGCTGTGACTTAGACGACATGATTGAAATGAAAAAAAAAATTTGTTATGTTCGTTTTGTTTTTTATCTTTTTCCTGGTGTCACGTTCACCTGATGTGATTGGTTGTAAGCGAACTAATAATGACTGACCATCGTTGTATCTGCACTAAGGATGATCTCTTCCATCATTCAGTATAAATTTCTTTTGACAAATAAAAAAAAGCAACTGAAAGAAAAATTATCTCATCATCATAAAACCAGTTTTCCATTGGTATTCATTCGTTATGACATGTCGAGAAAGATAGAAAGGAAAGATTTAAGGGGACAAAAACCGTCTGCAGAATTTAAGATGAAAAGAGTTAATTTAAAAATCGCATACAATGTTGTCGTCTATCTCATTCGTGATGAACCATAAAATTCCATTAATATTTTTTTGTTTCGTTTGACGAGTTTTATTCTTTCCTTTTTTAAAAATGTACAATAAATTTGAGTTTTTATAACATTTTAAGTGCGGCAAAGAGTTTTTTTTTTGTTAATTTAGAATCGTATTAAATTTATCGATGTTTAACAGCTTAATTTCTGAAGCCATACAACAATTAAATACAAATGAAAGTATGAATGTACATAAGTGACAAAATTCTTGTTAAGATTAAAAATAAAAAATACAATGACAAAAAAAATATTTTGAAAAATGGAAGTTATCTTCATGAAATAATTTTTTCATTGTTTCTTATGTTAAAAAAACGCATAAAGTATAATTTTATTTTTACAATACTTTATAAAATAGGATCAGATTTTTGTATATATCCATATTTATTTAATTAAATATACATGGCAACAATGTTTTGCGCTCATATTCACATAAGAAAACACGAATTGAGGTTATGGGTCCATTTAGTAAATATATTTCCGGTGGAAACTTTTATTATAAAATGCCCAAAATATCAATAAAAAATTTCTTGTCTATTAAAAGAAAGACTATTTAAAAATCATCGAATATGCCGCACTACTCTCAATGGTAAAGTTCTGCATTTAATTAACTTTCTGAATAGTCTTCGTTTGCTGGGTATAGAAAAAGACATTGAGCACAGCGACACTGCATTATTGTTCACAGTGAGAGGTTAAATCTGCGGAAATAGTTTATTGTAATCCTGCGTTAGAGAACATCTACATAAATGCATCGCTCCACTCAAAGTCCTTTTAAGAAGTTCCATATTTCACTGCGCAAACTAGTACAAGAGGAACTCCTCATAATCTAATCATTCTGGAAACCACAATATCCGGGCTTGCGACTGTCAAACCAAAATCAAAATTTTCGAGTCACAAAATTTTTTAATACGCCAAAAGAAATTAAATTTAAACTTGATTTCATTCAACTACTTCACCATATGCCGCTCTCAAACATTAAAAGGGACATTAGTCACATACAAGCTAAAACATAAAGCAAAGGACAGCATATGATGATAGCATACATAAATTCATACATACGAGTATGCATCTTAAATAGATAAACAAATATTTTACCATATGGTTACAATTTTTAACAAATTAACTGGCCTTAAAAGCCGCAGATATTATTTAATTTCTACTATTTAACGCCGAAACAAAAACCTACAATTATATTAAAGTGAATGTGACAGGCGTTACCAATTTTTAAAAATAACATTTAATAGGCCATAATTACGATACAAAAATTCGTAAATATATTGTACGATAGCAAAACAATTTCTGACAAAAACCTCTTAAAGGTCGTGAAAGCAACACTTACGAGTCATGAACAAAAATTGGCGTGTGTGGTCACAAATCAATTATTTACTCGTACTACAAGTCGTAGTATCGTACAGTAAACGTACAGGCACACACAGCTGATTTCAAAATGAAGCAAAGAAAAAGAAAAACTAAAGTACCTCTCCAGCCCATTAATGACTTAAACTAAACCACAAAATCTAACAATTTTTATTTTTTTTTATTTTTTAGTTGCTGTTGTTGGCTATTTTCCTTTACAACTAAAATTTCCAACAAATATTTCCGCATCTGTTTGGAAATGAAGTGTACAAGAGAAATATATTTTCAGTTTCAAAATGCTCAAACACACAGTTGCACACATGACGTTCTTACATCTTGACCCTAAATGTTGACCCTTGTCATCAATTTATGTTTGCCTTTGTATCTCCTTTCGAAGAATAAAAATATGATGAGGAGCAGAGAGGGAAGTGTTTTATATTGATTATGATTGTTTATCAAGTGGATGTAGTACGTACGGGTGTGTGTCTGTGTTTACTGTTTTTCTGTTGGCAAGAGGATAAAAATAAAATATTTGCAATTTTTGTACAGAAAATCTTTTCACTCGGGGTCTTAGGTCGTTATACTCATATATAATGCTGACTTTTGTCATGATTTTACATTTGTAATGGAGAACAAATGGCTACTGAGGTAGGAGTTTCATACAAAAATATGGAAAAAAAATTATCCAGCGACATCATATTTTGTGAGTGATAACTTTTAACCGCATTAAATAAAATCAATAACAATCATTAGAACTATTTTCATTACATTATTTAGAAAAGTTTTGATAAAATCAAGTTTATTTCGGCTACGGATTCCTACTAACCGAGAAAGATCAATGTTTATAATGTCGCACAATTGATAGCAAATAGGGTTTCCTCTGGTTTAAATTATTATATACACCCAATCCTGTTTTTACACGATTTTTTTTCCACGATTATTTTTGTTATTAATAGCAAATTTTTTTATTTCGATTTTCTAATTAATTAAGGAGCTTGAGGTCACTTTTATAAAAAACTTTTAAATTTACTATCGATATTTCGCTACTCTCTTGATAGCTTACTCAGGACCGTTTAACAATCCAAATAACAATTAATTAACAAATACTATAAATGAATGTATGGCTCGATACAAGGAGCTGCACAAAGGGATGGATCTCTAAGATAGGATAGTTACATTCCATAGCTGAATTCGCTGTTAAAATAATTAAACCACTGGAACCTAAAAATGCAAATGTACAAAGCATATCTTCGGACGAAGCTGATGTTGAACCAGCGCGACCCAAAAGACCGTGCTTACTATCAGACACTAACACCGAATAAAACATTTTCATTTTCTTTATAGATATATGAATTTCATTGTTTTTTTAATTTTATATTATTTTTTTTTATATTATTATACTATTTTGAAAAACTATATTATTTCTACAGAGTTATCGGTTCCTTAAAAATGTGATTCTTTATTAAAAAAAAAAATATTTTGAGATAACTTGTGAATTATTTCTTTGTTTTATGTCTTAAAAATCATAAACTTAAATAGAAGCAACACTGTATGAAGAAAAGAAGTAAAATATTTCAACTTCATAGAAATATTAATCTTTTAGACCACCTTCAAGGTAGAAATACTCACGATTTGTAACACGGTGGCACCTGGAACGTAGGAGTATGTACCGTGTAAAAAAAGATTGGGTCTATAAATAATTATATATATGTAAGTAATTATATAACGAGAATACGCAATAAAATTTAAGAAAATAATAGAGTAAATTTGGGTATTGTGGTATAGACGGGTAATGTGTGTATAGTAGCTTTTCTCGAAAACTGAAAACTAGAAGCTAAGAAAACCACGAGTGATCGATTCGAGATCTCCAAATATTAATAAATCATATTTCGGTATGCTTTTTGAGAGCAATGCAAAGAGGTAGTAATAAAAAAAGTTAACTACGAGTACTTTTGTGATTGGCTTTTTTTGAGTTCACCGAAAAATGTCTGAAAGAAACTGATCTAAACTCCAATAAACAATTTTTAATTCATAAGTGAGTCTTTTATTACTAAACCATATTGACAAAAATATAGTTTATTCAGGACGAGATTATATTATTTATAATTGTTTGAATTGAACTCGAGTTTAGCTAAAGTGGTGTAGGCCGATGAGGCTGAAGTCGTATAGTGCATTACGTACCAATTACACTCAGACAGGCCAAATAAAAGTGATTTAAGGAAATGAGAAGCAGAGAAAAAAACTATGTTTAGATAAAAAAGTTTTTCTTTGGGCTTAAAAACATTGAAAATTCTTCTGAATAACTCTAAGCAAATAAGCTTGACTGCAATCCCAGTTTAACTAGTCATGTCTCACTGACGAAATTCCAACTTTGAACACAATTTAACTACCCGAAGATGTACCACATTAACAAAGTATACCACATTGCCCGCCAATTTTTTCAATTGGTGGTTTGTAGGTTTTTTACAATCTCTCAAAAATATCTCTGAAACTTCGGCTCCAAAGACTATTTCACCTGAATGTAAACCTAAAATCTGTAAAAGAATACCAGCTGAGATCTGTTCTAATCGAATTAAGCATCATTAAATCAAATAAAAAATGGGTATACCACATTACCCGAACTTATTTTAATATCCTTGTTTTAGCGGCAAATTTTTAATTTACTGAATCAAGACTTTAAGAAGTAATAAGCAAATAGTTACAAATAAGAACACAATCAGGCAATATTCAGCAGTGGCAAATTTTTTTATAAAATTCGTGTAAATACATCCAAAAACAAATCCTGGAGGAGGTGGTGTTAACCTAGATGTAGTAAAATCACATTATTTCAAAATTAATTATATTGGTGTCTAGCATAATAATAGCATTTTACCAAATAATCATAACATAATAAAAATTATATATATAATTTGGTCATAAATATAATATATAGCCAAATCTTGGGTGACGAACGCGGCATTCTTACGCGTTTTTACAATAAAATATAAAATATTTTGGTGTTTATTGGAATATAAGTGTACTTTCGAATAATATAAAATATAATTTTTTAGCAGACATTTGTGGAGATATAATTGATCACAAAGTTTTGGGACGCATGCTACAAAAAACTAAATTAACTGTTAAAGTTAAAGCGTGTTTTCGTAATTTTTTAGCGAATTTTGCATAATAAAGCACACAAAGTCTAGTCCCTATAACTTATTTGCAGCCAAAAAATGTTGTCGGTTTTTATCAAATACGTGAATCCTTTGTGACGCACGTTACATTTTTTCTATCCTATTTCCTATTTTAAAACTTCATACCTAATTTCAATGTTTCCAAAATAGTAAACACAAAATTTTTTTATTAAAATTGAAGTGAATTCAGTATATAAAAAAAACTATGGCTTTCGATCTGGCCATCTTCATTAACACGAAAGTAATGATATGAATACTTAAAAATTGTTAATTTCTGGTATGAAATAAGAAAAGCTGAGGTAGGGTACAAAAGCGTTTTGGAGCAAGATCAGAGCTTTCTCGAATTATTTAATATATTTTTCCCAATATATGTATGCAATTATTTTTTGAATGATAGCATTTGCTTACAGATTCACCACCTTTTAATCGCTGAGCCACCTTTAGCAATCAAGTCAAAATATTGCTAAACAGCTGCAGCATTTTTAAAGGTAAATTAAACACTTAGTTAACTAGCGAAAGCTTCTCACAGCACGATGCTATAAATTTCCTTTATATCTTAGCAATAATAAATTGTGTTATTTAATGATTAAAATATAGTATATACTTATTTGCATAAATTATACTGATTTTTTATTCATCATAAAATCTTGAAAGTTAACCAGACCTAAAAATCTAAAAATAAAAAATTATTATCACCTGGGAAATATCATTGCAACATATTTTTAAATAAATAAAAAAATCGAACTCATTTTTATTTGTTCTTTAAAAATATTAAACAAAATATAAAAATATTTATCTTTGAAATTTTGTACGAACCACAAAAGAACTAAATTAACGAATGAAATCATTAGAAAAATGTTTGTTTTTTAAGTTCATAAATAATAACAATAAATTTTTAAATTTAATTATTATTACTTGTATTGGTACTTGCAACAAATAACATGCTACAGTTAAACTACAACATGGCAGCAAAATTTATTTAATTACTTTGTTCAAATGTTGTTGTATCAATTCATGTTTCAAAACAACATTAAATTAACACTTCTTTCCAAATATTGGCGATACAACAACAGAAACTATAAAAATTCTAATATTATTTTATTTTTTGGTTTTAATCACAAGTATTTAAATTTTATATCTGCGAAATCGGATTTATATCTTACCGGTGAACATTTTGGTTTGTTTATAAGAAAACAAAACACTTAAAAAAATTCTAAGATATATTTTGATGATTTAATTTTTAATGTGTTATAAACAAGTTGTATAAAAAATTTTTTTTGTATGTTAGAAAATTCCGTGGTGGGCAGGATTGTTCAATGACAAAGTTTTGTGCTGCAAAAGAATTTCAAGAAATAGTAGGAATAATTTGAAAAAAGTCAAGTCTACAAATATTCATTTAAAATAGAGCAAATTTAAGTTCAAAAATTTTATAATCGATAAAACAAAAGAAATGGTACGATGCTCACCTTTGGCAACCCAGCTGCCATTTTAATAGATTTCGAAAAGAACAATAACTTTGCTATGGACATTGAAATTAACAGCATCTTTAAGAAAATCAATAACTTAAAGCTTTTTTCAACTATTTTGTTTAAATAACAAATTTTTTTCATTACGAGATAAATGATGAACAAATCAAATACTGGCACAGAAGTAGATGAAAAAAAATATAAAATAAATTTCTATAAAAATGAACTGCTGTTGATGATGATCAATGATGGACATAAACCAAAAATTGTTGTACACCACACGAGTCCAAGGCGCACTGAACTGTTTTTATAAAAAAAAGTGAAACACTAAAAAAAACTAATTATTGTTGTACTTGTACATTAAGCCATACCAACACTAATGTATGGAGGCAAATTTCTATGAAATAGAAAAAAAAAGTTCAAAAGATCTTTGCGACATAAACGGGTTGCAGGCAGGGTGTCAGGCATTCAGCCAACCATATAAATCGTCAAAAAGTAGCTTTGTGAATTTTGTTTTAAGCCAAAATACGCACAATTGTAACGTCATGATTAAAAATCATAAAAATCCAAATAAATGCTGAAAAAAACCAACCAATCATCGACAAGTTGTTTTATCATTAAGTATCATGATGAGTTTGATCTTTTAGAACGACTACTTGCACAAAATTGAACGTTTATTTTCCTTAACAAATTATACTTTTTAATTTGAATAGAAATAAATGAGAAGAAATATTATTTCACTTGATTAATTCTTATTTTGTTACAAATTAGAATTTTTAATTTTCATCCGTCTCTTTGTATTCATTAGTTTTATTGTACGTGCTCGATTATTAAATTTGAATGTAAGCGTTTGTTTAATAAACAAAACAAAAGAATTAAAATTAAATACCCTGGCATGCCACAAAAACAATCAAAGTTGTTTATTAAATCGGAAAATATTTGTCAATATTTTCCAGTTTGTTTTCGTGCCATAAACACAATTTTTAATTACTCCGGCCCACATACTCGTGAATAGGAACCAAATGTAAGACATTCATACGAGTCGCTATAATTTTTATAAATAACCAATTGCAATTTAAAGATCACTTTTTCATTTTCTATGAAAAAAATATTATAATAATGATACATTATTCTTATATATTATTCGACCTTCTTCCGTGAGGAAGTGGCGAATAAAAAATTTTGTTAACTTTTTTTTTAATTGACCTTAAGCTTGAATAAATTTTATTAATAATAATGGTACAAAGTGTAAGCTTGAACATATGAGTCATGGGAATTGGGCTGGTTAATGACAATAAGTGGAGCAAAGGAGATATTTTATCTTTATAAAAATCTTTAGATATTGAAAAAATTTACTAAGATGTCACTGAATTTCAATTCAAGTAGTTTTATTAGCGTTTCCATACCAAATAACACAAATTTTTCTTCATAATTAAGTGCTTTAAAAATATTAAAATAAAGGAAATTGCATGATCTCTTAACATTTTCGACAGCTAAAATTCTTTAGCTATTATTAATGTCGTCATTATCATTTCAACAATAACACTGTTCACATTTTTGGTTCTTTCAGGCTCTATTGTTTTGAAGCTTTTGGCACCTACGTAATTAGTATTTTTCTTTTCCTTCTAAGATAAACATTTCAAGACATATTATTATAAACAAATTAAATATAAATTTTTATTTTCGGGTAACATTTTCACAAATTTCTTATTATTTCTTTTCTATTTTCGGTTTTTAGTGCCGAAATAACAAAGAAAGAAAACAGTGAAAGTACTTGCTATAAACATTTTTTTTCTCAAATTGTTAAGAGATGAAACTTTTCCCCACATTTGATTTTTTTTTAATAAAAAAATAATGTGTACTACTCGCATGAAATAAGCCAATTTATGAGGTGATAATAGGGCGACAGAAAACTTTTTTATTTTATGTGGCCATAAGTTTAAAAAATTGGCTGATGATGTTACCAAAACAAAAATAAAATGCACTTGTATTTGTCATTTCTGGAAAGGTTTAAAGGTTTTGAAAATCATGTGTATTAAAATAAATTTTATTGCTTGAGTTCAATTTTTTGATACTTTCCTTATTTTATTAAGCAAGCTATACTGGAATAAAGACAAAAGACAAAATCAAATTAAATATTAATGGAAAAAAAACTTGATATGAGCAGCCAATGGCACTGGCCAAACCGGGACAAATATATAAGATAATTAATTATTAGAGATGGGAATTTCGTACTAACCAAAATTTATTTAACTTATAAGAAATGAATAATTTGCACTTTTCATATTCTTATTCGGTAAATACTATCAGTTAAATAGTTTATATTCTTAGTCACTGGTATCCACCGTCAAAACTGGTAAAGTCGAACAAAGCACGCTGATGAGACGGTGTAGCGACCTCGAAACCAGTACTGATTCGTTCTGCTAGTCTGATGAATAAATTATTTTAATATTAATAATGAAAAATTTTCTTATATTAAAAAGAAATTGGGCAAACTCAGATTTGAACTCAAGCCAAACAATTCCTTTCAATATAAACCTAAAACAATTCAACTAATTACGCGCAAACGTTTTAAAAAATAGATTGAACTAAATTTACAGCGATAGGAAATTATACACATACATCTGCTTATGATAATTGTATTTTATATTTAATATACATATTTTTAATTCTCAAGTTAAGAAAATATCATTTAATATTATTTTAAATGTTCCTATAATATATTTTTTTTAATTTTATGGCCAAAAGTTACAATGAATCTTAAAAGCATCGCTGACTACAATATAGGAAAATAAAAAAAAGTAATTTTCAACAGAAAACATCATAATAAATTTACTAATCAACCAGCATAAACTTTGCAATCGACTGCATATTTTTTTTTAAAACGAACCAAAACAAATTAGTGGCTCCTGTAGAAGGGATTTTATATTTGTATATTTTTCGGTAAATTATATTTTTTAATGGTGCTACATGGACAGGCAGATACTTTAAGAGCCTCGTTGAATTTAACTTTAAGATTTTAATAAGTTTCAAAATGCAAGTTATAAGAGATGCTTTCTTGAAGCTACAAGAATAAAACAGCCTTGGCTGTACCGACTGCAGTTGGCAACAGTCGAAAGACTAATTAGTTTTATATCAAATATTCTAGTTCTTTAGAATGTGACTTAATAAATTTATAAAAAAAACAAACTGTGTTGACAGTGCGGGCCTTTTAGTTCGAGTCCCGGAAAAACTATTAAAAACCTAAAAGGCTTCCTAGTTTAAGTGTGTCTTTATAAAACTAATCTAGATAATTTTTGCAAAAGCAACCGACTAAAGGCTGGCTAAAGGGAATTTGATAGGGAACAAAATTGTTAAACAATTAAACTAAATCGAGTTCTTTCAAGAATTAAAGATTAATAAAATTATGCTTAGCGTTGCAGTAAATTTCTTTAAAGCAGCCATCAACAGCTGTATTGTGATCATAATTGTAAATAAAATTGAATTTTTTACACTATGTATATGTATGTAAGGTAAGCATGTCCTTTCTCGGATTGAAATTAATTTGTTCACTTAATTGCAGCAAGAATTAAATTAATAAAACTTAGGAAGTAAGAGAGGTTGACATGTCTTTGCCTCGACTTTTCTCAAACAGTTTTTCTGTCTACGATAAGTCCTCTATATGGGGACAGGGCACAGTGCATCGGTATCAGAAGCTTGGGGTATTATTTTTTAATGAAATATTTACCCAAATTATAAGCTTATTTAATTTTGTCTTCTAGCATTTTTAAAAAAATTTCATCCGGTAAGTTTTTAAAATGATTCAGTTAAAAAATAAACGGTTCCGGATGCTGAAAGTACCTACGAATGAAGTTCTTCCAGATCTTTGATTAGATACTTACTTTTAAGTCGTTGTTTGCCTTAGCAGTCAGCAGTCTACGAAATATTAAATATAAAAAAATCCCATTAAAAACATCAATCTTTGAAAACATAATACACGCGTTCCTGTTTTTGTGATCTTAAAAAAACTAATTTAAAAAAGCGAAAATCCTTTTTTTGGTTTACGATTATACAAGAGACTCCTCCAAACTAAGAGCCTAACAAAATCAACAACAACTTGGTCGATTATAATTATAATTTTTTTTGTGCAAGTTGGTGTCTCCAATGATCGAATACGAATGATAATGATGTGGACGATAATGGCATTTTAGTTTCATTTCTGGCTTTTTTCTTTCCCATCTTTAAAATGCAGCATTCTTTTGTGGGATCTGGTCAACAAGAGCTTTTGCGCAGAGACAGAGTGGGTGTTACCCTTTGTAGGCTATAAAAAGTGATCAACATGCAAGCATTATAATGTTAAATTCCAAGCATTATAATGATTCCAATGATCGTGTAAGAAGACAATAACGTTGCTGGCATTTATGTATTTTTTTCCCTTTCGCATTTTTATTTTGGTTTTTGGCGACTTTGAGCTACTCTTCTAAATAAAATTTAGAGAAAAAATAACAACAAAGAACATTCCATATTTTTTTATTTATTTTTTTTTTTTTGGAATATGTAGAATACGAAAATTGGTGGACACTTTGGCTGCTTCATTATGTTCGCATGTTTTGTAAGGCTTTTAAAATGAAAAAGAATAAATTAAGGCACCAACGACAAACAACAGAACTGAAGTTAAGTAACATTTTTTAAAGCTTACAATAAAATCATAAAAACCTAAAGTTGCCATAGTTTCATTTAAGCTTAATGAATTGCAAAACTTTCGGCGTTGCTCTCCAATCAAATCATACAAATCTTTTATTTATTATTTTTCATACAATTTTTACGTGTTTTGTGTCTTATTAGTAATGATCATGTGAATGATTTGTTTAGGGGACTTAATTTAAGTTCAATTAAAAAAATTAATAATAGACTTTGGAATTCTTGATTTACCTTAATTATTTTATTTAAATCACACTTGATAGAATTTCGCAAATTGCGAGTAGTTGAATTGTTAAGGTTTTTGTTAACATAAAAATTTAGCTAGCCAATTGTCGTCATAGGTTAACCGAGAGTAATAACTAATTGGGATTGAAATTTAATCGCCTCATTTTATATTATAAGTTAATTGTCTGCGAAAAATTAATAGCAAAACAGGTTTTTTAAGACTTGATTAGCACGATTCCAGTTTCTCATAAAGAATAGTTCCACAGTTTCAACAAATATTTTGCACATGATATGAAGCAAGAAATTCAATTCATAATAAGCCAAAAATATAACATTTTGTTTATTCGGTTAATCGACAGAAATCTGGGGCGAGTAGATTTCATTTCATCGAATTCAATTTTGAATTAATCAAACAAATAATCGAGCAAATAATAATCGGTTAAACGATTAAATAATCTTGTGTGCACTTTAAAAAAAAAGTTGCAACACCCTCAAAGTTTTAGGGTAGGTCGTAGCACTTTAGTACCTCAAACTCACACATTTTATGACCGATTTCAAAATTTTAAACAGTTTTGGAAAGGCAAAGAATTAAGCTTTCATGAAATTTATTCATAAAATATATATTCCAAGAAATTATTTAAGTGTTTACCAAAAGTTTCTAATTTTGTTTATTCTTTTTCCTAATTTTTCAAATTCAACAAGAATTATTTTATTTTTTTTCTATTAAAACCTATCTTTTTTCGCACTGTATTTTAAATACAATTTTATTTAGAAAAACAAAAACGAGATAATATTTGTTAAAATAGGTTTACACATGCAAAAGTTACTAAACTTTTTCTAAAGTAAACTTTTCTTTTGGTAAACTACTTCACTTACAAACGTAAATTAAAAACTGTACAAATAGCTTAACCTAAGTTAACATGTATAGTTTAAAATTACCTCTTACGTTTGCTCAACAATCCATCAGTTTCTCGTTTGAGAGACCAGCAATAATTTGCCATCATTCTGATGTGACTCTTTCCATCGAAAAGTTTTTCCATTCGGGAAAAAATATAAATGTCCCTGCAGAAAATGAATTTTTATGGACATTCGACATCCCATTTCAGCATAAGACTCAAGAAATTCATTCATGATTCAAAAAATAGGACATAATAAACCGTATTCATCTGTATTATCTTCCAATTTGAGTTTTTTAAGTAAACACAGATTAACAACAAAGCAGGGTATATTTAATTCTGCATTATGGAATATAAAAACTTCACTTATTATGTAAATACCAAAACACTTTGCATTATTAAGTTGATAAATTTGCTTGTAAGCTAATTGTTTTTTTTTATTCATATGTTTTGCGCTGGAGGAGAAAATACTAAAAACAGATGTAAATGAAAAGTTAAATAACTTCTACAATTTTCATCCGATTTGAAAAACGAACACCATTTTTTGTTAAGAACTAAATTTTCTTTTTTTTGAGATATTCTTAACAAAAACAATACCTACTTATAACTTATAAATGTATCAAAAAATGCACGTCATTTTAAAGCGTAATAATTTTTCTTTCCAAGCCCGTTAAAAAAATTAAAATCGGATTAAAAACTGACTGAGTTACAGTTCGAAAAGTTGGCAAACATCACTGAAAACGGTTTCTTTAGAATAACTTCTGAATTTGAGGGTGTTTCTGAAATTTGTTTGACACAATTTGTAATGTACTCAAGAGGAGCTATAACCTACGCTAGGTCGTTTTCCAAGTTTTTTTTTACTGTATTACCGTGCAATTAAGACAACCTTGTATGCAGTACAAATCGTTGATACGTCAGAAACTATGCAGCGAGTTAGTGAATCGTAATGAAAACATCTAAAAAAGAGCCAAGAAAATTAATGATCTTCACCACAATCCTTATAACAGCTCAAGTGTGTTAATTAATATAAAGTTGTAAATATCAGAAAAGTATTAAAAACTTTGTAAATTTTTGATACAGGATATCTTTGTATGTGTTCGCAAAAACGTGAAATTACCAATATGAATTATATCTATAAAACTGAGATTTTTATCACAACTTGAAATTAATTTAAACACTTCTCATTCGTTTGCATTTTAGTATTTTTTCAAAGACCCTGCTACCAATATTAACGAAATTCGCTTATAATCTATTCAAAATGTTGTAAGAAACGCGAAATGTTTATCACAGAAATCTTAGTTATTTAATTACAAATACCTTTGTTAACTATTTAAAGCCCTTTCGAAATAATTCATAGAACTATAATGTAGCAAACATTTATTGATTTGTTGCGCACTGTAATTTCATTCAATTCATGCTTTAAACACTTTTTTCTTCCTTCTGATTGTTGTACTATCAATCGATGAGATCAGTTTTGCTTCTCCTTGTCCCCGCATATCCATTTATGACAAACAGCTCATTATTACATTTGTTGTTCGCAATATGTACATTGAAAAATGTTGAAAATTGTATAGAGATTATAGTTGGCAGTTTTCAGTTTTTAGTTTGGCCTCCAGTTGAAGTTAGATTGAAGCTGCCGATGATGTGGGGGACACAAAATTACATAGTGCACGCAGTTAAGTGCACAATACAATATATTTGACTCTTGATGTGCTTGTTGCTTTTGCTGACTGATCTCCTCCTCATAATATGTAAGTATAAAATTTTTCACCACCACCAGCAACAACAACAACAACAACAACAACAATAATAATAATAATAATTGTAACGGCTACAGCAACAAAATATTTACTATGACAGTAAGAACTTGGACTATTGTAAAATAATGTTCAAAAAGAGTTAAGAAATACAAAAGACAAAATAATAACAAAAACAGGAACTATGCGAAATTTCTGTGAAAATTGGTTTAAAATTATTTACCGCCATATTTTGAAACATTTCATACATGTACGACGACGTACGTACACATTTATGTATGTATGTATACGTGTATATCATACACTTGTAGCTATTAATGCTATTAAAAGTTGTATGTTATGTTAGTGGGTGGGTTGAAAAGTGAATAAATCGAAATTGCAAACCGAATTCGCCAGAAATTTATTAAATCATGACATCATATGAGCAACAGAGATTAAAAATAAAAAATTTTATCTCAAAACCCGCTAATATGATTTGTTATTGGTAGAATATACGATTAGATTAGTACGAGTCGTACTCAAAGTAAATAGAAAATATTTGAATTTACTACGGTGTTTTTCTTTCTGTGTTACTAACAGTATGTCTCACATATTTTGAAATTTTCATATTCAAGCTGCTTTTCTAAGTTCTGAAGATCGAAGCAACCTTAGAAGTGATTAGAAGTACGACCCAGCATATTCCGGATTTTTGGGGAAAAAATGCTACCATCACACTAACCCTTGATTCACTTGCGCGCCTACTTCACGTTTACATATTTGATTGTGATTAATGTCAAAGTTTATTCTTCTCCACAGTATATGCAGAGGAACCACAAATATGTTTTTATGTATGTACATATTTTACTTTTTGCTGCATATCGTTACATATTTTAGTACGATATTTATGCATAGTTTTTTATAGAGACATATAGTACACGTCCAATAGTACAAATTACATATGTATTTACATAATGTAATGTATTTCGTAATGTAGGAAAATTCGTACTATTTTTCCTCTTTTTATATGTAAAATAAAACATGTCCAGAGAATTTAATTTAAATTGTTAAAATTGGTTGACTTACATATTACATACATATGTATGCAGCTAATCCATCCATGCTTGCTACAAATTTCGTAGAGATTTTACACTTGCACTGCCTTCTATAATTTTTAACTTATATAATTACATACTTATTATGTACATATGTACATACATATGTACATACATATTCTCTAAAGATATTTTTTGCTTATTTTACTTTTAATATTTTGTATGTATCAAATATAGAACACGCGACACAAGACACTTGTTAACACTATTAAATTTCTTAGTAACTAAATAAAAATTTGGGTGTTGGACGCAGAAGAAAAAACAAACAAAAACTCCAAAAAATGTAAATCAATCACATTCTTTGCAAAAATGCCGTTATTTTTATTATTGAGTTATAAAAAAATTGTGTATTCGTATTAAGCTCAGTTTAGACCATATGTTCAATCAGCATATACATACATATGTATGTATGTATATGTAAAGAGCCGTATGAGAAAAAGAAACCTACAATGTATCATGGGAAGTGTAACAAAAGCTTTTTTATAAAGCTTTACTCCTTGTTAAGAGAGCTTGAATAATAATGTTCCTTATGATATGTAAATACCCTACAACAACAATTTATTGTGCCGATTAATTGGAAAGATGGACGCCGGCGATAAAAAAACGTGGTGGTAACTGAAATCTGGCTGTCAAATAGTTTATCGTTTTTTACATTTCTTAATTATTAATTGATTAACTTTCAGCTTTATTTCGTTTTGAGTGCGCGTGTGTGTATTTTTGTACGTACTGAGAGCCGATTTACATTGAGGATGATGTCGCTGCGACAACGCTTACGTTCTCTTTTGAAGTCCCTTCTTAAATCCACTCGCGTTTACATAAAGGCTTTTTTGTTGCAAGATCCAGGGGACTTTTACAAATTTAATTGATAAATTCTTTTTACTCATTAATTCGTAGCAGTGTTCCCATAAAGAAACAATTCCTTAGTTTGGGATATATAAAATTATTATGTTTACTGGTAATACTGGCAGTAATTTATAAAGCAAAAGTAGTAGTAATTATTAGAAGCAAAATGTCTGATTTAAACAAGAAAGAGATTTTTGTATAATACAAGCCGAAAATTGGTCTCACTGGCAACACTACTTCATACATAACAAAACCAAAATACGAGCGAAAGAAATATGCATAAGAGAAGAGACTAGATTCTCGCTCCAATCCCATTACGTGCGACTTTTGCTAACCCGCAAGCTTCTCTATACTTTTCCCCAACAAACTCGAGTCGCAAGCGACGTGTCGCAGGGACACCTCTCCTAATGTAAACATGCTCAAATGCAACAAGAAGCGTATTTGCATAAAAAAAATTATCGGCGGCTGAGCTTAGGCGCACATGCTGAAAAGCTTGCATAGGCTTTTCAACAAATAACATATCTGTCAGCATACGCAGGAAATTTGTCAAGCACTAATAATATGCTGTTTACACGATATGCGAAAACTACCAACATACGTTTGTTGGCATATGTATGCTGAAAAAAATTTTGCGTTAACACGACATAAAAGCACTTGTAAAATTTTTTTCAGCTTATAGAACATATCGTCTAAAATTAGCTTTACAGAAATGCCAATGTAAAAAGAATTGTCTTTCGTACTATTGGAAATTCGTGGAAACTAAAGAGCGTACTGTTAGACGTCCACTGTATTGTAACTTCATACTCGAGAGAACGAGAAATGACGTTTCGCCAGAGTTGTAAAAATGTGCATTTTAACAACATATAATTTTAAAATGCAAATGCTTTTTTATTTTTCTATTCGAAAAACAAAATAGTTTTTTTTTAATAAAAGCATTTAAAATACAAAATATATAATACGTACGAGTAGTTTATAATGTGAATTTTCACGATATTTAATTGCAATAATTGATCAATTCACAATTTCCAATTTATGTATGTTGATCTTTCGAGATTTTGGCATTCTTTACAGTTTTACAGATTTTAAATTAATTCTGTAAATTTTTCATATATTTTCGCCATTTCGCCAATGGAAATGATTTCCTCAATATTGTTTGTTGATTTCTTTTTATCAATATTGAGTTTTGCAGTTTTTCTAATGTTATAATTTTTTTTTGCAAACATTCATTTTAGGGATTATTCCTCTTTTTTTGCATTCTGTATTATTTTAAAGTTTTCTTATTACTGAAATTTTCTGTGAATTTTCCTCTTTATTTTTGTCCAATTATTCCTGAATTATCGCTGTTTTCTAGGCAGGTGCGAGTTTTAAAATTGTTTATTATTTAAGCGGTTTTTAATGAATTTCATAGCTGGATAACAATTTTACAGTTCTCGTAATTTTTTGCCATATATTTACATACACACATGCATAAGTGTAGAATTATGTAAATAAAATTACTTTGTATTTCAGAATTGACTAAAAACATATAAAACCAGCCAAAAAATTAAGATTCAAGATCTATTGGGAACTACATATCTTTAATATTAAAAATCTTTTAGTCAAAGAAAAAGAAAAAAATCTTAAACTATAATCGAAAATCTCTAAAATCTAAAAATAAAGTCGTTCAAAAAATATGAATAATTTCTCTGAACATTTCTTATGACAATATTTTTCGCAGAAGAGCAAAGAAGGTACGAAAATTCTAAACCCGACTACTTTCATCCAACCAACTACACACGCACACACACCACAGCAGCAACATGGGTGAAGTGATGTCGCAGATGAAAAAATATTCTTGATACTGAAGCCAGTAAAAAAATAAAAATAAAAACTAAAAAATCCAAATTTAGTCTTTATTCTTTCTGTCTTTTAGTTTAGTTAAAGTTCTTTTCTTTTTTTACTGTTTTCTTGCCTCGAGGCCTATAATTAAGATAGTCAGTCTCCGTGAAACCAATTTTCTGTCCTTTAAATAAAATCGCTTGCAGCTTCAGTAGTACAAAATGTACGAGTAGTTTGGCAGTATGGGTTGCCAGCAAGTAATTGTTGTGATGTTGGTGGCGTTGGTGAGTGAATCACTTCTTGTTTCCCCCACTTTTATCATCCTTTTATTTTGTAGGTTGTTATTGTAATTTGAAGCATTATGTTGTTTTTTTTTGTGTGTTTGGCTTGCATTAAAGCCAAGAAGATCATCTCTCTGGTAGTTTTTGTAGACTTTTGTGCTGCTGCTACACATGTCCTTCTGTATCAACCAAACACGTCTCAACGAAAATACAGTGAACGTGTGTGATTACTGACTGCAATTCACCAAGTGATTTTATTTCGATTGGCGGCTGTGAATACAATGCGATGGTGGTTAAGTTGTCGTCTAAAGCACAAATAATACAAAAGCAACAACGACAGCATGAAACGAATAACGATGATCCTTTCAAAGACTTTTGTGAAATAAATTTAAACGTACAACAACAATGAACAAAAAAGGTTTCCCCTCATTTGTCTGCCTCAATGGATGTATTTGTGTATTTTATGTTTCATTATGTTTTATTTTTGTTTGTTAAAATTCAGAAATTCAGCAGAAGAAGAAAAAAATCACTGAAACTAAAATCATTTTCTTTGATTCGTCTGAACTGTGTGACACATGGGAGGTACCAATTTTAATGGAATTTCTTTTAGATCGGAGGGTCATTTATTTTGCGTTTTTTTCCTTAACGTTTATGTGTTTGTCGTTTTTAATAAAAATATATTTTTTATAGTGTTCTATGGATGTTGTTTTTAAAAGGTTTAATGATATTGCAAGATTTTACCTCAGACAACTAGAAGACATTTTTATTTTATTTATTTTTTGTGTGTTAAATTTTATGTGAACGGAAACTTATATTTAAAGGTAATTATTTTAGGGCTCGTTTTTTATTAAAAATAAAAGAAACGTATATTGATTACGAATGGGTTACTAATCTGATTTATATTTATATAAATAATCATAAAACGTTAATTGTCACAGAAGATTATCGACAAAATTTTAATATACATATATCTATATATTTTTTGTAACACCAGTAGATGCTTCATAATTTGAGATATATTGAAGCAAAATTTCAGCTCCCGAAAGCCTAGTTTAGAGTAGGCAAATATTTAATATGTCAAGTGTAACTACTTAATAATAATTTAATTTATTTAGCTTTAGACAAATGTTTATTAAGTTAAATAAATTCCTAACCAAAGTAGACAAAATGTCAACAAACAAAAAGTTTTAGTAAAAATTTTGCAAAAATAGTGGTCGCGCCAAATATTTGTCAAGTCTTCACTAAGCTTAAGGTAGCGTAGAGGATTTCACTAAAGTCAAGTAAATTTCAAAGTTTTTACTAATCAGATATTTGTTGCATTTAAAGAAACATTTTTATAAATAAAGAATACGAAATATTTATTATACTTAATTTTGAAAGAGAAAAACCACAAAGAAATTTGAAAAAAAATCGTTTTGCCAATAAAATAAAATACACATGAAGCTAAATTAACAATAAATAAATAAAGAAATTCCAACTTAACCAACTTAATTTAGTGCCATTTATTTCTTTCAAATAAAAGAAAAATATACAGAAAAGTAAAGTAAAACATGCGTCACTTGAGCAAATTGAGTTTATCAGATTAAACCACTTAAAATAAATTAAAGAACAATTTTGAAATGATTAAATTTGTTTAAGAATTAAAAATTAAAAAAAAACAAACTTCAGTCAATTATTGACAATTGAATTGAAAATATTTCCAAATAAAAGGAAATTACTGGCTTCTCTATCATGGCAACCAAAAACAAAAGTGGAACTTCAACAAATACAAAAGTGGGGAGGGGGTTGACTCATTGACATTTGACTTCTCAAGTGACGCACGTGTTATGGTTTAATTTTAAAAATATTTTTAAAGAAATTTTGAAAATAATCTGTACGAATTGTTTGTTAGTTTTTTTCTGAATCTATAAGGAAATGAGGAACTATATTAATGTGTTTTTTTTTTAATGTTTTATTTAAATTAAAATGTTTTATGATAAAAATTAGATTTTATTTTTTTAGTCATACAACGCCAAGCAGAGATGCTTTACCACGGTCTGATGCAAATTATTTATGAATATGCCCTGGGCAATTTGTTAAACTTTTTGCTAATCATGATACTTTTGAGTTCCCCACGACATCACTTGGCTTAAAAAATTAGGGAAATATCTTAACAAATAAATAACAAAAAAAATATTTTTTTATAAAATTAGCTGAAATAGTGAGATAAAAAAGCAAACAAAAAAGTGTACACTAATTTTCTAATATTTCAGCAAACGTTGGCGCAACTAGACAAATGAATTTTGTCCATATGGACATGACTTTTCTATGTTTAGTTGTAAAATATTTTATTTTTTATTTTAATACAGTTTCCTGTTCCTGTATTTTAGATTTAATTATTTTATGATCTTATTATGCTTCATTTAAACAACAGCAACAACTTTTAGTTTCCTTTATATTTGTTAATCGTACACCATTTGAGAGTTGGTTATAAAAAAAATCTAGTGCAGTTTGTTGTCGTTTCTTCGGATTCTATACAGTTTCCAATGAAATCGATTTAAAATTCCAAGAAGTCATACCAAAAAGTTAAATGATAATAATAAAGATGTAAAATTTAAAATGTTGATTATGTTTTCCTAATCATAAATGTCTCACAAAAGTTTATGTTGCATGCCTCATGCTAACCGAATACAAGCACACAAGCAGTGTGTTAAACAGCAACAATTCCGCAATTCCGCCCAAAATGTGCTTCAGTTGTTTTAACGAGATTATTTTGCGCTAAATAATCAATGATGATGGTGTTGGTGGTAATGGTGATGGTGCAACAACGACGAAACATCAGAAATATAAAAGTTTTGCCACATGTCAATATAAGTTTGCTTTTGCTGCATATAAATACTACAAACATATGAATACATAACTGTTTGTGGCTTCAAATGCTACACATAAATTCCTCCAACATTATGCTTTCATGTACAAGTTGCATATTAAAACTTCACTAGACTCCAATGCGTAATTCATGGTATCTAGTATTTATTACTTTAACTTAATGCTTGCATGTACATATGTACTCGTCTGCATCTGTGTCTTAGGCATTTCCTTAATTATAATGTTTTTTCTGAGTTGTTAAATCAATTCATGCATAAACTACACAATAACCAAAATAAATATGTACCATATTTTTCGCCTTCCAACACTTGCATAACACAAATTTATTCTTCTATTTCGAGTCAAAGACATTAAACAATTTCTAAAGTTTGGTGTTTTCGTAATCGTTTGCATAATTATATTCTTTATGTCTTTCTATTATCCTCAAGTTCCTCTTAATATTTTCGTGCAGAACAGAAAATTAATATGATATGTTTGTTGTTCACTTCGCCCATTCATTAATATTGACAAGAATGGAATAAGTTTTATATCCATATTTGCCATAAATTATATTATTTGCAGAAATTCGTATTATCAACTATTGTAAACCACACTAAAAATTTCTTTTCGGGGAATAAAAAAATAAAACACATCTTAGCACGATTTCTACACAATAATGTGCCTTTTCGAGGTGAAAAATCTCATGTAAAATATTATTAATTTTTATATGCCATTATTTTTTTCCAGTTAAGAATTAAAACCCAATAAAATTATCAGTTAACGTTAATTGAAAGTTAAAACATAACATAACAGAGATTTGGCTTAGTAAATATTTACTAATCAAAGTAAGAATTTCAAATTTAGTGTTAACTGAAGCCATAATTTGTTTGTTGAAGCTTTGTATACCAAAAATGGGAATTGTTTAAACAATTATATTTGTGATAATCGCATATATTGTTGTGCTCGGTCAAAGTTCATTTATTTTGTTCACTTCTGTGATTAAATATCTTCAAAATGATACAAGTTTGTTCAAAATCGACAGTAAAATATGAGCATGAGTTCAATTCGTGACTTCTAAAATCTAAAAGTATGAAGTCGTTAGTTGTACTCACGTGGTAAGTACTTGACTGTAATGACATCGTCAAAGTTAGAAGCTAAACTTTCTTTATTGCTTTATTAGCATTTTCACTCGTTAATTGGTAATTGAGTTTTTTTTTTTTGAGTCAAAACTAGAACTATACATATTTTATTTTCTTATAAAAATAATTTGAATAACAAATTGAAAAGCACCTTGAATACATACGAGTATATTAACAGCCCGACTACAAAATTACAAAACAATGGCAGAACAAAGGCAATGGAAAAATGAAGGAGGGCTTAATAGAAACATATGCAGTTATTTTGCCTTTATTTTGCCATTTTATTCAGAAAATGACCGAACGTCAAACAAATTTCTCATTGACGCTATAAATTTAAATACTTCGTATCCTCTTACAAAATAAATAATAGAAAAAAAATAAATCCGTCATGGATTCGACTGCGTCTGGTCAGTTGGTCTGGTTTGTTTTTTTTTTCTTTTCTTTTTTTTGTATGAAGAAATATATAGTATGTATATGGACCAGCAGTTGTTGTACTTTTCCGCTTTTGTGTTTTTGGCCTTTTATTTTGTGAATACAGAATGTCCTCAATTTGTTTTTCTTCAATGAGTTTTGGTGAATTAATACTCGTACGAGACAATTTGTATGTGTATGAGTGTGTTATTTGTAGAATGATATCTTGAGTGGTTTCTTATTTCGTAAAGTCTTAAAGAAGGGGCGCTTCTTTCCGTTTTTCATAAATTTAAATTATTAAGTTTTTATGCTGTTTGTTGCTGCGCTTTTGCTGTTATTTTTGAGTATTGTTATGTATGCAGATGATGATTATTAGGTTCTGTATTCAAACATAAATATATTCATAAATGGATTATGAATGAATACAATTTTAAGAAGATGCTGTGATGATGGTACCCACAATCATCACCAGCTCCAAATGGAAAAATGAAAACAAAAAAAAAACACTACCAAACCACTATTATCATCAATTTGTTTTACTACATATTGGACTCTGGCGACCATGATGATTGTGTCTTTTTTGTTGCTGCTGTTGTTGTTGGTGTTTGTTGTGCTGCTTAACGATGTTTCTTAATTTATTTCATATTTTTGGCTTATACACTTATACGAGTATGTACACATATTTATTATTCAAGCGATCTAGATTTTTTTTATAAAAAAGCTATTTGGTGGATTTATTAACAATTTTTTGTGTCTCAGTCTAATTTATTTTTGTTCATTTGTATTGTGTGGTGATTTCAGTTGGACAACAGCGGCCTAAGATCAAAAACACCTTGAACGGAAATTGGAAAATTATAATCGATTTTTTTTTTTCGATTTCGAGTGTTTAGTTTTTTATCGAAATATCACAAAAGGCGACGTTTTTTATTAATATGAATTCTCCCGATAATGACTGTGTTTTAAGATTAATTTTGATTGTATAGGTAGTTCGTTTTGTTTTGGCAGGAAGCACCCATTTCTTTTCAAATGCATACATAGTTTTTTTTTAAAACTTTCTTACACATTTTGCCCCATTTTTTAATTTGCATTTCAAATTGTTTGATCTCTTTTTTAAGTTAATTTCAATGCTATTAAATTTTGTGTATCAACATTTAATTATGTTTAACAAATTATTCAAATCGATATGTTACGGTTAGAGAGAAAACAAAAGCAAAAACAGAAACAGACAAACAAACACTCACAGCCATCGACTAAAAACGACAAGAAAGGCGAATAAAAAAGGATTTTTATATCCGGCACGCACAATTTTTTAAGCCGTTTTAATAATTCTTGTTTATAACTTTGAAAATTGAGGCAAACTAAAAGTGTCAATTAAATTGGAGCTATAATTTTGATAATTCGATCAATTCAGCTTAAATTTTAGAAATTTATGAAAATATTATATTGAGTAGAAGAGTTTAAGTTGTTCAGAGAACATGGGAAATGGAAACATTATGATTATATAATTTTCTACAGTAATAAAAAGTTTTAATCTTAATAATCTACTCGTAAGAACTTTAATTCACAACTAAAATGCGTAGTAAAGATCTCTACAAATTTATGGTACATAAAACAAGAAACATAAACAATAGTTGATGCTGGAACCAAACAACACATGCATATCGTATGCATTACTTGGAAGTAGTTAAGTAACGCATAGGTTCTTATTTGATATATCTGTGGTCACAAGCAATAAAAGCCTAAGTCGAAAAACATTCTTTTGAGATAAATCAATTGTAATATTGGAAAAACTTCTTGAAAAAAATACAATTATGATTTAGGAAAAAAATATTATAAAGCACACATTAAAGTGCATTATTTTTTTTGACCGAAATTGGTAACTGAACTTAAAGTAGTTAATGTGAGAGACATTTAAGCAAATAAAATTTAATTCTTTATTGTAAAATATAAATCTTAATTTTTAAAGTTTAAAACAATTTATGTTTTTATTTTATATTGAATAATTTATTGTTCTTGAGTTTATGAGGACTTAAAGAATTACTGCAAATTAAAAGTGGCTGAAGAATGGGTACTATGTTTATGTGTTCTATCTTATTTCTAATAATTTATTTTACGTGAGCAAGCTAATTCTATATCGTGTTTTTAAATAAAATAAAACATTGCGAAAATAAATAATTAAGTATATTTTGGTGCTTCTTGATAATGTTAAGAGAGTTCAAAGTCAATATGTTTTATTTAATATCTAGAACAAAAATTATTTTAGAGAAATGAGAGTTTGAGATTAAATAAGGCCTTTTTTGTTGTTCCCCATAGTACATAAAACTCGTTTCTCTCTTAAGTTGAGTTAGGCGGTTTATGTTTGTGATATATATATATAAGTATATTGTCTTGAAAAACGAAGCTATTGGCAACTGCTTTATATATATTTAATATCGATATTTCCTTAATCAAAGCATGAAGGGCAAATATGTAAGTTATATATTACAGTAGGAATCTTAGCGAGAGAAGAAAACAACTTCTATAATATATAGTCTCTTCGAGGCTACATTTTTTGTATGTATGTGGTTGGAAATATGTTTCCGCTTATAACCAATATTCCGCCAGTAATACATTTTTCAAAAATAAAAAAATGTATTGCAAATTCTTCAAAAATAAATTGGAAAATCTCTACACGAAATTCGAAATTTTTTAGTCTGTGGCATAAGTTTTCGATTTTCACTATCTTCTAATTAGTTTTATAAGATTTTGTAACTTTGCCATGCTTTTAAATAAATTGTTATTCCTTTTCCAAAATATATAAATTTTTACTGATTTTTTGCTGTTAATTAATATTCTTGTGTGAAATTTTGATTTTTATGTAAAAGTTTTTTTTTACTTGGAGATATTTCAATATGTGGTTGAAACCGCAATTTCGGAGTCTTAACGATGAGTCCCAAGGTTTAATATTGTTTTGTAGCTAAAGATTTTTTTTACATGATTTGATGCCACTGTAAATTTCCGATTTGCTTCTGATTTTTCCCTATTAAAGACTTATGTGCTGTTCATAAGATCCAAACAATCGAATTGAGTGAACAATTGCTATGAAAACCACTCCGTTATTCGAGTGGTTTCCATACATAACTTCTACTCAAGTCGATTGCTTGGATTCTATGAGCAGCACATTAAAATATGTTTTACGATTTCTGTAAATTTTTTTATAATTTCCAGTCAGTTCTATGATTAGATTGCTTTCCTTCTAGGCTTGAGTCCTTCTTATTTCCACAAGTCCCATGCTCATAACAAAAGTTTCCGCTTAAAGAACTAGGCATTGAAAATATTTAAAAAAAAAATCAGGAAATAATGCACTAAATGACAATGTTCAACAATACTTTTTGTAATACAACACAACAGCATATTTTTCTATAAAATTATGTACAAACAATTTTCTCCAAACTTTTTATTTTATCATTTTACACAATTTGTTTTAATATTTTTTTTGAGGAAAAATTAAATCTAGTATTAATTAAAGTGCAATTTTATGCGCGTGTTCAGTGAGGACGATCAAAACGGCAAAAAAACACACTCTTCTTTCTACAAACGAACACTTGTTACAGAAATGTTACATGTAACCACAATTAAACTTTTATTAAACTCGTAAATGGAAAATGTTTGAGCATTGAGAAAAAAAACAAAAGCAAAAAAAAAACAATTTAATTGTTGAAAATACATTTTTTGAAAAATAATAATGTGTGCAATGGCCGGTTAAGTTACCCTTTGAGTTTTTCTTTATTTTTTTTAATCTTTTTTAAAAAGACGCAAGTGAGCAGGGAAATTGAAGAAAACCGCTACTTAAAAAATATATGTATAATATTGTATATAGACACGTACCATAAGTGTAATAATTTCTTAGAAACTTTCTTTAAGGTTTGTCTTATGAACGATTTTATGGCAGCAGCTGAAAGATTGTAACAACAAAATTGTTGTGAGTACGGCTGAAGATGTCTGTGATGAGCTGCGGACGTGAGGGGTACAATAAACTTTAGTTTTGCTTTTCTGGATGATACACAATTTAATAAGATGGGTTTTCTTTTTATTATAAATAAAAAAGTCAAGCTTAAGTGATTTCAGATGGTTTGTAATCAGAATAATAATAGAGACACACGACCAACAAAATAAAAGTGACCACGATGTGCTAAATTATACCATAAATACTCATGCATGCATCCATAGACATAAAGATAACCGTAAGTGTTAAGATGTTGTTAAAAGAATACCCTGCATTATGCATTTAGATAAGGCCATAAAATAGTGACGTTTTGTAAAAAAAATAAAGCCACAAAAAGTAAAGTAGAGTAGAGACAGAGGACATGCCAACTCGCATATAACTAATTTCCTCCTTATTCATGCACTTTGATGCACACTCACCTTTTTTATTAAGAAAATTTAATCACTATCAGTAAAACTTACGTCCGCTAAAAATAACCTGATGCCCATAATACATCAATTCCATTTCTTTTCGATTTATTCACACCAAATTAGTTTTCAGAGCTTTCCGATCGCTCAAAAGTTATACATAAAGGATGCTACATACGCATCCTTTTGTTATGCTTAAGATCGTGATTGGAAAAAAATTACTCAAAACAATGTGTGATCATGCATGGATCATGCCAATCACTTGGCGTTGCTCACCTCTTAATTCGAGATCAAGCCATTCGTTAAATGTCAAATCTTTAAGCAGGATTCCCAGTATTTTTTCCAAATTTATCCCCGATTCTCGATTTTTCATCCCCCAAATTCCCCTAAATATTTTTTTCTCTTGAAAATAAAAAGATTTTTCATATTTGCAGCTTAGAATTGTTCGATTCTAATGTGTTCCAAATATCTCTGAAGTTTTAATCGAAAATTATAAAATTTTGTGATACACTCCGACTAATTTGTATGTATTTTTCAGTCATTAAATAAAATTCAGAACCAAAACCAAAATAGCAAAGAAAAATAAGGTTTAGTAGAAATATGTTATCCTTGGGAAATCCGTAGCAAGGGCAACATTTTCTGGGATCGCTGCGCTTGAGAGCGATTTATTATTTTGAGAAGCATAAACTTTTTAACAAGACTGAGAAATGTATTTGTTCGAAAGTTAAAACAAGAATCAGTTGTGAACTGAGATTTGGCAGGAGCTTTAATCTCACCTCCTCATGTCTGGAGCGCCATTCCTTGTACTGAGCACGAGACATGGCAAAATAGCCTGCGGTATTTCACTGATCATGTTAATTTCGATACGAGTCTGAAAAGCTAACATATACATACGTAGCTATTTTCTACGTTAGCCAAGCGACCATAAAATACCTTCTTTCACAGTAATTTCAAGCCAAACTTGTTGCAGAGTTTTAGCTTTTAGTTTTTCCTGTGTGTAAAAGAAATAATTTACTTTAAAACATTGTAGAGTGAATTGTTTTCCTTTATGCCCGTCAAATGTACGTTAATGCAATTGTTTAAATTTTGTGCGCTAAGCGCAGTCATTGAAATAGTTTTGGTCAGTTAAAGATTTTTGTTTAAAGGTATTTTTTAAAACTTCTTTTGTTGTTTCACATATACAGTACTCAAGCTAACGCTAACTACTTGGCGCTACTCCAAGTTCATACTTTTATGATTTAGTATTTGTTTGTATGTTTTAGCTGGAAATGCGTACTCGGCACATGTTTGGCTTCGCTGATCAAGGCACCTGGCACATGTTCATTAATCTGTTAGAGCCTCGTGTTCGGCGATTTTATTATTCATATTTTATTTCTCTTTAGATTTGTTTATTGCATAAATATTATTAAATTTTTTGGTTGTTAATAACAAACTTTTTCTTCATTTTGTTTAGCGTCTTTGCTATTTTCTAGACTTTAATACAGTCACCAAGCGAAACTAATGTAAGTCGTAGATAGTTTTTTCTTGGTACTTATTTTTATTTAATATGCAAACAATTTATCAACCGTTAAGACTCTGTTCGAAATATTTAAGCATTTTTTTTTGTACAGTAACAACTTGCATTAATTGTAACTGCACGCTACAAAATAGTCGTAACTTCAAAGTTGTGTGATGAAAATACAGTTTTGTTCTGCTTTTTTTTTGTTGATAGTAAAACACATGTGCACATTAAAATATACTGTGGCCAGATAATGTTGAAGTTTGGCCAATTAAATGGCTTGTGATCTCTTTAGAAACCAATATTCTTAATATATTGAAAATTACGCAGGGCTACATATTTTTATAAAATTTTTTTTATACATTTTTCATTATTTTATTTAGATATAAAAAAGTTTAATGGTCTACGCGTTTATACAGTGAACACATTTGAAAGATGTACGCCGCCACTGGAGCCGACAACGCAGCAGATCGTTTGTGATCTGTGTCCCGTTTTCCTTCGATCATTGTTGGTCGACGTCATTACGGTTGTCTACACTATCGGGCGAACTTCGTTATGACGGACACTGCAGGAACTTTTTTGACGAAAAATAATGAGAATCAGGTCAACACTCTCTCTGCAACTGCATAACGATGCAGGAGCACACAGTTCGGCAGGCAAGCAAAGGGTTTCTACAAGGCCTGTACTGTCTCAGAGATGATCCACTGTAGAGCCGCAAAACAATCGATTTTAATAAACTATGAAAATCAGTAAGAAGATGAGATGAGCACCGTGCACGTGATAAGCGTGAATCACGCGAGTCAACGCACGATGTAGAACAAAACTCGCCTAAAAGGTTTGAATACTTTAATCTATATGTCACAACTGGAAAAATCACCAAAATCGAGAATTTTATTAACTACTTTTTTATAAATGAAACAAAGGAATTCGCCGAGTAACAACGTAACTACACTTTTATTTAATTTAAAGGAGAAGCTAAACACGTTATAGACTCAACAACAATAAAAAAGAATACTCTTTGCAATTCTTTGTTTTTTTTATAATATAGAGACTTAGTCACTTCTGAACAAAAATACATGCACTTTTATTTACTTCCGTTCGAATTTCTGTAACAAAGGGTCTGTTTTTGATTGTAGGAGACTAAAATTTTCCGTGAACATGTAGTTTGACGAACCATAATCATTCAATAAATCTATGATATAAACGATAAGACGCTAATTTTTAGGCTTAACCTTTAATTTTTATATTATTTTATGGGATTTACATGAACTGTTAACACATTTTTTAATAAAGCAAATAAAAATCAAAACTTTTCTTGAGAAGAATAAAACCGGTTGACCGGTTTTTCCTGAATTTTAAAAACCATAACCGGGTTTTTCAAAATTTCACATATTCGAAACGGTTTCTGGAAAATGTCGAATAATCGATCACCCTAGTAAGCATAGCTAATTGATTCCGTCAGTAAACAAAATTGCCGTATTTGGAGCGATGGAAATACCAATATATCCAGAAAAAATTGCCATTTAATGCGCTTTATGAGCCTATGTACAATCATTGGTCTGTATTTTTTTAAAAAGCGCTACAGAGAGTTGACTTACATATGTTTTGCACCTCATTTGGAAAACAATAACGCAGCAGGCATCTACTTTCAGCCACATGAGCAGAGCGAGCGATGTAATTAATTTACATTTGAAGAATTAATTTAATTATCATAATTTAACTATTACCTGGCCACCTCGTACATTTGTTAATACCATTACATTATTTTAGTTGCATATAACATGTAATGAAAGAAATAATTGAGCACTTGGAGGCCAACATTTCATACGTTACTTCGCAAATACAGTCAGTCTGTCTCGGAAGATTTTTGAAAATTGGACTTCCAGATTAAGTCATGATCGCATACATACACGAAATCACATTTAAATATTAATGCCACAAAATTATCTTTTGAGTGAAGTAAATTATTCTCCTAAAAATATCCGATGACATATTTATTCTTCCCATTGGCTGCAAAATGTCAGCCAATATGGTGACGGAATAAAAGAAGACACACAGCCATAACAATCACAACAAACTAAATGCCATACTAATTGTCAACCAACCACAAATGACAATTTGACAAAAACGTAAAGAAAACTGAAAACAATATGAAAATATTTAATTTGTGTTGGCCTGCCTTGTAAGCACTCACGCACACTGGGACAGAAATTCTTTGTAAAATACCAACATTCGAAAGAACAAAGAAACAAAAGATA
Source organism: Gymnocheta viridis (assembly GCA_956483585.1). Lineage (NCBI taxonomy): Eukaryota > Metazoa > Arthropoda > Insecta > Diptera > Tachinidae > Gymnocheta > Gymnocheta viridis. The sequence continues at coordinate 42,017,282 of OY101441.1, forward strand.
ATGCAGCATAAAAAATTAACATCAAGCAAGAGGTTTATAAATATTAAAACTATTTTGATTGTGTGAACAAACAATAACCAGGAACCAGCCCATCTCATTTCATTGATTTTTTATTTTGGGGTTCATATTAGAAAAATTGCACAACTACCAAAGCAATTATATTAATATGTATGTAGGTACAAAAACGTAACGAATATTTTTTTGGGACTTGGCAAATAAAAAAGATGAATTTTCACATGACAATGACAATGGGATGAATGAATGAATGAATGAATAGTTGAAACATCCCTCAAAATTATGACACAAAAAATGATATTGACAAATATTCCTTTTTTTGTTGTTGCTCTCAAGGGTAGTTTAATAATAAATAAACTTGTCATATGGTGTTTTACCTGGGAACTGGTAGATATTGCATTCATGTAGCACATAATGAATACAAAGCTGGATGGCAAAATATTGCATTAAAAAAAAACAACAATAATCTTATCATTGTGATCCTCATGTAACAACATGGTTTGAAATACTTGCGTTCTTTACAAATCCATAATGTTCTGGCCATGATGTTAGCGAGAAGATATTGATGATGGAATATTTAGTGCGAGAGTAAAGAAAAACCACAAACGTACAATATGTATACTGCAAGCATTTTGACATGAAATAAAATAATCGCTGTATTTATTTATCTTGTACAGTTTCTATTGTGCTGGATAATTGTATTGAATTGCATGATAAACTATGAGAATGAACATAAATTTGATATTTACACATAAAATGATATTTTCCTTTAACAATTGTAGTAACGCCAGCATCGTTGTACGAGTATATAAAGGACGTTTGCAAGGATATAATAGTGTTGAGTACATACTTAACATTTCCGTAATGCTCTATATTGTATTGTTTTTTTTTTTTTTGTTTTTTTTTTATAAATAAACTCATGCTTGGATGACACTTCAAACACAAATGTTGTAACACACAGAAAAGAAAAGTATATATGGCGATTTGAGAGTTTTTATAAAAAAAATCTCTCCAGATGTTTTATCTATTTATATACATAGTATGTATGTACACATGTACATATATACATCTATGCAATATACATTAGGGTCGCCCTCTGTTGTGTGAAAAAAATTAAGTATTTAAATTCTTGGTAGAAATATGCGAAGACTAAATATTTTTATGTACAAATTTTTAGATCGATTCAAAAGCATTTAGACTCGGCTAATACTCAGAATATACGATAAGCGACTTTTCTGATTTTGTAGTAAAATAATGTGGGAGAAAAGAGTGAAAAACGTTTTGTTGTTTATGTTTCTTAAAAGCAATAAAAATAAGTTTAAGCTGGATTCACCCATAAAATTTGTCTGGACATTTTTTTTCATATGTACTTTGAAGAAGCGAGACGTCAAACTACATATGAAAAAAGTTTGTCTGGACAAAAATTTTATGGGTGAATCCAGCTTAAGTGCCGTCAATATATGGAGGGTCAGAGCTGAAGTGAACCGTCGCAAAAAGACAATTAGAAAATATTTTGAGTATCAATAAATGAACTGCGATTAATTTCTAGAAAATTAGAGCCATTGACTTGAGTTTTTTAACGTTACCTTAGGAACGAAACACTTTTTTACTTAGTCCATTACAGTACTAAATGAAGCTAAACTTTACAGAGAATTTCGCAATAGTTTTGAAATTTTTCATATTTTATAACTTGGTTCACTTCAGGTCTGAACCGTACATATGACCATCGATAAGTCGGTAGCTCATCGATTTATTTGCAAGCATGAAAGGCATTTAATAGAATCGTAATAAAATAGGTAATTTGACAGATATTTAACTTCGGAGTTATTTTTACCGGGTGAATCAATTTTTTCTAATTTTGGGATTTTGAAAAGGTACAAAAAGATAAAATGAATTACTCTAGGTCAAAGTAAATTAAAAAATTAATAACTGCAGTCCTCTGCAACTTTTTCTATCGGATTAAAAAATTTTATATACGATCGTTCATTTGCCCAAATAATGTGATACTTATTCATCATATTATTTATTCTTCGTTTTGTGTAAAAAATGCATCTTGAGAGCAAAATATTTTTATATTAGCAGAAATTACCCTTCGTTGCAAACCACCCTTGCAAATCTTGCAGATATTGCAAATCTAGCATACGTGCTACATTCCAAAACCACAACAATAAATTGCATGACACTGAAATTTGCATCACTTGAAAAACCAAAACCAAAAACCGGTGCAGATTGGTAATTGCAAAGGTTAGCAATGCTATAACAGCTGTATTTTTCGTTTTATTTTTACAATAAAACATTTAGACTCATGCGCTTAAAAATTTTAAAGGCAACGGAGCCGCCAGAAAAACTGCCTGTGCTGAAACTAAATTGACGTTATGACTGCTGAAAGATATATCGCTAAAATAATAGAAATTCAATGTCAAACAAAATTTTTATAAAATTTTAGTAAATTTCTACAAAAACCGGACGCTTGCTTCGCGTGAAAATTTTATCGGCGGCGTTTGCATTGAAATATTACCAGCGGCTTAGCTCATTCCATGCGCCAAAGTTATTCATTCCGCTCTGTAAACAAATAAATAATAAACGGGCACGAAAGAAAATGAATGAATGAATATTACATTTAGTTTTTTAAAACTTGAAAACAAATTAAAAAAGAAAATAATGAAACCTTTTAAATAAAACAAATAAAAATATTTTTTGTCTTTCTTTACTCTAAAATCAGCTGTTATACTTAACTTGCTAAACGCTTGAAAAAGACACTCACGCTTTGTAAATCATGCCGCAGAACGAGTTTTATGACGTAGTTGGAGCAAATGAACAATATGAACATATGTTTTAGTTTCTAAACTATTTAAACTTGCAGGAAGTGTGACCAAAAATTAAATTTTTTTACAGGCTCACCTTAATGCTTATAAACAATCTAATTTATTTCTTTTCTTTGTTTTTTGATAGAGCTGCCAAGAAGTTAAATAAATTCGTAAAAATGGATTCTTTAAAAGTTTGTAAAAAGTCCTAAAACATCTTACATCGAAAAGATTGCCAAACTCATGTAAGAAGAGCCATATTTAGGCATCTTCAGAGAATTAAATCCTTTTTCGCGGCTGAAAAGCACAAAAACATATATTACATCATGTGTACTGGGAGTTATTGGAAGTTATTTAATTTCTATTAGGGGTTTTGGATTGGGAGTTATTATGCTCTTTTGAGAATTAGTTATATAAAATTTCGTAGTTGTGGCCGTGGTAGAATAATACAGGTAATGTCGAAGCGTTAACGGACTTGTTTTTTGGGTTCGAGTCTGTCAAAATTTGCTTATGTATTGCTAAAACACACCCACACTGCTAAAAAAGCACACTTTATCACTGGTTTCAAATGCAAATAAGAAAAGGAAAATAAACAAAATTCTTTATAGAACAGAAAATGCAACCATTTTGCCATTTTTCTTTCGTACTTTTTGACAGCTTCGAACCTAAAAGCATTGTTGTTGCGTCTGCGACACCACCTGTATTATTCCACCATGGTTGTGTCTACAAACATTTCGAGCGGGAGTTATTTCATGGGCACGTAATTCATTTGGGAGTCACTTCATAGTACCTATTTCGTACTATTAGTAAATTATCATTTTCCAAATATGTCTTTATAATATATAAATTTATTTTCGGAAAAGCGTATCGCTGGCAACCTTTTTAAAAACAATTGCATTTTAGAGATTAGTGTTATATAATATTCTTATATAATTGCATACTTCATGAAAGGGAAAAACATGCACCGATTATTGGTTCTTTAATTGTGACTAAAATATTTTGTTTTCTTTCCTCATAAACTACAAATAATACATGATCGCATGAAAAAAACAAATTCAATAAAAGAATAAAATAAATAATTACGCATCATTATCAAAAGAACTGCAAGCTGCGTGTCATATTTTCAGTTGATGTGTCAATCACTGATACTGAAATCTAATCGATGAAAATAAAATACAGCATAAATGTGGGTCCTTATCAGATGGCAATGACAAGACATCTTAACCAATGAAAATGCCAAAAGAAAACTCAAGATGTTTTATTTCTTTACTTATTCTCCTAATATTTTCAATTTTTTACAAAATGAAATTTTTATACAACATCGACTTTAGTTGTGCATCTGTGCATTTAGTTTTTGAATAATACTCGTATGTCTTAAGTGATCGTCTTGTGTGACTTATATAAAAGATGCATTAATTAAATGCATTTTTAAGAAATATTGCATGCCTTTAGCAGTGATTTGTCACTAGTCTTTTACACAAGAATAATATTTTGCATTTAACACTGTAATTTATGGCAATTTTTCAATATTACTCTGTAATGATGGCCTGTAATTATCAACATCATCAATGTTCATGTCGTGTTGTCTTTGTGTTGCGCATAATATATAATTTATTGTCTTTAAGACTGTATTTGTGTGCCTGGATGGAAGTTATTGAAAATTAAAACTGTACAACCGGATTTTGTATTATAGAAATTATTGATTATTATTATGTGATTCTATAGAAAGCTTTAAATATGAATATATTGAATACAATTTATGATTTAAGTCTTACCTTTTAATTAATAAAATTGGTATGTGTTCGAACTAAAGTTGAAGTGAATTAATTTAAGGAAAGAACAACTACACTCATGGTTAGCTTTATTAAAAAAACCATGCTTTTAGATCATGGCTTCCGAAAGGGTACTCTTTCCCTCTTTCGTCAGTATTATAGCAAAATTGCCAGCGAAGCAAAATAATTAAAAAATTGCTATTAATTGCTTAAACAAATGAATGTGCCTATTTGACACCAGAAGTGCGAAAACGCTGCAATACAATATCCTTTTTCACAAAGAATCAAACACATTTATTGATTGGTAGGCATTAATTGCCTGAGTTGTTAGCTCTATTTATAAAACAACACTTGGGCCTATAATCAGCACATTGAAAATTGCTATATATATGAGCATTCGTACTTTATAAAAGCTAATATTTGTTTGTACGTAGAGTTAATCTCCGTTATTGCTAATTTAACTGGTTTGAAAATTAACAACTTTCTTTACCGAATACATCTTAATAACTGAAAAATCTATTATATTTTTTTTAAACTTAAGAACCTCAACAGTTTCAAAAATGATATTGTGTTTGCATTCTTTCTAAATCTAGAAGTATCAACCCAAAATGATGTGTTATGAATTATTAACTCGTATTATAATTATTACAACTATATAAACAAGCACCTGCGCTCATCAACTCTTTTAAGTCTTATAAACTTCAATAAAAGTAAATTTATTGCAAACACACTCTTCTAAGACGGTTACATGGTTACTGTACAAAAAAATATTAAAAATTACAACCTTTTAACAACAAAAGTTGTAAATTGTGGATGAGAAAATAGCAAAACAAAAAAAAAAGATGTACTAAGCACAACCTTAGTATGTTTGAAATGATCATGAAGACGGTGAGAAAAAGTGGGAATTTACTTTAAAAGTGACGCAATTTTTTTAATTGATTACAATAAATAACATGTAAGTATATCTTTAGAGGAAAATTTCCGAGGGTAGCGAGAGTAATATTGAGAAAAACATATTGAAATATTAAAATAGAGTAGATGAATTAGATGATTTTAAATGACAAAGGTCTGTGCTTACATTTTTCTTAACGTACTTGTCTCAAGGCTTGTGAAAAGAGTACACGCACATGTAACTGGCTTAAAAGTTTGTAAAGAAATAATCTTTCAATGTTGAAAAACACTATACTTAAACGAAAAAATTTTTTATTGTTATTTTCCTTCTTGTTAAACAGAAGCAAACACGTTTATACTTTGTCACTATAAGCCGGTTTTGTATAAAAGTGTGAAGAAACTCGAATTTTAATAACACAGAGTATCTTAACTATGCCAATCAACACCCTCCAAGGACAACACCATATAAAAAGTCACAGGTTCCGTTTCATATAAATGGTTAAAACTAGGACCATCTAGGAACTTAGGAACCATTCACGTGACTAGTTTTGTTTGGGTTCTTTTCGCTATAGAGATATTAAAATTTGCAATTAAAAATATTTACTATATAATAATTTTATACTAAATAAATTAACAATCAACACATTAAACCATTTCATTTATTCAGTGAGAAAACAATGGCCCTCTCCAGCAAATCGGATAATGGCTGTAGCAACTTCATGTTTTATGTTGTACCAATAAAGCATACAATTATTTATGGTTAAAATATTAATTATATACTTTTTAAACATTCCAATCTCAGTCAGTTACAACGCCATTTTTTTTTTTTTATTTACGCGCTTCATGGTTAGAAGAAGAAAATTACATTTTACAGTGGCAAATAGAAAAACAAAATCTTTGCATGTCAACTTTTTCATTAAAAGCGAAGTACTGACTGGCAGATTTTCAAATGATCATAAAGACACAAAGAGGGACAGACCATTCATTCTCTGCCTAAACATCATCGAATGCGTTACAAATAAAGAAAAACACAAAACTCTCAGCTGTAGTAATTGCCTGAATATGAAAAAGTAGAATCACAGCGGAACATGACATAAAAACTTCCAGGGTAAGACCTGGTGAATAACTCTAACATTTAAAAGGGCAATAATATTTCCCTGCATTTGAAGGTATGTATTTTCACTAAGTGGCGGAGAGTTAAAGAAAATCCAGTGGAACAACGAATGTCTATGCAACGCATGAGAATCTCATTATTAAACTTACAACTTTTAAAGTAAATTGTATTTTATGTTTGTACATGATCAAATTTTTTTACTAGCTGCTTTTTGTGTGCGTTTTAACGATAATTATGGTTGAAAGAAAAAAAATTACAATACTAACATCATTTGCGACGACAATCAACATGTGTAAGATACATGCAACATATTTGCAAGCTAAACAAAACAAAAAATTTATGAATAACTCAAAACTATTTCTTCTGCAGGTCGGGCAAAACGAACAAGTTTATTGAGGGAACAATTTCTGTAAAAAGGATCGTATGCGACAAAAACTAAACTTAACAGTAAAAGGTTGTTGAATTTATCTTATGAAAGTTCACAATTGTTTTTTTTTTGCATAATTATTATAAATTTTTTATTATTCGACAAATCTTAGTTGAATAATTTTTTATTCCATACAAAAAATTTTGAATGCAAAGTAATTTTTATAGTACGCTTAAGTTTGTATCATTACTGCAAAATAATAGGATATGTGATAATTTTAAGGAATACGTAAAATTAGCTCCTTGTGCTGGAATTTGGAATTTTCAATCGAATATAAAAAAATTACTTAAGAAAATTGTATGCAAAAATTTTGATTTTTATTATTCGGTACGAGTACATGTCGGAATCAATAAATTATACTTTGGAAATTATCACATGCCCTTTTATTTGCTTGCGAAGATGCGAACTTTAGCCTAAAGCCTAGCGTATCCACTACCAAGTTTTCTTGCGGAAGTTGCTTTGTCAAGTAAACACGTATTAGAAGTCGACTTCCAGAAGTCTGGGACTGCAGAAGTTACTTGCAGAAATTATGTGGGAACACGTGTTTGTTGCTTACTGGAAGAAGTCGGATATACGTCGGGTAAACGGTTTGTGGTATTCTCTTCTGTTTTCAGTTTTGTTTTGTGATTTTTTAAAATTTTTTTTCCAAATTTATAAAAATGGACAATAATAATTTCATTTGGAGTAGTGAAAAACACATTTGGTAATTTAAAAGCAAAAGACTATAAGAATAAAATTAAAAAACAAAACGCTTTACAGGCAATAACCAATATAGACGCGCCCGAAGAAGAAGGAAATTGCACACCCTCCGAATGCAGTCTGGTCCAGAAGTAAACAAAGAAAGGAATAAGAAAAGTTGCCAAAGTGCTGAAGATATCAGTAAGTGGGAATTTTATAATGATATGAAATACACGACGTCATCTCATGTACCCAAAGAAACTGAGGATAATTTGGTAAGAACAACAAAGTACACCTTATATATAACCGTTTAAACTTTTATTCTATTATTTTTTTATTTTTATATTTATACCTTGAAATATTTTAATTTCAGACATTTATACAGAGCCAACAAAATCCTTGCGATCGTACATACAGGGATTCGAAACAGATACATAAGCGAAAAAAATAAACATACTCATAATTTGTATTTAATTTGAAATACTTATGAAAATAAAATGAATTAAAAATATTTTTCTTGATTTTTGCGAACAAAATAATATAAAAAATATTTTTCTTGTTTTTTCTTAACTGTTGACAAAAATCGCAGCGTTACTAACAGCCGGTCTGCGGGAGGTATAGCCAATCTCATTTTAGTATCCTGCTTTTGAATACTTGTTTGAATTAAATGTATTCAAAATCATCATTAGACATTCTCAGAAAATTTTTCAAGTAATGTATTTTGGAAAATTGAATCTACGTGCCGCAGCACCCAATTTCTCACCCAAACAATTCCCTTCGTTTCTTTTTTTTTAATTTTTAATTTTTCAATCTTATTTACATTTAATACTTGAAATATACATAAATAAATCTTTATTTTAAAAATTTTAATTTTTTAAATACAAGAATTTCGCATATTTTGTTTATTTTACGAAAGAGTTCCGTGTAGCGAAATAACGAAATATTCCGTACAATGTAATATTGAGCTTCTTTTATATGCTGCATACTTCTTTCAGTGTATTTATTGGCGTCATTAAAAAGTCTTTACAACAATATTGTTATTTTTTGCAATTAAACGGATTTTTTAATATTAGCGGTATTCATTGTTTAGTTCGTTTTGCATTGCAACTCCGTGCAAGTGCAACTATTTTGTTGTTAATAGTAGACGCTATTTTTAAAAAACATAGCAAAGTTTACTTTGACAAAGTCTTTTGAATATTCTTTTAAGCTTTGTTTTCAGTTTGACAAATTTTGGGTTCTGTTGTTGGATGAATTGCAAACTAAACACACATACAACCAAATACAATACAAGTATGTCTAAACGACGAACGGTGAAGAAAGTAACTCTACGAGTACAGCAAAGTGTGGCGAGTACACACCCTTTCTTCTTTCCATTATCATCATCAAAGACAAGACTTTGCAAAGTAAATTTTCATCGTAGAAAAGCAGTCATAGCTTCACAATTTTCCACCATTAAAACACAGAACGCTAAAAAAAATCACCTGGATTATTGAACAGATCATGTTCACCATCACCAAATATACATTTTTCAAGTTCACTTTGTAGTCTTCCAAATAATTTAAAATTAAGGATATTTCATTTGTGGTCCACATTTTATTTGATTTTTCTCTTTTTATTTGTTTTATTGCATCAGTCGATTCCATTGCTTTGAAGTTTTTTTAATAAATAAATTTTGTTCTTTAAAAATGACAGCTTTAATAGTGGGTGATGACAACGCAATGCACATAGCAAAAAACGCTATACTATTTTCAGTGTTTCTAAATTGCAATAATGTGGCAAATGCAAATTCTAATATTTTGTTGTTGGATTGCAAAGAAAAACTCCGATATTTTGCATTTGCACCAAAAACTGTATACCGTTATTATGTAATTTGATTTATACCGAAGTAATTTCTATGTTAAGCCGTGTTTCCACTAGCAAGTCACTTGCGGAAGTCTGCTTCCAGAAGTAGTGTTTCCACATAATGTGGGAACAGCTTGCAGTAGAGTTGACTTTTTTTTTTAAATGACAGTATAAAAATGTCTTGTGACACAATAAGATTGGCAGTTGCCATCGCAAAATATTTAATTGCTATTAATGACAAAATAGTTGCACTTGCAAGGAGTTGCAATGCAAAACGAACTAAACACCGCTAATATTTAAAAAATACGTTTAATTGCAAAAAATAACAATATTGTTGTAAAGACTTTTTAATGACGCCAATAAATACACTGAAAGTGAAAATGCAGCATATAAACGAAACTCAATATTACATTGTACGGAATATTTCGTTATTTCGCTACATGGAACTCTTTCGTAAAATAAACAAAATATGCGAAATTCTTCTATTTAAAAAATTTAAATTTTGAAAATAAAGATTTATTTATTTATTTTTCAAGTCTTAATTTTAAAAAAGAAACAAAAATTAAATGGTTTTTCAAATTATCAACTTCTAGCTTTCGTTCACTGTACGAAGGATTCGTATATTCTAAATTCAGAGCCTTTTTACGTAAAATGTTCCATGGATTATTTTCAGTGAATATATGTATATATTTTTTTTTGGGTGGCGAAGTGAGCTTTTAATAAATGCCCCACCACCTCCATGGTCATAGTCTTTCTGACTTAAAAATGTTACGAACTTTAGCCAAAACAATAATTGCTTTGGATTAAAAACCACTAAAAAAAATTTAGTTCGAAAAATTATCATCACATTAAAATTAAAACGAAAATATGTATTTTTTTGATATTCTGTCTGTTTGGCTCGAGCACATCTGCAATTTTAGCACACATATCATGATTTTCTGCAAGTTTTACTTATAACAGCTGATTTTAGAATTTACAGAATTGAATAAATAACTTTGCCGCATGGAGTACGCCGCCGATAAAATTTTAACGTGAAGCAAGCGACCGGTTTTTGTAGAAATTTTCTAAAATTTTATAAAAATTTTGTTTGACATTGAGTTTTTATTATTTTAGCGATATATCTTTCAGCAGTCTTAACGTCAATTTAGTTTCAGCACATGCAGTTTTTGTGGCGGCTCCGTTGCCCTAAGATGTTTTAAACGCATGAGTCTACTTGTTTTAATTGTACAAATAAAACGAAAAACACATCTGTTATAGGATTTCTAACTTTTGCAGTTACCAATCTGCACCGATTTTTGGTTTTGGTTTCTTCAGGTGATGCAAATCTCAGCTTCATGTATTTTATTGTTGTGGACTTGCAGAATGCTGCACCAGATTTGCAATATCTGCGTGGTTTGCAAGGCTAGTTTGCAACGAAGGGTGATTTCCGCTACTGTTTTCAACGGTCGCCTTACCATATAATTACAGTTCATGTGTTTGTTTCTATGCACAACTTTTCAGGTGGTTGAAATTAGATAGGAATATCAACTATTGACTTGAATTATACATGTATAAAACATATAGTAAATAAAAACAGAGGAAGTAATGTTTTCATTTTCATATCATCATCTTTATCGGTTAGTACGAAATTCTCCATTAATTCATTATACTGAATCTTTTTTTAATAAAATTTATTACCCGCGTGCCAAAGCTTTCACATCACTGCAGTAATTTTTCAGTAATTTTTTCACAAAAACTTTGATGCAGCAAGTGCAATTTGAAAGCTTTAATTGAATTGCATCCAGATGTGTGTGTGCATGTGTGTCACAAAGTGTATTTGAGAATGTCTGTCTGCTATTTAATTTTTATTTGCAATGCGTTGAATGGCTGGTTGGCGGTATTCAAGTTGCTAAAAGTCACCTTTAAAAGCGCAATTAAACATCGAAACTAAATAAAAAAAATTAAGTACAAAATATGAACTCCCATGATTATCATGATGATCATCATGATCGTCATCATCATATGATGGGTTTATGAGTGGTTTCCTTTTTTATTAAAAACGCAAAAAAACATTTACAAGTTTGACTGACTGCAACCGTGTATTTGCGACTAAATTCAATGTTTTTTTTAACAACAACAGTGAGAGCTTTTGTTGTTGTAACTGCTGCTGCTACTGCTACTGATGATGGTGTTATTGCAACCCGCATCATTATTTCCATTATACACTTGTAGGTTGTTGATTTTGTCGCTTTGCGTGTCAAATGTTGTCATTTGCATAACAATGCTGGAGACCTTTTTTTGTTTGCTGCTGTTGTTGCTGTTCAAGTTTAATTTTTTGCTTTCAATTATACACTTGCGAAAGGCTTTATAACTAGGAGAAGGTCTTGGACATTTTTCAATGCTTTATTTTGCATTTCCCCCACCTAGATACTTATTTTTATCCATCTGAAGTTGAACACATCCCTGTCAGAATGTTTGCGAGTGAGTAACTGATGCCAGCACAGTGTGCCTGCCCTATAATATATGTTGTTCTTTTATTGATGGCATTTTTGTTTGCTTGTTAAACTCAACTTGTCCATCTTTGGTGAAAAAAACTCAGGTTATGAACAAAATTGTGATTTGTGTCTAATGAATAATTTAGATATATCAACACTAGATACTGCCATTGTCTCCTGCTGAACCCCACTATCACCCAGCGGCTATTATTTTTTCCGTCATAATCGTATTCGTGACTATTTTAATTCTCTTAATATTCTCTATATTAAAAGATGCCATTTTTACAATCTCCTGTTTAGAACTTTTAATTAATTTTGCAAATATTTATTCAAGAAAAATTGTTTTGCCATTGTGTTTTATTTGAAATAAAATAAAATTTATTTAATATTCCAAGTTCATTCATTTGTAGGAATGAATAATTTAAGTTCTTTTTATTGTTATTTGTTTTTTTTTTCACTATAAATAGAGAGTATTTTAGAATATTTAATGTGTTTTTTTTAACATGCGACACTATTTTGTTTTCTTGTGACATTGCAACAACATCTATTTGGCCCTCAGCGCAAGGTCAACATCGAGTTTTTGCTCATGTGGAAAATTAGCACAAAGCAAAATTGTGCAAAACACGACACGCAAAACAAATAAATTTTATATAAAATATTTGGAGGTGAAAATTTTCAGATAAAAGTTCTTTGAGCAAGCAAATGTGATTGGGATTTAAGTGAGGTTAATTACAAAATAAATAAAAAAAATAAATAAAAACATAATAATTAAAAAACAAAAGGTGACAAAATTCATTTCATTCTGATATTTGTTTATGATCTATAAATTTGATTTTGATTCCACGAAGCAGAGATGAGGGGCAACATTTTTTCCTTTCTTATCGTGCTCCGAAAAGGATTCTTACTGACGCATTGCTTGTTATAATCAGTGTTGCCACATGCTGCAGAAAAACAAGCCAAATCAGCTTTAACAAAAGGTCAGAAAAAGCTAAATCGCTAAAAAAATAAAAATAAGTTTAAAAAATTGTAATATACAATTTTAGCACTTTTTGTAAAACCTTCACGCAAAATAAAATTTTTCTACTAAATCTGGCAAAATAAAAATGTTCAAATACAATAGTATAATTTTTTTCGTTTTCTATGCAATCATGGACGTTTTAAAAAAAAAGTAAATTGGAAATGCATTTGAAAAATTTTGTATGCATAAATAGTTACAAATTGCATTTGAAATGAGAACCATTCATTTATATATACATATATATTTTTTTTTTGGAATACGGAAATTTTATCTACATTAAATTTTTTTTGTGTTGAGTGCAATAATTTCGGGTCTCAAAATTTTATTTGTCCTCATAAATTCTATATGTTGTTAAATTCTAAATTTCTACACGTTGAAGAACAATGTATTCATTGAAAAATAAATCAATAAAATACAATTTTTAATATTGCTGAAATACTAAAATATACAACGAATTTTTTTAAACATTTTCTGATTTTAAATTTCAAATCGAAAAAATGAGGCAAAAAAATAAATAAATGTTTTCAAATAGAAAAAAAAACAGAATTTGTCTTTTTGAGACTAAAATCAAAATAGAAAAGCTAAAACATAAATTTGGTAACTAAGCGATAAAAAAAGAGAAGCTAAATATAGTCTCGAAAAAGTCAAACTCGCAACTGGTTACGATGCATGGAACCAAACAAAATGATCTGCTAGTTGTAGTAAATGAGTTGCAAAATTATGAGGGCTTCTTTCGACATGAGTATACACGCAAAGAAAACTATGATTGGGGCAAAATAATAGGACTGAGTTATATGGTTGTATTCCAATCATAATATGATTAAATTATATGGCTGTAGCCAAATCATAATAAGACTAAATAGTATTGCTGTACAGCTCTCGAACGAAAAGATTGATTCAAGTAATCAAGCTAGCTGAGCGTTTCACTATACTGAGCGCTTTTTGGAGCCCATCAATTTTGTATTGTGATTGACATTCCAGTAATTTTAAGTATTGACTTGAAGAGCTCACCTCCAAAATAGAATATAATGGCATTGGTTCTGCATTCACATGTTTAGTGTATTATTTAAAAAAATGCTGCTGTTGCTGACTATTGTTGCCATGAGTAACATTTATTGTAGCAAATGTTTAAGTAAATTGACTGCTGTTCAAAATATAAAAAGAAATATTTTTGTTTGTTAAAATTGATTTAAAAAAATCCAAATTTTAATTTTAGTGAAATTTACAAAATTCACTTCTCTACGCTCTAGAAACAAAAATAAGTTATTTATGGTGAAAATAACTCAAACGAAATGAAAGATAACCTTAAGCAAAGAACAATGAATCAAGACTAATCCACTGAATAAAATTAAAGTTGAAATATGTAAAGAATGAAGAAGATCCTTTGTCTATAAAAAGTATAAAAAGTACATGATCGTAGAGCGCGAAAAAAATTTTAATAAAACCAAATCATTTCAAAAAATTCTGTTTGTTGATGGTTTTTAGCATTTCAACAAACAAGTTTTTTTGGTATTCTTTTAAAAAAGATATCAAGGCAATCTCGATTAATAAATTTAAAAAAAAAATAAAACAAATATCAATATTTTTGTTATTTTAGGTTTATGTCATTTTAACGCTTCTCGGTGCCTTTTTGTATACTTTTTAATAAATGTTCGTGCCATTTTAAACTTATACTAATAATTATTAAATAATAAAATGCTAACAACAAGTTGACATCCCGACTGTAGATCGTTGTGATTAAAATATTAAAAGCACCATTAGAGTGTTTGCTGCAACCATACGGTGTTTGTCAAAACCATAATGTTATTATCACATCCATTTCTAGCCATTTAATTTCTCTGCTTGTCGAAATTAAGGTTTAGAAAAGATAAATGTGAGCACAAGTATTAGAGCCAACCAGGGCTGCCAGAATTGCCGATTTTTCGGCATTTTGCCGATTATTTTGTTGAAAAATGGCAAAATGCCGATTTGCCGATTTTTGGTCAAAAATTGCCGATTTTTTGTTAAAACCCAAAATAATAATAAAAAAAAATAATTCTATCTTTGAAATTCTAAAAGAAATTCCTAATTTTATAAATAGATCTGAAAAGCAGGAATTGGATTCTGAGTTCAGGGAATTACAATATCTGAAATTTGATAAAATATTTGAAAATTGTGAAATCAATTTATGTAATTTTTGGCATAAAATTTCTGAAATTAAACGAGATGATTCCACGAATGCTTTTCCAGTTTTAACTAAGTTTGTTAAACAAATTATGATTTTGCCT
The DNA here is from genome assembly GCA_956483585.1 of Gymnocheta viridis. NCBI lineage: Eukaryota > Metazoa > Arthropoda > Insecta > Diptera > Tachinidae > Gymnocheta > Gymnocheta viridis. The sequence continues at coordinate 42,032,584 of OY101441.1, forward strand.
CATTCGTCTGCAAATGTAGAACGCATTTTCAGTCACGTCAATTTGAATAAAACCAAATTTCGAAATTGTTTAGAAAACGAAACTTTAGAAGGAATTCTTTATTCCAAAGATTATTTGAAATTAAATAATAAAAATTGCCATGACGCGGAAATTAAGCAGGAATTAATAAAACTGATGAATTCAGAGATGTACGACTAAAATATATATAAATTTATAATTTTTATGCATAATATATACAATTTTTTTTTGTTTTTAACATTAAATCATCTTAAAACCATTTATTTTAATGCATATGTTAATTTTTTATGTTTAAAAAGCTATTATTTTACAATGAATTGTTATTGTTATGTTTTATTATTAAATAAAAGTATATTAAATATCGTTTAAATGGATTATTTTAATAGTGCCGATTTTTTGCCGATTTTTCAAAATTAAAGTGCCGAAAAGGCCGATTTTTTTTCAAAAAAGTGCTGATTTTTCATTAAAATCATCTGGCAGCTCTGGAGCCAACGGATATCTTAAATAAAGAGCATGCAATTATAATGAGTATGTATACAAAGTTTGGTTGTGAACTTTTCGCAAATTGCGATTCTGTTAGCAAACGGAAGCTGAACGTTTTATATAATAATATTGTAAGATATGTGTATGGCCTGAGAAAATATATATGATCATTTGTTACATGTCTCCTCAAAACTATACGGCGTTTCATTTAAAAATCTTTTAAATATTCGTGTACTCTTACAATTGCATAACATTATTTATTCGGAGATTCCACGATATCTTAGTGATAAAATTAGGTTTGACAGATCACTTATAGTGAAAAAGATTATAATTCCTTTGCACCGCCTTCTTGTATCCGAATGGCATTTCTTTATACATGCGCCACGCCTTTGGAATTGTCTTCCTCAAGCTCGCAAGTAGTTTTAAGAATTTCCAAATTTAATTATTTTGCACCGTAGTAAATCATCACTGTTGCTTTCATGTACTTTATATATAAGATTAAATCTTGTACAACAATTGAATATATAATAACTAAATAAATAATAAAATAAATAAAAAAATAAAATTTTAGCTGTAGAATTCATTATAACTGAACATTGTCTTTGAAGGTTCAGTTCAGTTTAGCTCGGATGGGAAACAGCAGGATCAATTTGATATAGTATTGCTTGGTGCTATGTTTTGCAGGTCCAAAAAAAGAATTACATCAGTGGTTGCTTGTGAAACCTAATATTTCCAATACCTTGAGTTGGCACCTTTTTTGACGCATTCGATTTCTTTCTTTCCAACATTATCACCCTAATATTATTCTTAGTGAAATCTCTCAACCCTGATCCGTTACTGCAACTATGTAATTTTCTATACCAAACATACTTATTATCAGATAATTTCAGACAATTGCAAATTTATGAGCATATATTTTATTTTTTAATTTCATTTCTAAAGTAAACATTATTTAATAAAAAAATATTAACACTTACTGCAAAAGGGGAACCATTTTCCACAGAAAAGAAAATCCCAACTGGAAATTATGAACTTTTACAATGCTAAAGTCAGTCGTACATTTGCAGCAACCTGCTTGTTAAGCCCGCTAAAAGCACCAACTGATCTTTGTCTTTATTATGGGTTGGATGGCATGAATTACAGAATTTTCTGGCAAAACGCATGATGGAGAAAAATTAGATGAAGCAAGAAAAAAAATAAAAAATAAAAAAAATTGGCAATAAAAGAGAAGAAATAGAGAAAAAGCACAAATGCTAAATCGCATAGCCAAAGTATAACGATTTCTTGACTATGTGGCGTGTCACTTGTGGTCGTGAGAATTAGATTTAATTGATTTCCACACGCTACACAAATGCGACCTATCGAACGATGATCAATGCTTTTTTGTTTCTTTTTTTCTTCATTTTCGCTTGTTGTTTGCTGTATGATTGAAGAAACAACTGAACAGTCAGTGTAAGAGCGTTCAAAAAGATGAGGAAGAAGATTTTGTTCCAATGATACAAAAGAAAAGAAAAAAAAACAAAAACAACAACATTGCATATTACTTTACTGATACATGATCGCCAGTTGTGTGTTTGCTAAACAAAACAAAATTATTATAATAACAAAAGTGCGTAAAAAACTCTTTTTTCCCATTGAAATCAAATATGTATACACCGTTTCAAAAATCATTGACAGAGAAACTCGATTGTTCATATTTTTATTGCATTACCGATAATACAAAAATTTTGAACATATAGCATTTTGTTTATCAAACTACTCAGCGTTCCTAAATAATTCAAAAGTTTTAGAAATCTGTTTTGGTTTTTGCTTTTTCCTAGTGCCGGAATTATTGATTAGCCAGGCAGCCAATGTGACCATATTAACTTTTTTTCGAGCTAAATTTTGCTTTATTTTTTAATGTTTAGCTTGAAATATTTCCTTTAGCTTTTAGCTTTTTTCAGCTTTTTCACAATGCATTTAGCTTTTTCTAGCTTTTTCTTTTATTTGAATTTAGTGTTAATAATTTTTATTTCAAAATAAATAAAACAGTTTATCAAAATAAATTTAAACTACAGTCCGAAATTTTCCACATAATAGTTTCTTTAACAGATAAAGAAATTAGAAACAATTGCAGAAATTTTATTACATAATTAATATGTCAACTACAACAACGTTTGCCAAACAATCTCTTAACTTTAGAAAACACAACTTATTTTCATTAGAAAATAGTCTATGCTATAAAAAAGGAAAATTGTATGAAAATTTTGAAGAAGACATGTCAAATTTTATCGTAGATGATCTACAACATAAGTCTTTTGGATTTACAATGACAAAAACTAAATTCCTATAATTGGACAAACCAAAAAAGTCAACTACAGAATTTTGGATTCATATTTTTGAGTACAGAAACGCAATGAATGAAAACCCTTTTAGGGAATTGTCAACTTTTGTGCTGAAATATTTAGTTTTACCTTTTAGTAACGCCATAGTTGAGCGCTTATTCAGTGGTATAACTATAATAAAAAGTAAAATTAGAAACCGATTTACTTTAAACACCATGAATTCAGTTCTGTACGTCAGATGTTAAATAAATGTTGTTAAAAAAAATTTGATAAGAATGTGTAAACCCAAGATACTTTGGAAAAGCTGTTATCTTTTATAGTTTTAAGATCTTTTTCCCCCTCATAAGACTGTTGAGTTTTTTCCCTTTAAGTTATATACATATACGATTCAATATTTTTTATTTGAATGAACCAAAACGATATTTTTTTATATTATAATAAATAAACACTATTTACACTGTGAAAAATATCGAAATAATTGAAACTTACTATTGGAAAGCTATTGAAAAAAATGTAGCTTTATTTTTTGGCTTTAGATTCCCTTCTCTAGCTCTTTTTAGCTCTATTTCAAAAGTGATTTAGCTTTATGTAATTTTAAAAACTGGTCACATTGCAGTCGGCAGCAAGAAATATTCACTCGAAATAATATCAGAGAAATACTGCATGTGCAAAGAAACTGCTAAGTTTTACTTTCCCGTTTCCCATTCATATTCACTCTCACAGTCCCAACTGATGTACCAAAATGTGAATCATATATTTAACTGTGTTCTTGTAAAAATCTCAGAATGATGCAGATAATAGTTAATGATGTATGCTTGCCCATAGAATCGAACGTCGTATTAGGTCACTTCTTTTGTTTTTATGGACGATATAAATTTTAGGGAATTTGAAACTTTTGATGTCCATGCAATAAATCGCAGTACGATTGTAATGGCTCAATAGGATCATTCCGTTGCATTTGTTTTCAGGAACCCTTTAAAAGATACATCACTTCATATAATCTTCATACTTTTTTGTCTTCATTGTATCACCGAAATATTATTTCAAAAATACTGAATTTAGAGAAGATGCTCATCTTAAACTACTCCAAAGACTACATGTACGTAATAAATTAATAAATGTGACATCAGCGTACAACTTGCTGATCATTAGAGTTAGTGCTCAATAAGCCAGTAAATAGCTGTAGGTATTGCAAGGAAAACTCGTTTCATTTAGATTAAACTACCTGCAGAAGTGTTTTCTGTCACTTTTGTAACTCTGAGGTTTCAACACAATGCATTGCATAACAAACTGGCGGATAAAGTCAAACTTCAAATTCTTAATTTGTAAGATTTTAAATTTTATTAAAATCCAAATTCAACAATTTCAATTGGAAACAATATAAAGATACAAAACAAAACAAAAAAATTATCCATATCTGGCCAAATCCAAATGATGAAAATAAACTTTTTATTTACAAAAATAAACTTTGAAAACGCACAAGAGTCGAGTCGAATGTATGAAAAACTGAAATAATTTGAATTGTTTGTGAGCGTACTTGTATGATTGATTTGTAACGCATGTTATAAAACATTCGAATAGAAAAAAAAAATACAAATAAAATCTAAATACGAAAAAGAAAAACAGGAAATTAAATGAGATAAAAATTCACATTCACACAATTTTATTGAAGTCTAGATTTTTATTTATTTTTTATACATATTTTCTTATAACCAGACAAAGATGTGAAAATAAATGAATCAATGGTGCCATGGTGCATGATAATCATTCATATTAAAGACATTCGCTTACGCACTTATATATATTGTTGTGTTCGTTTATTGAAATCTACGTGCCAGAAACAAATGCAACATTATTATTATATAATACATACATAAATACATTCGTTGTTGATAAATTAATTATTTTGACCAGCAAACAAACGATAGCATATTTTTAAATGATTTAAATGATTTATTCTGCGTCAAAAATATTTAATATTTATTTTTATGTTTTAAAATTAATGACTTTTTTTGGAGTGATATTCAATGGTAAACAGAACCCAGAAGGATTACTCTCTTATTCGAATGGAAAAAATGCGTTAGAGTAGCAAAGTAAATAAGCAAATTCGAAAACGTTTCTTTTCGAATAGAATTACAAAGTAGCTCCTCAGGCTATCGTTTAAACTCCGCTGTACATACATATGTGGGAGATATTAATGGATTCAAGGTATTTTCAATTAAAATCTAGAATTTCATAAATACCTCTCAAACAGCTTGACCTTGCAAATTTAAAAGTTTATATTAAAAAATTTTTTGAAAATATATTTTGCGGCTGCTTGCAGTGAAACCAGTTGTATTGAGCAGTTTTATTACTTAAAAATTGGTGACTTTGACACCGAAGAAAAAAAGACGTGGAAGGTTGAGAGAATACGAAAACGTGGAAGCATTTCTGGAAGTTTTCTGCCAAGCCCAAGAATTACATACATTTTATTTTACTAAAAATTATTGGGCATGATTCAAAAGGAAGAAAATTGTGTTCCATGTCCACTGGCAAATATTTCTTTGTATCCCACCAACTAGCAGATTGCACTTGGCTTGTCTTAGCAGCACTTCACTTCATGCGAATATATCAAAATTTGTATCGCTTAGTGGAAAGCGAGGAATCCCTCGCCAGTTGCGGTATCCATGTGCTATAAAAACTTAGAAAGAATAATTTATATAAAACATAAGATACCGCTCTTGCACTACAGGATGTAAATAGTACAATTGTTCTTTAGTTTAGATACTGTGAAATTGAGAAAGTTCAATTCAATTAAAATTCACGTTTGAATGATTAAAACTTAAAAACAACTACAAAATCTTTATAAAAATATAAATATCATCTGATGCTTTATTTAAACAAACGAGGGAATACTTTCCGGTTTTTCATGAAACGACCTTGATTTGCAAAGCATCTTAAAAAAACAACAGATTAATAAAACAGCACAGCAACTGCAACTCCTCTTGAATACAGTTTAAAAAAATTGCAGTTATTTATCATATTTTTTCATTAAAATTGTAAAAAAACATAAACAAATAAAAACAACTGTTAGAAATTACAAAGAACCCAAAAAAAGAAGCAACGTTTATTACAGCCAGATACCGACTACTAAAATATCAGGATCATTTTACCAAAAAAAAAAATTATAAAAAAGACAAAAATACGAAGAAAAAAATTATGTAATTTTTTCATCGTTTGTTTTAAACTGCACGAGATTATGTATGATGATCTGTTTTGGAGCTTTGGAAAAAAAATTTGAAGCTTGTCCTCATAGCAGCCGGCACATATGTACGTTTGAGAATCACATTACTTATGGAGCAAAAGCAATTGTTACCTGCTAACATTTTAAGAAGATGAAAATTAACCAAACGAGAAAAAACCAAAGTGTACACCTGTGGAGAAAACTATCAACTGTTGTTACCACTGCTTTAGCTTAGAATGCCAGATCGAAAGGCATGGTCCATATCAGGCGAAAATATTCCAACTGCTTGCAGAATATTTCTTTGCAAAGCAATATTTTTTTTTTGTAAATGCACTGCACTGTTGTTATCGCGCTTGTTAATTAACGAATTAACCGAGCCAACCAAAAAAATAAAAAATAAAAACCATCCACAAAGTTACTAAAATTACTTTGTTGTTAGACTTGCTTTATTAAATACCCTACACTAACATTAATGGCAAAATATTTTCTGTAAATTTTCCATTAGAAGCTCTTTATTTTGTGCTCGTTTATCTAATGAACCGTCATAAAACAAGTAAGCAAACTTAGAGAACTTATATTATACTTATGAAATTGTGTATACAATATTAAACTGATTTAATGAAGAAAAAAAATGGACGCTTGCAGTGTATCGGGACAAGCATTTGGAATACCTCATATATTCCCTTAAAATAAAAAGTTAAATATTTTCTATAAATTTAGTTCGGAAGTTTTTATTAAAAATGTTAAAATTCATAAATGGATTTAAACGGGTCAATCTGCCTTAATGCTTTACATATTACAAAAATAACGTAAATATATATTACACTGGAATTGCTCTTACACCACAATCAGCTGTTACGTTTTCTTTAGCAAGCTTATTTATAATAATGTAATCTTTTGTAAATGTTGCGGATGGTTGCAGACAAATCTGATAAAATAAGAATATCCCTTCTATTTTTACGTATCAGCTGCTCTTTATTTTTATTTTTACTTATAAACAATATTGCCAACTAAATTTGTGAACAAGAAATTTTAATTTAGATACAAGCAAGGATATGCAAAAGGAGATATAGTAACTAACAAATCTTCCAGCTGGCCACAACATTTAGGCACCGAAATGGAGCCTTTGCTCACACTTACCGTCTCCACAGGATTTGAGTAAAAAAAATTTTAAAAGCAGAATTTTACCTCATTTCTGTAACTTTCTAATCGCCTTCAAAAAATGGACAAGGTTATCAATATCAAGTTCAAATTTTTTTCAAGAATTTATTTACAGATTTGTTCCATTATAAGCTGGGCGGTGCTACGCCCATATTCAGTACAAACATATTATTTATCAGCATCTGTTAGTTAACCGACTCTAATGAAACTTGTCATATAATACAATTATAAAAGTGGGCAGTACCAGGTCCTTGCAGAGTAAATATTATTTTTCAACTACTTTTACGAAACCGATTCTTATGGCACTCATTCAGTTTCCGCTGCAACAGAACATTATAATAGTAATAATAGGCAAACACGTTTTCTTAGATCCCTTTTACGGCCTTAATACTGAACTGCTTTTGGACAGATTTATATGTTTTTAAACGGGGTTTTACATGGATGTGCACAATCAATGCACAATTAATTTTATTTAAATCGGTTCGATATTTAGGGACCTATAAGCGTTTATAACACATGCACAATCGTTACAAATTCATGTACCGGCTTCAACTTGAAAAATAAATAAAAGTATGCATGAGTGTTTGTCTAATTTGCTTTTGCATAGAAATGAAACAGAGTTTTAAGTTGTTTATTTAGAATATTTTTTGCTTCTGTATTTTATCGTATGTATTTATGTAAATGTTTGATATTAATTTCTCGAATGCGGTTGATTGAGTCGACCGCTGGTTATAATAAAAGTTGGTAGTTCCACGTTCATGCCAAATGAGTATCATTATTCAACTACTTCCACCAATCTCATTCTTATGAATCTTTTCACACATACTGAGTTCTAGTGACAATGACACACGATGATCAGATAATTGGGCAGTACCATGTCCAAACGAAATAAATATTATATTTGAACTATTTCTACTGAACCGATTCTTATTAAACTTTGCACACTTTGTGATTTGAAATTTGTATTTACACAAATAATGTCTAGAAAAATAATTAAAAACAATAATGATATGCATTAGACTTGTGCCATCTTAGTTCCTTTTAGTGATCGATCATCAAATTTGAACTATGTCGTTCAGTTAGTTCAATCGCTCTTTTAACGTTGAACTGATTGCATAATATTTGTCGAGCCATATGAAAACTTGGTAACCTTAAATGCTCTGGTGATTTTTGATGGTATGACAAAGATTGTCATACAATCGAACACACGAACAAGGAAATATTAACTAAATAATGTAAAAAAGCATGAACTTATAAAAAGTACTTCAAATTTTCCCTTAAGTTTGTACATGATTTTAAATGAATCTTTAGTAATGGCAAAATCGTTCATTTGGTTCACATTAAAGTGCTTATCAAATCATAGTTCAGCATATTTCGGATAATCGCAGAACGATTAATCTACTTATTTGATTTTAAATACATGCAACAAAAAGCTACTTGTAACGAGAACTTTAGTAAGTATTATTAGAAATTTTATTTTCTAGTAATTACTGGGGCATGATTTCCATGTAAATACATGTTTTAATTCGCCGAAAACAAAATATCTTTGCGAAACACATTTTTTGTTTAATTTGGATTAGTAAAATTCCTATTTTCAATTTTATAGACGAATGAAATTTGCACTATACAAATTTATTAAATTTCTTGTAATTGTAGTAAGATTTAGTTGTTTTCGTATAAAAATTCCCAGAATAATATATTTTTGAATGTCTTTTATAATTTTAATCTAAAAGTGTCATAAATTTGCCACAGTCAGTACCATCCTTGGTGAAATGCAGCCATATGTCGCTATATTTTTTTCCAGGCATACATATGTATATAAATTTAATTTTTTTAATATCTTTTGTTTAATTATTAGTATTATTATTAAAATATTTTTATATGTATATTAAAAAACGTTTTGAGTGCACTTTGAAATTTACGCAAAACAAAATGTTTCAAATTCAAATCACAGAATATTCCCTGTATATTTATACATGTACGCACATTAGATAAAATATTCACCAGCTGTTTTCAGTTTGGCAAGAAATTCAAAGTAAAAATCATTTGACTTTGGATAGTATACGAGTTTTTTAAGCTGAACTTTGACAAATCTCATGGACATGTAAACAATTATTGTTATAATAAACATACTTGCATCCGTTGCCTTTGATTCAAATTCAAAAAAGGAGAATGACAACATTTGCACATCGATGCCAAGCCGATTATTACAAATTGTTGTGTACGGCATCATAGTTCAAAACTGAACTATTTAAAATGAAAATTTATCTAGTTCGACTACCTCAATTGAATCGTTCAATTGAACTAGTTCTTTCGTGAACTACCCAAGACTAATATACATTATATACTTCAAATCTCATACCGAAATACAGAGAAGTGTCTCTCTTCACCTTACTAATTTGTTGAGATCCTGCATAATACATTGATTGAATGAAGGTCTTCGGCAAAGTTCAACAAAAAAAATTTAATATTTGAATATAAGGAAGGATCTGAAGAATTTTACTGACTGAACTTGAATTAATTCAGAGAGGACGGAAATCTTTTTAGATGTTATTTTTTTAATGTGAAACTCGAATTTGTAGTGTTGGCGCTTATTCATTTAATCCAATGATTTGATAGAAAATTAATTATTGGTAATAAATGAAGGGTAAAGAACTTTCGTACACTTCATAATATTATTATAAACTTGTTCTAAGATGCTTTGGAATTTTATGAAAAATTCATTACAGATGTTTGTTGCTGCAGCTGAGCACCACATGAAGTAGATTCGAGATTCCAAGTGTTAAAAATTGTTGGTGTGTGTGTGTGTGTGGTAAATTTGTGAGCATTTCTAGTGAGCAAGTAAGAAAACATAATTATTATTTGCCACAATTAAAAATTAAAACTTTAAACTATGATTATGGTCTATCCAAGTGGCTGACTGTCCCAGGGCTTTTATATGAATAGACACACAGTCATCTTGAATGGTGATTCACATCATAAAATGTCACGCGAACCCCAGAACTCCAGAACCCCATACCGTTGCGACACAGAGACATTTATTTTTGTCTATACGATAACAGTCGTATGCTTCCCAAATCTATGAGTACCATGTTATTCAAGTTTTTAGGTTTTTATGTTGCATTCATAGATTTTTGTACAAACTTGCGATTCGCAACAAACATTGCATGTTTTATCCTGCTGAGCTTTTTTTGTCACTTGATACATTGCAATACAACATACGCAAAAGCAGCTTAAAACGGCTAAACTAAAGTGTATAATAAACTTTAATTAACGTTTAATATCGTTAAATCTGATGATTATTATTAACTTGCATTTCTAGCGATATTTTTTCATTAATCCAGTAATATCTTAGTGAAGCTTTAGAATATTCGTCAGTCTTTCTAATTTTGGTTTTTCGCAAATTGAAACATTTTACAACATCATTAGTTATTGATATGTTGCTTTCCTTTTCTTATTATTTGTTAGCTTGTGCTTTTTGAATGGAGTGATCGGAAAGCAAGAACATAAAAATTAAACAAACACATGTTTAATAATTTTTAAACGTACAAATCGAATTTAAATCAGTGAACAAATAAGGATTTAAATATATAAAAAAGGAAAACAAAAACCAGAAGAAAATAACAAAATAATTCAACACAAGTTTGATTACATCTGTTGTGGCACCATAATATACGAGTGCTTAAGCTTAAATAAAATATAACCTGTCAAATACACTCGAGGAAAAATACTTGGATATTAAATAAGTTTTTTTAGACATGGATCGAAAATTAATTTTTAATCAGGATCGTGCAAGTTAAGGATACTAGAAAAATTATATGCACGTCCTTGATTTTTTCCTAGTACCGCCACTAGCCTGCAGAGTTCTTCCTAAGGTGTATTCCAACTAAGCTTTCAGATTTTCTAATAATCCACAGTGGTTAAATCAGCCTCAATGTTGGACAAGTAGACGCATTAATTCAAATGGCCTGCGTAACACGGTGTGGCATTAATATTTTACAGTATTTTAACTGATGTCAATTAGCTGCTTCTGCATATACAAACAACCAAAATTAGCTACAACTTGAAATATCTCGAGATATCGTTATGAAACCCCAATCATTATTCGCTTTCTGTAGATACATAATACAGACTAGATTGTAATCTTTGCGTCAATTTTACCTTCTGCAATATTTTCAAAAGTCGGAGCATGCAAAATGGTCCAAAACTTTTCTTAAGGTCTAACATCTCTGATACAGTGCAGGTCCTGAGAAGAGCGATTAATTAATGGTGCCAACCAGCATATCCTGTAAATGTAAGAAGTTTCTTCGTTACATCTTTGCTTAGCGATGACCAAATGCACCGGCATAAATTTGTGTTTTACAAAAGCGTTGTTTATTTTTGTGTATTTAAACAAGTATTCGCAGTAAACACTTGGTAATGGCTTTTTATTAAGAAAGAAATAATTTTCCACACAAACAGCATACTGTCTACGTTACAGTGGTTATCTAACTACTTACTAGTAAATAAACAAATTAATTCTCTGAGTGGCTCAGTGGTAAGCCGCGTTTCTTATCATGCAGATGATTATCAGTTCAACTTCGGGCGAAACACAGTAAATCTGTTTAATTGTGAGTACAACACTCGACATAAAACACATCACTATTTTAAATTTCCCGTGTTCAATACTGACAGTAGATACTAAATTATATTGTGTATTAAATTATCTCTAAGTATTGTCATTTTTAAGTCGTTATTTGTAAGCCAAAGTGACGTGACATCGCCATATTAAGTTGATGAAATAAAATGCCAAAGTAGAAGAACTGAAAATAATGTATGCACTTCATATGTTTATTAGCATTTGAAATAATTTTTACTCGGAAACTGATAACAGCTGTGGTTAACGAATTTTTCGTTTCTTAGGCATTGTTTTAAAAAAAGGCTGAAACAATGCTCTTTCAATTATCTGTCTGGTAATGTGGACTACTGGTCCACAATATGAGACCTTTGGCGGCCCACACTAGACGAATTTCATTTTTTTTATTGAAAGCATTATTTTAATTTTCAAAACTAACTAAAAATACAAACTCACCAATTGAAATCATTACTGAATGCACATTTTTGTTGTGAAAATAACGGACCAGTTATATGTGAAATGCACACTGTTCGACTCATGGTAGAATAATACAGGTAGTGTCGAAGCGTTAACGGACTTTTTTTTGGGTTCGAGTCTATCAAAATTTGTTTATGTTTAACTAACACACACCCACACTACTAAAAAAGCACACTTTAACTTTTCTTTCAAATGCAAATAAGAAAAGGAAAAGAAACAAAATTCTTTATAGAACAGAAAATGCAATCACTTTGCCATTTTTCTTTTGTGGTTTTTGAAAATATCAGCATTGCAGTTATCTACAGCGTTGCCAATTTAGCGCGTTTCGTGCTAGATATAGCTCGTTTTAACTGTGCCAAACGCGCTGTTTTTTGTCTACTGGATTGACTACTTTTTAGTAATTAATAAATTCAAATGAATTCTATAAAAATTCGAAGTATTACATACAATCGGTTTTGTGGCCAGAAGATGGGCCAGACGGTGTAAATGAAAGTATTTTTTTTATTATTTTTATATTAAAAAGTTCCTTATTGATGCTTGATCAATGAAAATATTATTTATAATACTTACCAAAAGTGTATAATAGGTTTATGAAACAATGAACTGTTTCATAAACCAATAAACATTTGATAATTTATAACTAATAAGGCCCTAAAAGTTTAATATTAAATAAACCCAGACTGAGCCATTGATTTGATCTTTGTAACGTTACCACGCATAATTATATGTAATGCTTAAAACATTAAACTTTTTATTGATATACCAAAAGAATATTTTAAGTTTTGCTATCGTTTTAAATTTCCTACGTGTTGTTAATAGTTGTATCTACTTTTTGTACCTGAATGAATTTAAAAACATATATGTGACGCTCAAAATAGAAAGGGACCTAAGGGTAAAAACCGGTTTTGTTCAGGAGAGCCACTTTAAAGATTTAAATACGTGTATCTTTGGTGTACTTCAATTTCATAAAACGAGCATATCTCTGGGAGGGAACACTTTTGGGGCATGGGATCGGTCTCATTCGATGCTCAGATGTTGTCCACATGAAAAAAAAAGTGAAATTGATTTTTTTACCCTTAGGTCCCTTTCCCTATGCGCTGTCACATATGTATGTACTATGGATAGTTATTATTTTGTTTCAATAAATATTGGATTTTTTTCTAATATATGCATCGACTTTTATCAAAATTTAACTTAGCGCGTTTGGGAATAGCGCGGTTTGGCTATAAATATCTGTTAACGCCATGATTAAGCGCGTTTTAGCGCGTTTTGAAAAGGTGTCTGGCGCATTTTGGTTATAAAAAGTTGACAACGCTGGTTATGTATACAAAATCAAATTTTATGTTTATTTTTACAAATAGGCAAAACATACATCAAGGCGGTATTGTCATTATTCACACATTACACGCATAGTCCACATTACCCGAAGTTACTCTAAATATACATGATTGTATACAAATATAAAATGCAAAATTACGTAACATCACTTTTCAGAAGTTTACAGGAGAAACAAAAAATATGGAAACTATTTGAGATATTGAAATCATATTTTCATGGTCTTTAGCGCTTTCAAGCGAATTTTGAGCAAAAGGACAGCGTATTTTTTATGTAAATAGTTGACAACACTGATGATGATACGTTTTTCTGTTTAATAAAATTAGTCACTTGATGATACGTTATTTTGACTTTGGGTTCTAGCAATTTTGTTTTTTTTAACAGAAGCTTGAAATTTTGTTCACATACATACATAT